>OZ023267.1:107640553-108233053 GCA_964006375.1 Tillus elongatus
CCAGACCAAATAACAAAATTAACTGTCCAAAAATATATATCAACAAAAATATATGCTAGTAAAGCTTTCACAGTTCACTAGTCTTAAAGAAAGAACTGTAAACAAAATAATCTAAATACAAATATCAAATTACACTTTATTTATTTTCATTTACTTTTCTGTACATGTAACTAATAATTTTCTAAAAATTTGTCACGATAACTGCAAAAATGATAAATTATTTTTAGATATTTATCCTAACGGCAGAGGTAATAACGCCGTCCTAAATCTCCATCTCAAAAATGGCGCATTTCAAAACTAAACACTTTGAAGTAGCATTAACTAAAATATGGAACTTGAAAGTGGTTTTAACTTGCCTTTGGTGGTGTCTACTGAATATCCGAAACTTTAAAGTTGCTTTCACTAAAATCTACCAAGTGGAAGTATGACTCAACATTATATAGTTACTTTGCAGTAACGGCTATGTCATAATCTATCAAATGGGTGTTTGTAGTTCTCCTTGCTACTCTATGGTTCCAAAAACAGAACATGCTTTTGAAATTCTGTGCCCTGCTCCTGATTTTAACCTAACAAACTTTTAGGTTATGGTTGTTTTTGTTTACATGTGTCTTATTTTCTTCTTTGTGCTATCCACATTAGAAATCAGTGTTATAGATTTGTTGTCGAGAAAATGCTATGCTTAAAGAATTTTTAATGCCATTCTACCAAAACCTTCCATTTTCCATTACGACGACGTTAACAGTTCTTGGAGTTTCAATAAAGTTCTACTATCAGTTGGTAAATTCACACAATTTGATTCTAATATCAGTAATATATGTGTAAACGCGGTGCTTATATCATGTTCTAATTTGACTCAAATTTATTAAAAGGTTTTTTCATGTTTGTTATTGAATAATTAGTTTACTAAAACTAATGTTATTTACTTTAGAATGGAATAAATTTTTTCCGAAAGCTCGGCATATAATATCTATCTATCTATACTGCATATCTCGAAATAATTAAATCTATAATATATATATATATATATATATATATATATATATATATATATATATATATATATATATATATATATATATATATATATATATATATATATATATATATATATATATATATATTTTTCAACAACATACCACGAGGGTTCACAGCCTAAATGCTATTGTACCGTGGGTGTCGACAAGGAGGAAAGAGGCAACTTGTTAATTCTGGACTTGAAGGTTTGGAGGTTCGGAGGAGAAGGAAAAACAAGTGCCGGCAGGGAATTCCACAACTTGGGAGTCCTCGGGACAAAAGAGCAGGCATAAAAAGATGTTCTATGTCTGGTGACCTGGACAGTAAAAGGGTGCATTCGCTCTGTTCCTCTGGTAGATCTGTTGAGGGCAGCAGGTGGAGGAACTATGAAGAAAGCTCCTTTGAGCAGTGCAGCAAGTGTAGAAGCGGCAGCGGCACACCAGATGTGGGATTAGTATTCCAGGTTTGGCCTTATTTGTGAAGTAGATAAGGTATACAGACTAGCTGGTGAAAAGTATTTGCGAGCCCGGAAGAGGAAACCTAATTTCTTAGCAGCCGCTTCTGCAATTGATGTGCCATGTTGGTACCAATTGAGATTTTGATCCACAGAAATGCCAAGAAGTGAAAACGACTCATTACTTTGAATAACTTGGTTGTTAATTGTGATGGGTCTAGGGCTGGTGTATCTCTTATGACATAGAAAGCAAGACAGATTTGGTGGAGTTGAATTGTACAAGATTTCTACTTCCCCAGTCTAATATTTTTTGGAGATCCACACACAGAACCCTCCATGAGTCTGCGATCCTCATCTAATTGGGCTAAAGAGACAGGCTTAGAATATTGTATATTTGAGTGGATTGTTGCTGTCATCCGCGAACTGTGAATTGGGTTGGATGTGCTAGAGAGGAGGTCATTGATGTGGAGAAGAATCAAAGTAGCGGCTAAAGCTGAATCTTAAGGGACTCCTGCATTTATTGGATACAGTTTAGAGGAATGGCCATCCACGACAACTGAAATGCTCCGGTTGGAGAGGAAATTTGCTGTCCAGGTACAGAGTTTTGGTGGTAGGCCATAGGCCGGAAGTTTATTACGCAGCGCTGCATGCCAGACCTGGTTGAATGCTTTGGATATGTCTAGAGCGACAATATGGGATTCACCGTGTAGACTTGCTCCAAGAATGGGTGACAAAGAAAAGGAGGTTGGCAGTTGATCTGCGCTGACAGAATCCGTACTACCTGTCGTGGATTAGACTGTGTTTTTCAACAAATTTTAGTAATTCGGTGTTTATATACTTTTCCATCACTTTAGAGACAACTGAAAGGAAAGAAATAGGCCAGTAGTTGCTAGGAAGCGCTTTGGATCCTTTCTTGGGGGATGGGTTGTACTCGAGCAGTTTTCCAGTTAGTAGGGAATATGCCCTTATTGTAAGATATCTGAAATAGACGAGTCAGGACAGGAGCAAGTTCTGGTGCGCATTTTTTGAGAACAATTGCTGGGATCTCGTCAAGGCCAGAGGCTTTCCTGGTATTAAGAGAAGAGAGCATCTTTCATACCTCTTTAGTTTTCAAAATGATATCCGTCATTTTATGCGCGACATTGGGGACTGTTGGTATTTGAACATTTGGAGGTGGGTTGAGAGTAGAATTGCTGGCGAACGAAGCAAAAACTTCAGCCTTGCCCAGGGCGGTAGAAACAATTTCATCCCCTGAGGCAAGAGGTGGGAACGTGCTTTTGCAGAAATTATTCCCAATAGATTTAGCAAGAGTCCAGAAGGGTTTGCCGCCGTTGGAGCTTAAAAGGACTTTGTTTTTGATGTGGTTATTAAACGAGTTTTTTGCCTCAGAAAGAATGCGGACATAGCGGTTTCTTGCGTCGTTAAATGCTTGACGGTTTTCTTGACTGTGATTGTGTAGAAGCGTTTTGTGAGCTTTGACCTTTTCAATTCTGGCCTTGTCACAGGATTTAGAGAACCAGGGCTTTTGAGTGGCTTAAGAGGTTTTCTGTGTACGTGGAATAAATAACTCCATGCCAGCTTGGATAATTTCGGTGACGTTTTGTGAGATATCAGAGGGGTCAGGATGAGAGAAGCAGACAGACGCCCATGGAAATGAGGAAATGTAATCCCGCATCTCGTCCCAGTTTGCGGAGTTGTAGTGCCAAACGATACGTGGGTGTGATGACTGTGTGACCTCAGGTTGCCTTGCGCAGGAAGCAGTGACCATGCCGTGGTCTGAGCGGCCAAGGGGGGCGGTGACTGATATCTTATAGCAGTCAGGATTTGTAGTAAGAATAAGATCCAAGGGATTTGAGCTGTGTGTTGGGATGCGAGGAAAGTAAGTAGGTTGCTGAACGATATTGGCTAAAGAATTGCTGACTGCAAAGGCCTCCGCTGCTCTTTCTTGCGGATCGGTTTTTGAAGATCCTAGCCATTCCTTATTATGGACATTGAAGTCACCAAGAATAGTGACGCCGGAAGAAGGATATTCAGGATATTATACCAAAATGGCATCTAATCCAGGACCTTTGAGAACAGGAGAAAGCAGAGAAGGTGATAATATATGTGCTCTTACAAGTGAAAAATATGAGAATATTCTTGCAAGTTTAGAATCATATACTGATATATAAATATTGTGTTATCTTATTCAATAAACTTTTTTTTAGAATTTATATAATTATTTCGAGATGTCAGTGGTGCTCATGACAAATAAAAAAGGCTGGGTATGATGGCATTGCAAGATCGATCAGGTTTGGTAAAGGAAGGGTTAATTAACACATTTACTTTATAGGCTCAACTGGTAAACTGACTGCAAATCGACATGTCAACTTTGACAGTCGATTCTGATCTGGGTTTGCATCCAGGACAGAGCAAAATCAATTTGAGAAGAAGAATTAATTAAAAAAGCCTTTCATCTGATACCACAACATCATTAATCCTGCTAATGAACAAAGACCATAGTTGCTGAAAGGGATAATCAAATAAAAAATTATACAAAGAAAAGAGAAAAAAAAAAAAGATCTTGAGAAGCTACTAAAGCGTTATTAAAATTGGCAACTAACCTGTTAAGCTTTTTAATTCTTTCAGTTTGTCACCCATATTTCAAATGTAATATTGTCCTCAATAATAGCCAACAATAAACATCATAACTCTGCTCTGTGTTGTCTTGTAGCTTTGTTATACAGGATGATTCATAAGTGGTGACCAAAAATGAAACCCCATGTTCTTTGAACAATTTTAGAGAGGGTATGTCCTATACATTTTTTTTCCTATAATGCTTGATTAAAAAGATACAGGGTGTTGAAGTTGAATTTCAAAAAATAAAATTTCCCAATTTTTTAAATAGTACATATATTTTGCTGAAACTTCGCATGTGTAGGCTGTTATGGAAGGCGCGTATTCTACCATAACAATTGAATCGGCTAATCCAGCAGTGGCGCGCGTACCTACATGTCATTGGTTATCCCTCAAGAAAAAAAACGGGTACGCCAATGATGTTTTTTCTTATTTTTTATATTTTGAATCTTACTTTCATTCGTGAACAGAACGACTCTCTTGATAATTTTCTGTACGACGGTTATTTGTCGAGTAAGCAATGAATCAGGTAAGTGTTTTAGAGCACAGTTCATGATTTTTAACCAGTCGTTGTTTGGTAGAAAATCACAATGATACACTTTTATGCCTCCATTGGCCTGAATACACGCACGATATCTTTTTGATATGGAAAGTTTAATGTCTTGATAATTTTTTGTACGACGATTATCTTTGTTGTATTTTAGTAAGTAGTAGTCTGGTTTGCCAAAGTTGTCATTAAGTGTCACTTGACGTTTAGGTTAACAAGTTATTATTTTGAATAGGTGTAAGTGGTAAACTTTATAAAATTGCAAAATTTTCTACTCTTTTATTTCTTATAATGGAGTACACCTCAGAAGAGTATGCAGATATAATTTTTATCTACGGATATGCTGATGGAAATGCTCTAGCTGCTTGTCGGGAATATCAACGTAGGTTTCCCACTCGCCGTCAACATACACCAAGGGTTTTTTCTCGATCGTTTTCAAGACTTCGGCAGTGCGGTATTGGACAACGTCCTGACGCTAGAGCTAATGGTAGAAGACAACATCAACTTGAAGACGAAGAGAGAGTGTTGGTTGCAGTGATGGATTAACCTTCTACAAGTACTCGGAGGATTGCCACGCAGTTACAATATTCTCAAAGCTTTGTTTCGAGAACTTTACATCGAGAAGCCTTACATCCATATCATCGACAGAATGTTCATTGCCTTCTACCTGGAGATAATGTGCATCGACGAGTCTTTTGTGAATGGATGTTGGAAATGAACAATCAAACTATCCTATTCCCTAATCTAATCTTCTGGTCTGACTAATCAACATTTACAAGAAATTGTATTTATAATTCTCATAATGAGCATGCCTGGTCATTGGAAAATCCACATGCAACAAGGACTCACACATTTCAACATAGATTTTCCATTAATTTATGGTGTGGTATTTTTAACGGTCCACTGTTCATGGAAGTCCTGCCATAACGTTTAAATGGATCTTCGTACTTAGCGCTCCTAGAAAACCGTGTAGAAAACATTCTAGATGACATACCACTAGCAATAAGAGGTATGTGGTACCAGCATGACGGTGCACCAGCGCATCATAGTAGAAACGTTGTTACATAGCTACATGAACATTATAATGAAAGATGGATTGGCAGAACTGGACCAATACATTGGCCTGCAAGATCACCGGACTTAAACCCACTTGACTTCTATCTTTGGGGTGATTTTAAGCGACTGGTCTACAGTGAACAAATAAATACACCAGAGCAGCTATAACAACTGATAAATAATGCTTTCGTCATATTCAAGCAACAATGAATCCCAATTTTTTAAAAAGTAGCACATATATTTTGCTTATAACTTCGCATGTGTAGGCTGCTATGTAAGGCGCGTATTCTACCATAACAATTGAATCGGCTAATCCAGCAGTGGCGCACGTACCCACATGTCATTGGTTATCCCTCAGGAAAAAAACGGGTACGCCAATGATTTTTATTTTTTGAATCTTACTTGCATTCGTGAACAAAATGACTCTTTTGATAATTTTCTGTACGACGCTTATTTGTCGAGTAAGCAATGAATCAGATAAGTGTTTTAGAGCACAGTTCATGATTTTTAACCAGTCATTCTTTGGTAGAAAATCGCAATGATACACTTTTTTCAAAAAATAAAAATCATTGGCGTACCCGTTTTTTTCCTGAGGGATAACCAATGACATGTGGGTACGCGCGCCACTGCTGGATTAGCCGATTCAATTGTTATGGTAGAATACGCGCCTTACATAGCAGCCTACACATGCGAAGTTATAAGCAAAATATATGTGCTACTTTTTAAAAAATTGGGAAATTTTATTTTTTGAAATTCAACTTCAACACCCTGTATCTTTTTAATGAAGCATTATAGGAAAATTTTTTATAGGACATACCTTCTCTAAAATTGTTCAAAGAACATGGGGGTTTCATTTTTGGTCACCACTTATAAATCACCCTGTAGATGATTATGTATCAATAAGTTATAAATAAAATATATTAAAACATTTCACATTATAATCTGAAAATTTAATGTTTGAAAATAATTTAAAAAAATTTCTTTACTTCTTATATGACCAGTTCAAATTTTTAGCTGGATTACATTTTAGAACCTATTGGAATCTCTAACAACTGTCAAGGACTAGATTTAGAACCTTTTTATTTTCTTTTATCCTTTGATAAAAATATTGTCTGGAGAAGTTGTCTTGTATATTCTAAGCACACTTAAATTTTGGTAGTTAAAATTTAAATTGAATACCAATTCTTCAAACACGATCTACAGCATACTGCCAGAAGAATTAAAATTTGATATTTAGAGACATTGGTCTTGTTTACTGACAAAATGTAGGTACATAATATTAAAATGTGACAATTACCCTTGCCCTCCACCTTGGCCTGGATGCGGGGCATCTTGTAACGGTAAAAGACATCGCTGACGTTGCGATTTACATTTACTGAACCCATCTTCGTTTCCGATGTTGATCCTTCTTCCCTTACTGCTAGCCCTCCGACCTGACAAATAACTACACAACCGATGCAGTGTTGTTTCTTCTATTAAAATACGACAAGAAAAAGAAGGTAGAAGAGTTGTCTTGATGTCCCTCAATGATGTTGATGAATTGCCAACAACAACGGTAACACAACTTGAACAACAAGCTCGGAATTTTGCTATTGATCTTTGTGACGAGGTTGCTAGTCACGTTTCTCTGAAGGGTTGCAATTTTCGATGCCTATTAGATGAAAATTTTGTTGTCCTGTAAAAAAGCAAAAAGAGACTATAAAATTCTGCACCTAGAAGAAAAAAAAAAATGTTTTTGAAAGTTTCAGTAAACTTAATTTTGCTATAAAGACTGCTTTTAATTACTTTATTGCTGATTAATTGGCAAAATGAGATAAAAACAAACCTAAATGTTACTTCAACTTATCATATAACATCCATGCAATATTATTCTATACTAGAAGTATACAACAACCGTTTATAAAACTAAGTAGTAGGCTCTAAATAATTTTGAAAAACTTTGTCAGACGATAGAACACAATGAAAGGTAATTTTTTATATGAACTTTTTCCTCTGGTGTTTTACTTTTGAGATAAAAGGTGCATGTTAGAGCTTTTAATATTGCTAATTGTTTTCTTCAAATTACTAACAATTCAGGCTGTGGAGCAAAATATTCTGGACAAGTGTTGCTAATTATGTTTCCACCAAAGGAGTAGGTTAGGTTAGGTTAGGTTTGTTTGTGAGTGGGCCATACCGATCCCTCCACCGCGACCATAAGGTCTATTGTGGCTCACGCCTAATGGTCCATATTTCGCCCAACAAAGCCAGCCTCCTGCAGAGGTCGATAATCTTTGTGGGCGAAAGTTCCTCCAGACCACGCTTTATCTTGCCAACGAGCAGGTATCTAGTCCTGTCCGCTGCCAGACAGGAACACAGTACATGCTCTGCTGTCTCGTCACTCTCCATACATAGCCGGCACTCGGTGTCCTGACCGACTCCAATACGGTGCATGGGGTGACGCAAGTGGCAGTGTCCTGTATACAGGCCGACTAGAGTACTCAGTTGTTGTCTGTTTAACTCTAGAAGTTTTTTAGCCCTTGACTCAGACAGGCCATTTATGAAGGCCTTAGAGTGAGCTAATCCTGGAAGATTTTGCCAATACTGGATTGTCATTCTTTCTGTCCAGGGCTTTAAGGTGCGTTTTGCTGTGCATGATGTTATCCCCAACACCGGTTCTGGTCCGACAAAGTCTCTCTGGGCACCACTCCTGGCAAGCGGGTCGGCCGCAACATTGCGATCATGGTCCGAGTGACCCGGTATCCAGACCAGCGACACCTCATTACAGCTGCCCAGTTCGTTAAGGGCAGACTTACAACTTCATACGTTTTTGAATTACACCGGTAGGAACCAAGCGCCTTTATTGTAGCTTGGCTATCTGCATATATCTTTATCGATTTGTGTGTGCACTGGTTTTTTATACTTTCCCTTGCACACATCTCGATGGCATACACTTCTGCCTGGTGTATTGTTGCGTACTTGCCGAGGATAGCTGATAGTCTAGCATCGGTGCTGCCCCTATATACGCCGGCTCCTACTCCCATATTGGTTTTGGAGCCGTCAGAGTACCAGCAGAGATCGGCTCTCAATAGGGTCGTTTGATTTCGCTCCCAGTCCTCCCTTTCCGGGAGGACGGTCTTGAAAGACCGATCTCTACTGATCTTTGTAGGCATCAAGTCTGAGACCATTCCCAGAATCCCGTGGCCCTAAATGTTATCGAGGAGTCCGGACCCTCCCAGACTGATTTCCTTCGGCATACTGTCGGCCGTTTGTTTTAGTCTGTACGTTGTCCACCTCGCCACCCTCTCCAACCATATGTGAAGAGGTGGAATATTAAGGAGGACCTCCAGAGCGGCTGATGGTGCGGTGCTTATCGCTCTCGTTATCATCAGACAAACTTGTCTCTGTAGATGAGCCAGTTTGGCCCTCGCGATACCACAAAGTGCCTTAGGCCACCAAACTATGGCTCCATATGTTATCATTGGTCTGATAACCACTACATAGAGCCAGTACATCTGTTGGGGGTTTGTTCCCCAGTTGTTTCCACAGATTCTCCGGCATGTCCACAGGGACAGTTTAGCCCTGCGGATTACATTATTTAACTGTATGTCCCAGTTGAGCTTCTTATCTAGGGTGACCCCCAGATATTTTGCTTGTTCCGAAAATGGAATCGTTTTCCCCATAAGAATAGGTGGTTTTAATTTGTCCAACCTTCTTCTTCTGGTAAATGGAACAATTCTTGTTTTGCGGGGGTTCACAGACATCTGTTCCCTCCGGCACCAATCATTCACTACATTTAGTGTCTCCTGAAGAGCACTTGCTAGTTCCTCCTCATATTTGCCCCTAACATTTATGACTAGATCATCAGCATACGCCTGGACCTCAACCTCCCACAGTCTGAGGATAGCCAGCAAATCGTCCACAAAGAGACCACTGCAGGGGGGATAGAACTCCCCCCTGTGGGCAACCCCTCGCAGCCCTGAAGCCGACCACCTCCCCCTGCAGCGAGGTAATAACGGTCCGATTGTAGAGCATGCTTCCGATCCAGCCACAAATGGTAGGTTCTACCGCTCTAGCGATAGTGGCTTCGTAGAGGGAGATAGGTAATGCATTGTGAATGCTCCTTCAATGTCGAGAAATGCAGCCACCGCCACCTCCCCGTTATCCAGGGAGTGTGTGATCTTCTCGACGAGGTTATTGAGTGCTAACTCAGTAGATTTGCCAGTTTGGTAGACATACTGGTGGGTATTAAGGGGGTTGTTGACTAAGATGCTCCTAATGTGTCCGTCCAGTATTTTTTCCAATCCGTTCAAGAGGAATGATGTAATACTAAGAGGTCTCAGTGATCTGGGTGGGAGGTCATTATGTCCCAATTTGGGAATATAAACCCCCTAGTCACCGTCCAGCTGGATGGAATATAGTTCCAAGCCATACTGGCTCTACACATCCTAATTAGGAAAGGCAGGAGAATCTCCAGTCCATTTTGTAGAAGGACCGGTACCACCCCATCCTCCCCTGGCGCCTTGAATGGCTGGAAATGTTTCACAGCACACTCCACCGCCGACACCGTAACTATTCTCCGAGCAACCCGCCAGTCCTCCCTCCGAGGGCGTTTAAATCGACTCTCGGCTGGCCGGACATCTTCGTTGCTCAGGATCAGACAACCTGGGAAGTGTGTGTGTGCTAAGAGCTCTAACGTTTCTTTCTGTGATTCAGTAAAGGAGCCATCTGGTCGTTTTATCGATCCCAGTTCCTGGACACGGTCGCGTGAGAGAATTCTGTGGATTCTGGCGCTGTTGAGCAAATTAGAGATATCCCCACAGAACCACCTACATGATTCCTTCTCAGCGTTTCTTATCTCTTTGTTGTACTGTTTTAGAGCGGATCTATATTGTTACCAGTTGCCTGTTGTCTTAGCACGATTAAAGAGATGTCTCACTTCTTTTCGTAGTTTTTCGATGGTATTGTTCCACCAAGTAGACCCTCGCCTATCTTTTTTTGACTTTAGTGGACAATTTTCGTGATATGCTGAGACCACAGCATCCCTTACCTGTTCTGCCGCAATCTCAATCTCTCCATTACTAACAATTTAGGCTGCGGAGCAAAATATTGTGGACAAGTGTTGCTAATTATGTTTCCATCAAAGGAGTAACTAAAATGCTCATTGTAGAAACATTTTTTTCGAACAGATATAACACATTCAGCTACCCTATTGTGTCCTCCCGTCACAACTTCAACGTTCCCTAGCTTGAAAAATGTGAAGGGTGTAACAAAAGTTTTCAGACCACGTTATTGGGTTTCCAAAATAAATAGTGGCATACACAAAAGGTTGGACATGTGTTAGGGTATGTTGTAAAATGAGTTGACTATCTCAGTCCCTCCACTGCAACCTTAGACCTAAGTATGGCTTACGCCTAATTGATTTATATTTCACCCTTTAAGTCCAGTCTTATTCAGAAGTAGACAATTTTTGAGGGGGAAATTACAATCCAGATCCAGATCTCCTGGTGTAAGTTGGGTCTTGCCAAAGAGCAGGTGTCTGATTATACAGGTGTCCGGAAATTGTGAGCAAAAAATTTAGGGGGTTATTCTACTCAAAGAATTAATGCCCCTAGTTCCTATAATAGTTTTTCGAAAACTCGAAAATAACGGAATTATAGAGTGCTCAAAAAATATATTTTTTCAAATTTTTGTCGTGAATCGATTCTTTTCAAATTTGGTGCACACGTATATAATATCACTCTGTATTTATGTTGCGAATTTGACAAGGATCTATATAAATTTAAAGGCAGAAGCTGCCCTTGACCAACAGATAAGGACTCATAACTTTTTTGCTTGAATCTTTATGTCAAATCTAACAATACATGATTAAAGGGAATTATAAAATCTTAAAAAAAGGTCATCTTCTTGCATCACGATAAAACTAACCGTTTTCGAGAAAATCGTTCTTAAAAATTTACTGCTATGATTGAATACGAAATCACGTAATCTCATTTTCAATATCAACGGAGCGTGCTTTGAAAACATTATCTGTCAACAAGATCATGTGGCGTTAGTTTTGACAGATAATAGTTTGTTGTGATTTTGCTTGCGGAAGTTGAGAATAATTATAAAATACAATGAATAATAGTTATTATTCTTACGTTGAACTACGTGACATGCATTATCATTATGGTATAGCTGAAGGCAATGCCCTTGCTGCAAGACGTTTGTATGCTGAAGCATTTCCAAATAGAAGGGTACCACAATCCCGAATCTTCAGTAATATCCATCGAAGACTGGGAGAATTCGGATCATTTAGAAGTACATTTCAAGATGTTGGATGTCAGCGAAGTACTCGAACTCCTGGAGCAGAAGTCCGTGTATTAAATGCAATCGAGAATAATCCCAACTTAAGTGTACGGTTAGTCTCTACTCAGTAGAGTATCCCGAAAAGTTATGTGAATGAAATTCTCAAGGAGCAGCTTTTTCATCCTTACCATTACCAGAAAGTTCAAGCTTTATCTCCTGAGGATCCGGAAGCTCGCGTGAATTTGTGCAATATAATTCGAAATCTACATAACAACGATCACAATTTTATATTATCGCTTCTCTCCGCAGATGAAGCTGGATTTGGACATGACGGTTTGATCAACCTTCATAATGAGCATTATTGGTCTAATGAGAATCCTCACTTGGCGATAGAACGCGGTTTCCAGAATAAATTTTCTGTTAATGTGTGGGCGGGAATTTTAAGAGACCGCTTAATGGGGCCACATTTCTTCCCTCAAAGACTCAACGGTGAGATATACTTAAATTTTTTAAGAAACCAGTAATCCATTATTGGATGATGTACCCCTCCAATCAAGAAATACAATGTGGCTGCTGCAGGACGGCGCGCCGCCACATTTTAGAACAGCGGTGAGGGAATTTCTTAATGAAACATTTCCTGAGAGATGGATAGGATGCGGTGGGTTCGTGCAGTGGTCTTCTAGATCAGCTGATTTGAACCCAATGGATTTTTTCTTTTGGGGTTACCTCAAATCTCTTGTATACAGGAGTCCAATTCAAAACGTTGAAGATCTCAGGCAAAGAATTATTGATAACTGTGAGGTAATCAGGCAAAAAGACGGAATATTTGTTCGTCAGAATTTCCTGAGAAGAATTGATTTATGTGTTGAGATGGAAGGACATCACTTTGAAACTTTGTTATAATATTTAATTGTTAAGATTTTTAGTTAATTATTGTTATGTTTAAATCTTGCAAGTTCTAGTACGTAATAAAAAGATGAGGCCCTGTAAAATCGTTATTGCTGATAATTTTATAGTAGTAATAATAATAAAAATATAACACTTTATTTGTCAACATATGTGACATATTTTTTTTCCGGAGCAATTACCGCGACTGTTTTCAAAGCATACGCTATTAACATTGACATTTGGATGAAGTGATTTCTAATTCAATCAATACCAGCAAAAATTTTGAAGAACATTTTTCTCGAAAACGGTTTGTTTTATCGTGATGCAACAAGATGACCTTTTTTAAAGATTTTATCATTCCCTTCAATCGTATATTGTTAGATTTGAGATAAAGATTCAAGCAAAAAAGTTATGAGTCCTTATCTGTTGGTCAAGGGCAACTCCAGCCTTTAAATTTAGATAGATGCATGTTTGCAACATAAATACAGAGTGATATTATATACGTGTGCACCAAATTTGAAAAGAATCGTTTCACGACAAAAAAAGTTATCGACAAAAATTTGAAAAAAAATTTTTTTTTGACACCCTATAACTCCGTTATTTTCGAGTTTTCGAAAAACTATTATAGGAACTAGGGGCATTAATTCTTTGAGCAGAATAACACACTGAATTTTTTGCTCACAATTTTCGGACTCCCTGTATATACTGCAGGAAGATAGCAAATGCTCTGCTGTTTATCATTTTCGATACACAGTCCGCATTGAGTTTCTTGTCTAAGCCAAATTCTGTGCAAGCAGGAACGCAGCCGACGATGTCCTGTATATATCCCGACCAAAGTTTTTAAGCAACAAAAAAAAACTCTGGTCGGCTGCATTACTGCCTGCATAGAATTTGCTTGGACAAGAAATTGAATGCCGACTGTGTTGGAGAATCACGAAAGAGGGGAATTGCCCATGCTTGAAATGAGGTCAAACTTCGCGAGCCCGCGAATCTGCAGGGAAAACAACTTTACAGTGGAAATCCCCGACCGCGAGGCATGGCGGGAGGAGATGCCGGCCATAACAAGGGACGCGCTCGTCTGGTTCACGGACGGATCTGGCGGGGAGCGTGGGACGGGGGCAGGTGTTTACTCGGAAGGACCGAGGGTACGTCATAGTATTTCCCTCGGAGCCCATGCAACGGTGTTTCAGGCCGAAATGTACGCCATCCTGCACTGTGTACGGGAGAACAGGAGGAGGGGCTACACCAACAAGCGGATCCTCATAGCCACAGACAGCCAGGCAGCCCACGGGTAAATTCCTGGCTGGTGAGTGAGTGCCGAGACGAGACGAGCGACCTGGCTGGGCAGAATGAGGTCACCCTCATCTGGGTGCCGGGTCACTCGGGGGTCAAAGGCAATGAAGAAGCTGACAGTCTCACAAAGAGAGGGTCAGCAGAACCATTTATGGGACCAAAACCGCGTCTGGGAATGACAAAGAGCACTGCCAGGGGAGCCATTAAGTCCTGGGTCAGAAACCAACACAAGGTGTACTGGGCAGACTGTCCAGGGCTCAGACATAGGAAGTCAATAATTGACGAACCCAGTTCAAAGAGAGCTGTGCAGCTGCTAAATCTTAGCAGAGGACAGCTCACAAACATAAGAGGTCTCTTGACGGGACACATGGCCGTCAAGAAACACCTGCATAAAATGGGGCGGTTCGAAGGGGACCTCGCATGCAGACTCTGCGGCGAGTGGGAGGAATCAGCCCAGCACATCTTGTGCGAGTGTAAAGCTCTGGACCGCAAAAGACAACTGATCTCCGGTCAGTCTAGACCAGAGACAGAGCAATATAAAACTTCACCCTACCAATCGCTGTGCAAACTAGTTCAAGGCACAGTGATTTTGGAATGGGTGGAGTAATACTAAGGGCATGCACAATCAACCAAAGGTTGCAGTGCTATCGGGGCGGCAACGCCGCGGACGAGCCTTGAGGACAAAAAAAAGAGGGGAATTTGATGAAATAAAAAGAAATGCTGAAGACAGAGTTATGGTTGTGACAACAGGCTCCATAATCATAAACAGAATTAAAAATGGAATGAAAGAGAAAATAAACAGCTGCGCCAAAGGTCCTCTGTCAGACTACAGTAGTATTGCAAGACATGATAGTCTTAGATGATACAATACACAACAATGATGTAATAACTTTTTTCCAATGCAATAAGGATTTGTCGGAGCTGTTAAAATAAATATTTTATTATTTTCATAATACATACACAACAAATGAACGAAAAGTTGAAATACAGGCTTAGCAGGATAACAACAGTATACACTGCTGAGCTATTTGCTATCGAGAGTGCACTCATCTGGGTTCAACAAAATGAAGTTGATGCTGTAATCATCAGCGATTCCCTATCTCTTTTACAGTCCATAAAATATTACAATCCGCGAAATTTTCGAAACGAAAATATAGCAAAATTAGCATTACTGTATAACAGAATAATAACTACAAACAAAGTCGTCTTTATCTGGGTCAAGGGTCATATAACTGGCAATTAAATCGCTGATGGACTTGCAAAGGAAGCCACAGAAAATGGTCAACTATGTCACACTATCAGATGTGAGGTGTTACTTGAAACAACTGATTAATAGAAAATCGGTTAAAGAGTGGAATGACTATACTATACGATCCACAAATCCTTACAAACTCGTGCGCCCAACTTTACCAAACAAAATTTGCAGCTACCATAGAAAATTTACCAAAACCATAAACAGAGCTAAGTTTAATCATGGCAGATTCCTGGCATATCTGAGCCGAATTGGCATTCTGAACAACCCTTTCTGCTCTTGCGATGGGATCACTACTGCCGACCTAGATCATATATTATTCGCCTGTCCACGCAACAGAGAGGCTCAGAACAATTTCCTATATGCTTTACAAAATATAAACACATCAATGCCACTTAATATCACTTAGTTGCACAAGATGTGCTGTGCTGATTCCTCCCCCTCGCCGCAGAGTCTGTATGCGAGGTCCCCTTCGAACCGCCCCATTTTATGCAGGTGTTTCTTGACGGCCATGTGTCCCGTCAAGAGACCTGTTGTGTTTCTGAGCTGTCCTCTGCTAAGATTTAGCAGCTCCACAGCTCTCTTTGAACTGGGTTCGTCAATTATTGACTTCCTATGTCTGAGCCCTGGACAGTCTGCCCAGTACACCTTGTGTTGGTTTCTGACTCAGGACTTAATAGCTCCTCTGACAGTGCTCTTTGTCACGCCCAGAGCCGGTTCTGGTCCCATAAATGGTTCTGCTGACCCTCTCTTCGCGAGACTGTCAACTTCTTCATTGCCTTTGACCCCCGAGTGACCCGGCACCCAGATGAGGGTCACCTCATTCTGCTCAGCCAGGTCGCTCGTCTCGTCTCGGCACTCACTCACCAGCCAGGAATTTACCCGTGGGCTACTTAGTGTCTTAAGGGCTGCCTGGCTGTCTGTGGCTATGAGGATCCGCTTGTTGGTGTAGCCCCTCCTCTTGTTCTCCCGCACACAGTGCAGGATGGCGTAATGGGCTCCGAGGGAAATACTATGACTTACCCTTGGTCCTTCCGACCTGACCTGCCCCCGTTCCCCGCCGGATCCGTCCGTGAACCAGACGAGCGCGTCCCGTGGTATGCCCGGCGTCTCCTCCCGCCATGCCTCGCGGTCGGGGATTTTCACTGTAAAGTTGTTTTCCCCGCAGATTCGCGGGCTCGAGAAGTCTCACCTCATTTCAAGCATGGGCTCCTTCACGATCTCATGAATTTTGTAGTGGCCCCTGAGGCCTGGGTTGATCTTCAGTCTACCATTGCAGGCTAGTCTGTATAGTCCTAGCCTGTCCTCCCCCATAATAACTAAGCGCGGGGGGGGGGGGCACACATAGGTTAGTCATAGGTTAATTATAATTTGCAAATTAGTTTTACATTTTTGTGTTGTCTTTGTACAAATTAGGTTTAAGCCTCATTCTGCCACTTACTGTTTGCCCCCACTTTTTCCGTGGCTCTTTCAGTATGTCTATGGCAGGCCCCTTGGCGATAGTGTGTCCCTGTGACTCCCATAGTAATAAAAAAACAGTAATTGGAAACAAACATATGTTAGACATGTAAATTGTGTATGAATGTATATATTTAAAAGAAGAAAAAACTAACTATACTACATGATTTTTATAATTTTTTAAAATTAGAAATTTGTAAACATCTATGGATCTCCTTCCTTTTTTTCTTCTTATTTTTCCCCTGTCTTTTTCCTGCAGCAAGTCTGAACCAAGTATAACAACTAACAATTATAAAAGTCTATGGCTGATGGATAACCTCCCAATGCCATCCCTTTCTTCGAAAACACACATTATTTACATAGCTTATTTTACTTTGAAATAAGGATACTGAGCTCAACCTTACACCTGCAAAATTTATTAGCGAATAACTTAAAAGCTGTTGCCCTTATAGAAGGATGTACACATGGAAAAACAGTTTAATTATAAATATGTTCTCTAAAAAATGTAAACATTTTTTATTTTATTTATTAGAGTTTTGACTTTGAGAACTGGCTCATTCAGTCACTGTCAATCTTCAAAATGAACAAGGATGCATCCGACCTTGCTTTTCACAATGGCAAAACCTGTCTTAAGAATGTTAATCTAACAAGCTTTTTAACTTTTTTCTTTTATCTTCTTTGACCTCCCTATACAGTGTTTACTAAAAATATATATTAAAATTAAAACTTACATACATATCCACCCACACACATACGCGAGCGCATATACATTCTTGTATACGCACTCACGTCAATAGGCTTTATACGTCCAGTACTTAACACTAGGTGCAGGACAGAAAATGCACATTATTTCTTCATGTGCACATACACATACATATGCATGCACACATCTACGCTACAAGTTGTCGCAGGAGAAACACTGGGACACTTTTCACACCAATAGAGCCTGTCATGGTGACATTTTAACATACTGGGGAGGCTGCCGTCAAAAGAGGTTAACAAAAGGAAAGACACAAAGGAACTTACTTTTATCTCTCTGAATATACATTAATCTGCTAAGTTTATTTAGTATCCCTTAAGACTATATAGTATATTGCCACTAGTACAATACTTATCTGAACAGTCCAATTTTCAGAATATCATCTTTTTACTAAAAGCTATATAAACCTAGCTAACTTAGTCTTTAACAAAACACATGAAAGCTACCATGACACTTTTATTACAAACAGCTTCATACAAAGTAATCACATCAAGTGGAAAGGAAACATTGTATTCTATCAAATAACAAAATTATATTTTTCTGTGTTAATTATGCATAATACAGGAAAAAATCAAATGATTTAAATCAGCTGGGCTGGTATTATCGCATGAGCAAAATGGATTGTCTTCAACTTTTATTTTATACAAATGAGACTTAAAAGCACCATGGCCTATGATAATTCTGTTGAGTGTCGTAGACAAGTACCTAGAAAGCAACAGTTCTTTGTAAATGGGCTGTTTTCTTAGATTAGGGATGATACTACTGAAGTGCTTGTTACAGCTACTTTTCAACTTATTCCAATGATCCTGCCATCTTATATTACACACATATGTGTAATGTTTAGACAGCTAAGAAAATGAAGGATTAACCCCTATCAGAAATTTACCCCATTGCAGTAACAGACGGTTTAGTCCTTGCCATTATCAAATATAATGATTGACACTACTGGCATTGGCAATTTTGGTTAGCCTGTACAGAGTTGACAAAATTATAAATATAAACACATTTTATCTCAAAAGCTAAGCACTGGTGAAAAAGTTGTGATAAATAAAACATTTTTCAATATTCTTTCATTTGACGGAATTTGACGAGATGTAATGACCTTAAACTATATTATTTCCGAAAATACTAGGAGTACATTCACAACATTTTGTTTATTGAAGTTTTCCGTGGTTCGCTAGTCAACTAAGATATTTGTTTTTCTGTCTCTTCCGGTTATACCGAAAGTGGACACCACGTTAATTATTTTAAATAGACAGCCTGTATTTATGCACATAGAATACATTTTTATATTCCACTTACATAGTTTGAATTTTCATAATAAAAACGAATTATGGCAACTGTATTGTTCTTGATTGCGCAGTAAATATTAAACTGCCATTAATGTTGGAAATTCCTCTTGCGTAAAATGTCAGCATTATGATCCTCGCAGCAATGAAAATAATGGAGATTAAAGAAACTGTTTTGCTCTAGATTTCCTTTATCTTTTCAAAAACTGGCTTTTGACGAGCATACAGTTTTGGCAAATTGCACTCTTCTTACACCCCCTTTGCTAAGTTTTGTACTATTTGATAAGAATACGGGTGCAACTCTTTTTTTAAATCATATGTATTAGCTCAGAGTAAAACTCGATTTTAATGTTTTGATTATCAACTTAATTTTTTTTTTGAATATTTTTATATAATTTCTTTATAGCAACAAGTAACTTGAAAATGGCGCATTTCTAATATAGAGATGTAAACATGTTTTTGCATCATTTTTTAACAGATATTAGTGAACTGGAATAAAATTTTAGAGTTCTAATCCAAAAACAAAGTCGTGATTCGTGAAAATCGAATTTTTTCTACGAAAATTCTATAAAATGAGTTGTGACTGTAGGTGAGTTTAGTCATTCTTACACTACCTGTATATATATTTTTATTTCCGACTATATATATATATATATATATATATATATATATATATATATATATATATATATATATATATATATATATATATATATATATATATATATATACACACATACACCCACCAAGAGTATAGGGACATCAATCTTATTCATGGAGAGACTCGATATGTGGCGTTCAGAGATGGTGTGGCTTACAACGCCAGACGAGCGTTGATATGCGCAGCGCTACCCAGACCGACAACATCCACATTACGGCGTGTTCATAAGAACCCATAAGACCTGCAGTGTAGGTAGAATGCCTGGCATCGATCGTGTTGATTGAACTAGACGACCGTGAGCTGCAGACGACGATGCTGTCCTGGATGCTGTTATCGAAGAACCTGGTACCTCGACGCGGAAAGTACGGAGACGAACTGGTGTCCCAAGGTCTACTACTCATAGAATTTTAAAAAGGTATGGGTACCATCCTTACCATATTCAGAGCGTCCAAGTTTTGGAACCGCGTGACTACGCAAGGCGCCAGCGATTTTGCGTAATTATGTTAAGAACAATCAGACAAGATCCCAATTTCTTCGATAAAGTTATATGGAGTGACGGGTCAGCATGTAAAAATGATGGATACATGAACCTTCACAGCTGTCATAGTTGGAAAATTGGAAACCCACATGAGTTCAGAGAGGATCGGTTCCAGCATCAATTTAAGATAAACCTCTAGGCCGATATTTTTAACGGAACACTTTTGGGACCAGTAGAACTGCCTCCTACGTTAAATGGCCAAAGGTACTTGGCGTTTTTTTAAAATAATTTGTCAGAACTCTGTTAGAAAACACACCATTAGAACTTCAAACAAAATACCTTAAAATTAGACAATTTTAATTTTTTCCATAAAATTGTCAATATCTTGAAAACCGTAACTTGTTGATAAGATCATATAGGGTTTTTCTGAAAGTGCTTGAGCTAGTCTGTCTTTGTGTGGCGTTTGATTTACGACTTTTGGGACACCTGTATGTATATGTATATGTATATGTATATATATATATATATATATATATATATATATATATATATATATATATATATATATATATATATATATATATATATATATATATGGGGTTAAGGAGTCGCGGGCCAAAGGACTCCAGGGGGCAAGCTGAGGAAGTGGAAATAACAACATAAACTCCCGATGAAGCTTTCCCCAAGACCGTCATGCGCGGTAAAAATCCGCATCCTACACGAGGTGACCCTGCTAATAACTAAACATGACGGATCTAGACAAGGAGGTCGAACTAAACTCCCCCAATCTACGGTGTCACGTGACCCGTGCCTATGGATGGATGGCACCAGGGCGATGGTGTCGTGAACGGAACCTCTGGAGTACCAGGCAACCCTCCAGAGTAACCCGCCTTGCACCACACAGGGGGTTCTGATGGTGTGGACAGTATTTCCCCCATTCTCGTGGGAACAACATGAAGATAATAAACACATACAAAACCAAAACCAATGAGGCTCGAGGAGTGGCTCCGGCTACAGACTTGTGCCTTGAGTCTATCCCGGAAACGGAGACGAGCCAGGGGGCGGCAGCGGACTCTGGAGGTCCCACGACCGGCGTAGATACGGGGGATCAGGGGGTAGCTTCGGCCAGATACCTGTCCCCGACACCCAAGCTGGAGGCTGGGTCCCACCGGAGGGCGGCGAGCTCCGCGGACTCCGGGGGCCCCTCCACCAGTGAGGACTCTACTGTTAGAGTAGAGGGACTGCCCCGGCAGTCCAAGCGTCTTTCCGGGGCGCAAAGAAAGAAGCTCCGGAGGGCGCAAAAAATGGCGGCCGGGACCTGGACGGTCGAGAAACCTGTAAAGGCGCAAGAGGGGAGTGCGGGTCAGAAGAGGACGCGCTCGAACTCTAGCACGCCCACTACAGACAGACGTTCCAAAAGGGCCAGGGTGCCTGTAAAGGCGCAAGAGGAGAGTGCGAGTCGGAAGACGCCGCGCTCTGGCTCTAGCACGCCTACTACAGACAGACCTCCCAAAGGAACCAAGGCCGGAACACCGGCGCAGACTGGCTCTTACAGGGAGGCTGCGGAGGGCCTCGGGATGGCGGTGATTGACAGACGCCATCCTGAGGTCACGCTAGACCAGGGGAAGGCGGACCTGATCCAGGCTGCGGTGGTAGCTGCAGTGGACTCTCTTCAGGAAGGGGAGAGCCCGCCTCAGTTCCACCGGACGCGCCTGACGGGGGGCATCCTCTGGACAACCTGTGCCGGCCCGCGGTCGCGGGACTGGCTGCGGTAAACGATCGGGGGCCTCGGTCAGATTTGGGAGGGGGCGGACTTGACAGCCGTCGAGCCCAAGGAACTCCCAAAGAGACGCAAGGTCCTCGTACGGATCCCTGACACCGTCCCGCAGGAGACGGTGATCAGCAGACTTAAGATCCAGAACCCTGAACTGGGGACGCAACACTGGTCGGTTCTAAGCAGGAAGGAGAAAGGACAGACGCTCGCCTTCTCGATCGACCCGACATCTTACAGAGCCCTTGAAGGAACCTCCTTCAAGGCATTCTGGGGCATGGGAAGGGTTAGCTTCCGCCCACTGGGGAAGCAACTAAGGGTGAATGGGACTTAGGTTCCTTCAGGTCAACCTCCAACACAGTAGGGCAGCCACGGCCGGACTACTAATGGCTCTGAGGAACACGGATGTGGCCCTCATCCAGGAACCGTACTCCTATAAAGGAGAGATCAAGGGACTCGGCGGAGCTACTGGAAAGCTCATCTACAGCAGATCCAGCGAGAACCCGAGGGCCTGCATTTTTGTCAGGGAAGGGATAGAGTTTCTCCCTCTAATGAATTTCTGTTCCAGGGACCTGGCAACGATCAAAATCCGATGTGGAGGAGCGGATGGGCTGAGGGACATTACTGTCGCGTCAGCCTATCTGCCAGGGGACAGCACGGACCCTCCTCCACCCAACGAATTGGAGCAGCTGATGGTGGGTAGCAGAGCAGGTGGATGGCAGACCATCATCGGCATGGATGCGAATGCGCACCATGAGTTGTGGGGTAGCTCGGACACAAACTCTAGGGGTGAGGCACTTTTACAATTCTTTATGAAATTTAATTTAGACATATTGAATAGAGGTAATAAACCGACCTTCGTCACAACACAGCGTGAGGAAGTTTTAGATCTAACAGTTTCCACCCAGTTTCTGGGTGACTTTGTTAAAAGCTGGGCTGTGTCTGGGGAAGTGAGTAGCTCAGACCACAGATACATCCGGTTTGAAATCGCCAAAGTCGAAAGAGAAACGGTATGGTACCGGGACCCCCGCAAGGCGGACTGGGAAGCCTACAGGGCAGACCTGGCTGTGGAACTGCGGGGGGTTAAGAGTACCATAAAAAATTCAATAGACCTCGAGATTGCAGCATTCCAATTGCGAGACGCAATTACCTCGGCCTATAACGCCAACTGCCCCCTGAAAATGAGGGTGTCCACCAGGAACGTCCCGTGGTGGAACGAGGACCTCAGGCAAAGGAGGACGCAGGTTCGTAAGCTGTTTAACGCGGCCAAAAGGTCGGGAGCATGGGATGAATATAGACAGGCCCTATCGACCTATAACAAAAGACTGAGGGACGCCAAGAAGGAGTCGTGGAGGAGGCACTGCGAAGAAGTGGAAAACACGTCCGAGAGTGCTAGACTACACAAGATCCTGTCTAAGGGCCCTCAGACTAACATAGGCTCCCTTAGAACACCCACGGGAGGCTTTACAAGCTCGGGGGAGGAAACTATGGAAATTTTACTCCAGACGCACTTCCCCGGCTGAAACATAATAAACCAATCACCTCCGAACTGGGAACACTCAGAAATAGAGGCGCCTTATAGGCGGGCATCTAGAGTAGACTGGACAGTCGCTAAAGAGGTGGTTACCTGGAGCAAAATCAGATGGGCCATTAACAGCTTTAAGCCATACAAATCGCCGGAATTTGATGGAATAATGCCCATCATGCTCCAACAGGGGATAGATATACTGGCGCCGGTGCTTACCCTCATTATGAGGGCCAGCCTGGCTCTGGGGTACATTCCGAGGGCATGGAGACTGGCCAGGGTTGTATTTATTCCTAAACCTGGGCGTCCAACAGACCAGGCAAAGTCCCTGAGGCCAATAAGTGTCATGTCCTTCTTGCTGAAAACAGTGGAAAAACTGCTCGACCGGCACATTAGGGGCGGTGTACTGGAAGCATATCCTCTACACTGCGGACAATATGCATACAGAGCAGGATTCTCAACAGAAACAGCACTGCACCAACTGGTGCTGAAACTGGAGAATACGCTGGAGAACAAGGAGGTGGCGCTGGGGGCCTTCCTAGACATAGAGGGGGCCTTTAGCAACACCTCGTTCGGATCGGTTCTGGCAGCTGCCCGGGAGCGTGGAATAGAGGAGACCTGCTGCAGGTGGACCGGTTCCATGCTCAGGGACAGGGCGGTGTTCACCTCACTCGCGGGAGGGACTCTGCTGGCGGGGGTCGCGGCGGGGTGTCCGCAGGGGAGCGTTCTGTCTCCCTTGCTCTGGTGTCTAGTCGTGGACGGCCTGCTGGGGAGGCTCTCGGGAGGGGGGTATGAGGTACAGGGCTATGCGGACGACATTGTCATCATAGTCCGAGGAAAGGTCACACAGGCAGTGTGGGAGCGTATGCAGACTGCACTGAAAGTGGTTGAAGGGTGGACGGTTGATCAACGGCTCGGGGTGAGCCCCGAGAAAGCAACCGTCGTGCCGTTTACGAGGAGGAGGAAGTGTGAAAGCCACAGAACTCTCACTATACGGTAGGAGCGTTCCAATCGCCAGGGAGGTAAAATATCTTGGGGTCGTATTGGACGCTAAGCTAACCTGGAATGGTCACATTGGAAAAATACTGCGTAAGGCAGTCATGACCTTAGCCGTCACTAGGCGGCTATATGGAAAAACGTGGGGACTAAGACCTAGTATGGCCCACTGGCTGTACACAAGGGTGGTCAGACCATCGTTAACATATGCGGCACTGGTCTGGTGGCCTAAGGTGACACAATCCAGTGCCAAACAAAAACTAGGCAAGATCCAAAGGATGGCTTGCCTAGGCATCACAGGGGACATGTCTTCAACCCCAACAGCCGCCATGGAGGTGTTGCTGGATCTACCCCCCTACACTTAGTTATTATGGGAGAGGTCAGGCTAGGACTATACAGACTAGCCTGCAATGGTAGACTGAATATCAACCCAGGCTTCAGGGGCCACTGCAAAATTCAGGAGATCGTGAAGGAGCCCATGCTTGAAATGAGGTCAGACTTCGCGAGCCCGCGAATGTGCAGGGAAAACAACTTTACAGTGGAAATCCCTGATCGCGAGGCATGGCGGGAGGAGGCGCCGGGCATGCCACGGGACGCGCTCGTCTGGTTCACGGACGGATCTGGCGGGGAGCGTGGGACGGGGGCAGGTGTTTACTCGGAAGGACCGAGGGTAAGCCATAGTATTTCCCTCGGAGCCCATGCAACGGTGTTTCAGGCCGAGATGTACGCCATCCTGCACTGTGTGCGGGAGAACAAGAGGAGGGGCTACACCAACAAGCGGATCCTCATAGCCACAGACAGCCAGGTAGCCCTTAAGGCACTAAGTAGCCCACGGGTAAATTCCTGGCTGGTGAGTGAGTGCCGAGACGAGACGAGCGACCTGGCTGGGCAGAATGAGGTGACCCTCATCTGGGTGCCGGGTCACTCGGGGGTTAAAGGCAATGAAGAAGCTGACAGTCTCGCGAAGAGAGGGTCAGCAGAACCATTTATGGGACCAGAACCGGCTCTGGGCGTGTCAAAGAGCACTGCCAGGGGAGCCATTAAGTCCTGGGTCAGAAACCAACACAAGGTGTACTGGGCGGACTGTCCAGGGCTCAGACATGGGAAGTCAATAATTGACGGACCCAGTTCAAAGAGAGCTGTGGAGCTGCTAAACCTTAGCAGAGGACAGCTCAGAAACACAACAGGTCTCTTGACGGGACACATGGCCGTCAAGAAACACCTGCATAAAATGGGGCGGTTCGAAGGGGACCTCGCATGCAGACTCTGCGGCGAGGGGGAGAAATCAGCCCAGCACATCTTGTGTGAGTGTAAAGCTCTGGACCGCAAAAGACAACTGATCTACGATCAGTCTAGACCGGAGACAGAGCAATATAAAACTTCACCCTACCAATCGCTGTGCAGACTAGTTCAAGGCACAGTGATCTTGGAATGGGTGGAGTAAGACTAAGGGTATGCACAATCAACTAAGGGTTGCGGTGCTATCGGGGCGGCAAGGCCGCGGACGAGCCCTGAGGGAACAATATATATATATATATATATATATATATATATATATATATATATATATATATATATATATATATATATATATATATATATATATATATATATTGAAATTGACCCCGGATATGCGTTCTAGGGGTCCTAGTTCGCGCTATTAGTGATTTTTTTAAAATAAAAAGTCCATATTGTCCATACGAAAGAGTGTTTAACATTGGATGTTCGCGTATATACATACATACATATAAACATATATATATATATATATATATATATATATATATATATATATATATATATATATATATATATATATATATATATTCCAATTGTTATTATCTGATATGCTTTGTAATTCTACTTAATCATCATCTGTCTATATGTATTGGTTTCCGAATGGTCTGCATCACTCAATAAATAAATAATTAAAGGAATATCGTCAAATTGTTAAACCCACCCTACAGTATGCTACATAATATGGCAATTTTTCATAGAATCTCAAAATGTTAAAATTTGCAGTGTTTTTGACTCTTCCGCTTAATCGAGACACAAAAATATTTTAGTTGAATATAGCACCGTGGAAAAGGTATGTCGGTATACAACATGTTGTGAATGTATTCCTAGTATTTTCGAAAATTCAGACAGGTAAGGTTTTATAGAAATTTATAGAAACACCTGTCCAATTGCTTGCGTCTATTTTAGTACATAATAATGTCAAAGACAAGATGCATTCACAAAAAATCTAAGTATTATGACATTTTGGCCTTAAGAATTTTAATAAAATCTCACGGGGTCTTGCTTGAATATCAGATTTCAGCGCGTAGAGAATAAATTGTTATAAAAGGTTAGACACACCCGGTGTCAATGGTAAAATTAAATAACACAACATATTATTATTATTATTATTATTGTTATTACCTATAACAGGTGGGCTCACGTCGCTGCGAAGTCATACACCTCGCTGGCTCGGGCCCTAAACTCCCTACTATGCTTTTGGTTAATAATGTCTCTGCAACAAGAAAAAAAAGCGGATTAACAATGTTTCAAGTTTACATACATAGTTAAAACAGCAATACAATGTTAACAGGTAAAATCAAATTGAATAAAGTCTTTGCGAAAAGTACTAAACCATATAAAAAGTACTGGAGGTCCCGAACAATTTAATCTGTAGGATATGTTGATTACGATCCACCTGTAACTTACGAATTTCGCACTTTGTTACAGAGTCAGATCCGGACTCACATATTTCGCAGACCTGCCTTGTCACGCCAATTAATCAGCTTGTCGTTTACAGCACCCAGATCAACTTCTGATTTGTCAGAAATCTTCTTTGTAGTATTCCTAAATACGTATTGAATACACTCACAGTTTGTGGTCGTCTTGAAAGCATAACTGTTTGGCATAAGAAACATCAGTTTATTTGAGTAAGCACTCTTGTTTTATTATCTCGGTTTTGCCCTTGTATTTAACCACACTAAAAGCAGGATAGCCTAGCTGATTATCTACAGCCTAATTTCAACCCTTTATAACAATACCAAAAAAGGTTTCAGGTAAGTGATGTAGTTCATATTTGTATAAAATATGAATTCCTCGCATAATGAACCAGATTTGTATGTCCAGCTCTAACTTGTGATAACTGGCCAGTTCGTTTCAGTCAACCATTCTGAATCACAATGTGAAGTGATGAGAATTTCAGAGGAGACCTCAGACAAGTAGTAGAGTCGTCGATTCTTTCTTAATTTTACTTTGGTGGACTCTTGTCTGACGTTTGGTCACCACATTATTGCTGAAAGTTTTATCATTCGTGTGCAATCAATGCACAATCGAGTTTCAGGACGCAGATTTTGTCGTCTGACCATCGGCGTGTGATCAAAGATTTACTAACAATATTTGTTAGCCTAAAATTTAATCCCAAGTATTTTACTTCATATCAGGAGAGTTTATATACGCTGGAAAAACAGAGGACCAATACCCTCAGTATTTTAGACTTTAAGCCCTAGGACCTTCCACGGCAACCCACCTGTCTACTAGGTTTAGGGCGCGTTGCATTAGTCGCTGTGAATTTTCCACCAACAGGATTATCTAGATCATCCGCATATTCCAAGTGGTAGAAACATTCACTATTAAGTCTCCCCAGCAAACAGCTAAAGGGTTCTACAGCTAAAGGGATAAAACACCTCTTGGCGTTAGCCTTTTGCAACCCGGGCCGCCATGTTTCTCACATAAGCGATGGCCTGAGTTTTTCCTATTAGCGATATAAACCACCAGTCTACCTCTCGGCATACAATTTATCCACTTGCAAACTAATGTTTCTTGTGGATCTAGTAATTGGGACGAATTACGTTTTGGCCAAGTAAGGTCTCCCACCAATAAATCTTTTCCCATTGCAAAGAAAGGAATTGATTCCAGAGAGATCTATTTTAGTCAATGTGATCGCTAAAACACCCCAACTTTTCGAAGTGACAAATATAATAAGCTTAATGTTTCTAATTTAGCTCTATCTAGATTCCTCTCGTCATTAAATCATAAAACATAATTGAGAAGGCAACTTTGTTCTGAATATTAATCAAAATCAAGGGGGCGATCGACTTAACCGCAACCGGAAGTAATAATCTGAAAAAAAATTACGGAAAATCCATAAATAACAGATTAATTGAGAAATTAAGTTCTCAAAAACACACGATTTGCACGCTGCAAACTGTCAATTTTCAGCAGCGTTGCCACATTTGAAATTTAATGCCAAGAGTGTTTTGCCGCTTTAACGAAATAAAAGATCTAAAATGTTTTTACACACAACACCGCCTATCTGCATCAAATATGGCAACGAAATGAGCAAGAATATACGTTTTTGTTGCAAATCGAAACGTGTTAAATGCGTTTATCATTGAAAGGTTATTAAAAACGAAATATACCACATTGTTTAACTTTATTCAGGTACGCACAACAGTTTTTAGGCCATATTCTATTATAATAACGTTAATATGTGGTGCGGTAAAGTGGACCGTTCCCAAAATCAACAGTAGAAAGTTATGCAATTTTAAAATTGAAACCAAACAGCAATACTAAACTATAAAGTTTTAAATTACCCAAAGGCTTGTAAACTATTCGGTGAGAAGTGATGTATTAAAATAGAATGTTAACATACGAAGTACGTTAAGTATTGTTTCCAAAGTTCAAAAAACACATCTTTTGTGAAGACAAAACAAGAGAAGAGTTTTTGGTGAGTAATAAAATCACATATAAACTCCAAAAATAAGAAAACTTGTCAAATAAATACTGTCAAATTCCAGTGACAACCATTCTAGAATACAATGGAAAACTAAACTAACGTCAAAGCATTTTATCGAGGAGCTGCAGTCAAATATTTTGAAATCAAAACTACAATAAAGCAAAAAATAGGCAAATTCCATGCACTTGGCAGGACAATAAAACATTAAAAAATTAATCTTACTGTTTAAATAATCCACAAACTGCGTGTGAACTGACATATCATGTAACGAAAAACGAATATATTTGTGACACTTTTTCCTTTTTTTGTTGTTAAATAAACATATCTATGGCTACTCAAGTCTACATATTTTTTATAAATACCGAATGTTTCGGAATCACACTGTAAAAATTCTACGTTAGAAGACTATTAATTGGAAGTTATCGTTTGATAAATGGATATGGGTTATGATTTTTTAACTAGGGATTATAAACTGCTACAGATATAAAAACTAGATTTATATATCACAAGTGACAGTTTCTCTTTAAGTGTTGCAGAGCTACAAAACCGCCGGTAAGATATGAGAGTGAGATTTTACAAGGGAAGATTAAAATGAAATCTGAAAACTTGGCTGCAGTTGCACAAGACCTTTTTTTTTTGCAAAATTTTGACGTGCTATAAAACATGCGTGTTCCACACAATGAAACAAGAGTCAAATGCAATGGTTTCACAAGGGATCTTCACCACCCAAAAAAGCAACATGGCAAGCATCTACAGATAAGCTCATGGGGACAACTTCTTTGGAGCCTGGGGACATTCTTTCGATTTAGTATATGCAGAAAGGGGCTACAACGACAGCATATTTCTACAAGGAAACAAATAAAAAATTGAAACTAGCTTTACGCAAAAAGGGGCCCTCTCAATTTTGTTCAAAAAGCTTCATTGCTGTACTACAATTGTCAAGTTCATAAAGCTCACAAATAAATCAACAACTACGGGTATTTGAGTTACGACACCCCCATTACAGTCCTGGTCTGGTTTCACCGGACTATTACCTCTTTCATTGGCTCAAGAAAAGCTTGCGAGGACGCTTTCACACAATGAAGAAATAAAGGAGGTCGTTTCCGTTCTTTTTGAGAAGTTACCGAGAAAACAAAATTTTTGAAGGGTATTGCGTTATTGGAGAGGTGTTGGATAAGTGTGTCACTATTAAAGGTTCACGCCGACAAACAAAATTTGGTTTTTCTTTGAATCATTTCTTTTCTGGTTAGGTCGATTTTATTTCAATCCTCCCTGGCATAATTTACTTAATGTCTTTATAATCAATTCTATTTTCAACTAATGACTATTTGTTCCTTGTAGCACTACTTTTCCTTATTAATCGCCTGGATGATTTCGTTTTAGCCAACCTCATCAAACAGGTTTTTCCAACAGCTAAAAAAGCTTTTAGCGAATTTTCTTGATAAATATTCAATATCGATAATTTGCTGAAAATTATAACTTTAGACTCGAAGAGGACAGAGTCATTCAGGCGTTTTAACCAAAAATGAGAACTTGTCCAAAAGTGTGAAACCTATACACTATTGTTTCTACAAATGTCAAAGTGAAAAAAAATACATTCATCGACCGGGAATCGATCTCGGAACCTTCTGCGTAGGAAACAAGCATACTACCTCTGAACCAGCTGAGATACGTTAACTAAATCATTGTTTACCTGATACTTGACGCTGACTACATGACCCGGGATATTCTACACTATATTATAAGCAAATGTAACAACTAATTACAGAATTAATTGAATTGTGAGTTGAAACACTTTCAACGACTGTTTCGATCTTAGATGACGTCTTATGTTTAACTTTAAAGATAAAAGAACGAACTGTTTTAACATCATTTTTATAGAGACTTGGCTTGATTTTCTGTACATTTCCACTATATTATGCTACACTGTCAGTCTAAAACTGTAATTGTGGCCGTTCATCAAGCTACAAATAGGGTGTATTTTAAAAATTGATTGAATCCGCCAGATAAAAAACAATCACTTGGCAAATTTTTAATTTAGTCTCTGAAATTTGGGATATTTGATATTTGTGGTAGAGATTTCACGATTGTTGGTTCGGGTAGTATGTTTTATGCCTGTTATTTATATTGTTTGATTACCTTTGATGTATGGCTTATGCCTGTTGTATGAATCAATCTACGCATGGCAGTTGACTAATCTGTAACCAAGGCGTTTCAACGCATCTTTCAGATTTTATTTTTAATTTGGAAAAAACTAAATTTTGTGAACCAAATCATTTAAAATTCACTACAGAGGTTCATTTGCACCATTTCTAGCCACATGTAGTCTCATTCTAGTTACACATTCAAAAATAATTTTGTATATTTTTTAGGGAAAAAATGTCCGATATAGCTGATTTACGAACTCGTCCGCGGTCTTAATAAAATGAAGATATGTGCCAAGTTTCGTTCAAACCAGTTGAGTATTTTTGAGTTATCTCTCGCACACACACGCGCACGCACGCGCAGACACATACACATACGATGTTGATCCCCAATACCGTAAAATGGACAAGTCGGGGACATGGGGAAACCGACCCATGCGTTGACAGGCTACGGCTACTTCAAGGAAAAGCTACACACCCTAAACCTGACAAAAGACCCATGATGCTCCCGTCTAGAGTCTTGAATATGAGACAATGCGGGACACACAATTTTCTATTCCTAAAGATGGGCTAAAAAAGGTCAAGGTGTCAGACAAAGATCGGGTCACTACTCTGGGTGGAAGTCAGACGATGGTGATACAGATAATGGAAACAAAGAGAAGTGAAGGGAGGATGCAAGGGCGGGTACACTTTCAAACCACTGAAGCGGAGGACGAACGTATCAGAAGCAAAAAAAACCGCCGCGCCTCCTCACGTCATGCGTAGATACTCGGTTCCTGTGGGCAACGGAGAGAACATGGGGTTTTAGGTGGTCGGAGTCTGGGACTACCCAGCGCAGCTGATCGAATACGTGCCTGGGTGTCCATGATTGATTTTCACTTATTAAAAAATAAACACTCACAAATCTGAAATTTTAAGAGAAAGTGCTGATCGTTAACATCCCCAGCAACCACTGGTACCTGGGACTGGCGATGTTACGTCTTCCTCGAAAGAGTGCAGACGGACAGCTTGCTCACCCACAACTCCACAGTCTCGGTATCTAGATTTCTTGTTTCTGTACTGCTAGAAAAAAAAAAAAGGAAAATATATACATGGTGGAGTAGATTTGAATCTGGGATTTGCGGCTTAGTAGACCAACGCTAGATCAGCACTAAGCCTTCGAAAATATTTTACTTCCACCAACAACCCGCACTCTTGCAAAATAAAGCCAATCGATAATCTAGTCGTGACTCATAGTGCTTCCTCCAACTAGCAACTAACGGCGCAGTTTGACAACAAATTCCCTCATATTTTTTTGGAACATCTTATTAACAATAAGGACCGGCTATTACAAAGACAACCTTGACTGTTAAATGAAGCAGCGGATTAAGACAATTACAATTCGTTAGTTGTAATTCATAATAAATTACAATAATTAGGCACAGTCGATGTAGTAATAATGCTTTTGATTAAAACAAAACGACAGCGCACATATGTACGTTATTGAATAAATTTTTAAGCAATATACAGGGTGTCATAATTTATTGGCGCACTATTGCGATCTCCGTTATTAGTTACACGTCTTTTTGTGGTTTTTGGGAGAAATACCAGGTTTTAGGTAGTTTTGCATGTTTGTGGCATCAAGGACATTACGCCAAGCAAAAGAGAAATGATACTTACACTTAGCGAGCACACATCCATGACGCAGAGATTACGTTGTTAGTGAGTGTTTCCTGAGCTTGGGAGCTGTAATAAGATAATTAAACAAAAAAGGGAGACTGGGTCAGTTGAAATTAAGTGGAAGAAGACAAATTTCTGAGATGAAATTTATTTTTAGAAATAGCAAGTTGAGCCTCGGAAAGAGAAGCTATGACCTTCAGCAAAACAGAAAATGCTGGATTGAAAGTTCACAACTCTTCAATTCGCAGACGCCTTTTGAAGGGAGGAAAAGAAGCTGTGAGACCTCAAAAGAAACAGCTTCTGCCGGAGGTTATGATGAAAAAGACTAATATGGAGGCAAATACGCCATACTGGATAATACCAAAAGATTTATAAACTAGTACTATTTGTGTTAGCGAATTTTCATTAGGACATTTCTTTAGATGAGCGCGAATTTGGGTCCCTAGAACCCAAAACCAAAGTCTGTTAAAAATTTTATGTTTTTTTATATATGTATACATGGTGGGGCACCACATACACGTCGGTCTCTCTAATGGACCCTTTTCGAATTTACAAATTCCGTTTTTTTCTAGCATATGCAGAGTCTTCAGAGGCATCTTCTGAAAATACTCTCATTGATACAGGGTGTTAACAAAAAAAGATACATATCAAAGTTGTTTTTTAAACGGAACACCCAGTATATTATTCGGTTTTCGTCATCTAGATATAAAATAAAGGTAAGTTACAATAGGATTCCCCATACCTAAAACCTACCGTTTTTGAAAAATACAGCAATTTTTGAAAATGGAAGCCTCAATGCAATTTTTTTTCTTACCCTCGGTAACGTAGAAAAAATCTAACTTATATTAGTATTTAGTAGAAAGATTGTTGCATGTAACAGAAAAAAGAATTCAATGTAAAGTTATACAGGTGGTCAGTAACCTACTAGTGATATTTGACGCATGATATTGCAAATAAGTCTCTTATTTTAAATAGCACACCCTGTATATAATGGCTTATTCTTCTACAAAATTTTATTACCTTTTAATTGATACCACGGTTCCCTTTACCTAACAACAGTTTTCGAGATATTTAGAATTGTTTGTCTTCCATAATAAATGTCAATATAAACTTGGGGAGCGAGGGGGCTCTGGCAGGGATATTGGATATACGGTTGTTATTAATTTATTTGACATTTGTCAAGTTTTTAACTCTATTGTGTCGTGTAAAGTGTTTGGGTGTTTTTAATACAATTGTTCAAGAGTAGTATAAAAATAAAAACGTATCCTGTACAGGAAAGAATGGATATGATTCTTGTTATTGGGGAATGTCAAGAAAATTGTTTACTGGCTGCGAGGGTTTATGCTCAAAAATATCCATCTCGACATCATCCAGGCAAGAGAGTCTTACAGAGCCTGTTGCAGGTGTTAATCAGCCTTTATGCTCAGGTTTTTCTGGTGGAAAATCGGGGAAAACTTTTTGAAACCGCTATATTTTTTAAATTATTAAAGTGAGTGGAATGGATTTTTTTTACATATATACAGAATTCAAAGATCTTCTCATATATTAATGTTGAGGCGTTTCTCTCAACACACATTTAAGTTATCCTTAATTAAAGAAATTTAAAAGCTACGACACGCTCCTAAAAGTTTATTAAGGCGTTGCGTAATGTGCGTGCGGAGCGTTTGGCATAACGGATGTCTTAGTTCGTTTTCTTTGAATGTTGGAAAGCTAGGAAATTTGACTAATAAATTGAAATACCCAGAGTTGTAAGTTTCGAATGTTTATTACACAAACTTGGTAACTTTCCCTACTTAGGAAATTTATAACGCTAATATTTATTTCTAGAATTTATTTGTTATTCAAAAAGTTATATGGTAAAATCGGCAACTAAAGAGTTTAAGCCTAATTTTAAGTTGTGATTCAAACAATAACTAAATAAAAACCTTGTAAGTTGAATAAAACTTCTACAATTATAACATTTTTGTGAATTTAGTTTAGTGAGATTTATCTATAGATTTGGCATTCTGAAATGACCAACGACGCGATTCTTGGTCACGTGGTCAGAAATTAAATTGCAATTGTTTGTTGAATTATTTGCATTCGTTATTTGCAAGTTCGTTAGCCAGCCCTGCCGGACCAGTTTTTCTTAAAAAAAAAATTTTTTCCGAAAAAAAAAATTGTATCTCAAAAAAAAAATAACCAAGTTATTTTCATGAAATTTGGTTGGTATGTTGCCCTCGTAAATACCTTGCTCCACCAAAACTCAACTTTATAGGTTTATAGAAAATTGAATTATCTAAATTTGAAACATTTAATGAAAATTCGCTACCATAACGCATTTGCTGCGTCCCGAATTTTTTTCTTTCAATAAACGATATTTAACGTAAATCTGCCTCTGTTCGCATTAATTTGCACAATCTATATGTTTTTTAAGAGTAATAAATACAGTTCAAATTTGTAGGCTAAAATATTAGATGTAAATTTTATACCTACTCTTAATAAATAAATGCGATTTATTATTATCATTATTTAATTTTTCCGAATATGACGAAGTTGTCTCAAAAAATATTTTTAAACTTATAATTTTTCTTCTAATTAGGAAACTTTTAGAAACTTTGGAACAAGGTTTCGCAACCTTTTTTCGTAGAGCCTCCCCGGATTATAAATACATAATATTTTCATGAGGTAAAGTTACACCCCAAATCTGATTCTTCCGTTTCTCTAAAAGCTCTCACGCTGAATGGACTACAGATACAATTTTCCAATAAAGTTAAATACTTACGGATCTTCTTAGACCAAAAACTGAATTGGAACACATACTTGGGAAAAACTTTCAAGGGCCACCATGACAATTTGGACATGCCGTAGACTAGTAGGAAAGACATGGGGGCTGAATCCCAGGATGGTTTACTGGCTATACCAAACTCTGGCCAAACCCATGGTCACATATGCACCCATAGTATGGTGGCCAAAAACGGAACAAGCTTCAACACGAAGCAAATTGCAGAGGCTGATCTGCCTTGAAGTAACGGGAGCTATGGCGTCATGCCCTACAACTGCGATAAAGGCAATGTGGAATCTTGCTCCCCTGCACATGTGAGTGAAGAGGGAAGCAGCACTAACTGCCTCAAGATTATTGCAAGCGAACACTTAAACCAGGAGACCTGGTTGGCCACTTGAAAATTTTGGAAATTATTTCACTGGAGTCACTCGCCAAACCAACAGACCAAATGCCTGTCAAATTGTACTTCATAATTCCATTCGACGTGGTCATAACATGGGACAGAGACAGTGCAAGGCTGACAAACAACTCATCTGTATGGTACACAGACGGGTCTAAACGAATTGAGGGAGCAGGACTGGGAATCAGAGGACCCAACTTTAGACTCTCTAAGTCCCTAGGAAAAACTTCTACCATCCTCCAAGTAGAAATGCTTGCCATAAATGTGGGTGTACAGGGGTGCATACAAAGAAGACTCAGGAATAGAGAGATCTAGATCCAGTCAGACAGTACTAAAGACTCTGAAACCTTTCAAAGCAGAGTTTAAAGAGACCTGGGACAGCAAAAAATCCTTGAAGCAACTGGCTACGAACAACAAAGTAACTTTGATGTGGGTACCAACGCATCAAGGAATTGAAGGACATGAGGAAGCAGATAACCTTGCAAAAAATGCAACAACACCATGGTCCAGAGCCCCATTGTGGATTAAGAAAAAGCCACGTAAGAAGCGAACTTGATAGTTGGGAGAAGAACACAATGCTGTCATAATGGAGGAAAACGCCACGCGTAATGCAGACAAAACGGTTCATCACCATATCAACAGAGAAGTCTGAACTGTCTCTTGGATTGAACAGGAACGACTTGAGAATAGTCACAGGACCTTTCACAGGACACTCCTTATTACCTTATGAAGATGGGCAAGGTCTAACAGTGAAAACTGCAGATACTAAGCAGCAGAAACAACAGAATACTTACGATGCGACTGCATAGCCCAGTTCTGCAAAAAGCTCAAATACCTTGTAGAGGTGACCCTAATACCACAGGAAATAGGTAAAATACTCCCCAAGAAGATAGTGGACTACGAAAAGCTTAATTCTGAACTTTTTGGGCAACTATAAGGAAAAAGAGTTATGCACAAAAGACCCAACGGGGTCGCAGCGCTGAGAGGCTAAAGGCATATACGACTTATTTAACAATCTACAATCTCTAAAACTAAGTAATAAATTTAAAACGATTTTTTTGGTAGGGAATCGCCACTTAAAAGCTTTTCGCAACATTATAGAGGCAGTCTGTATACATACACGATAAACAGTTTCTTTGAGAGATAACTCTCAATAACTTTCTCACAAATATATTTGATGACACCATACTGGAAAAAAAGGCTAAAAGGCTAAAAGGCGAACCAGGCAAAGACCTTTGGAAAACTTGGCCAAATTGATGACGTGCGCAAGCTACTACCAATTGAATACAACTATTGGAGACAGATAGACAAGGTTGTGTCGACGAGCGACACCTCTAGAATGTGATTTATTAACTGATAACACATACATCGTTTTAAAAATGTGTTAATACGTCATGCACTATCAACGTAATAAAAAAAAACATAAGTTACCACGATGAATAACCACCCTATTTCTGTGATTTGCCAATCAGCGATTTAAGGTTTTCTTTAACTTAAAAAACATGCGAATGTCGTTTTACTTTATTTTCTAAAGTACTGATTTAGCCATGAGTATCTTAACTCTACCTCAGAAAACAACTAGCATTAATGCAGATCGATACTTGAACACAATTAAAATTTGAGAAAATAAATGTGTTGCATTCCAACGCGTATAAAATGATCCATGGAAACTAAGGATGACGTAAAAAATGATTCTTACCTTAAAATACCACTGTCATAAAATCACGTTACAACACGTACACTTTTTTCTATCAGTCCTAGCAACTTCACTGGCCAACAAATCACAAAATGACCAAAACACCTCGCAGACAAAACGTGGAAGAAGTGTGCCAAACATTGCGTCGTTTCAAAACATTAAAAAGTCCTCTTAAATTGAAGAAATGTAAAACTGTGGACAACTGAGCGATTAAGATAAAGACGCTTATCTGACTTCTTCAAACAAAAGCTGCGGAACAAATGATTTTAAGTGACAAACAATTTAATTGATGCAACGATGCGTTCAATAAACTGTATATGAAATGTGATGATGAAATCAATAAGCTTAAATTTAATTTGATGATACAAGCTCAATTGGCTCTACGAGTTAACAGGCATTGTTGCCATTCTTATTAATAAAATATGAACTCTTACGAATACGAATGCACTTTAGTTTAAACCAGTTGACACAGGCTAGGTGAATACGCTCCCTTGATGAACCAATTAAGATTCATGATAATGGTCTTCAACAGTACTAAGATGCAGTAGATTACTAACGATTTTTATGAACATTTGAAAAGAGGAACGAATTCATTTTTAAAGCAAATGACAGCCTCATTAAATTTCTAATATATAGCATTTGTAAGTCAAGAGAAATAAAGTATGGTATGTTAGGTTAGTATCCGGCCATGGACAAAAAATAATACAAGAACTGAATTCTGTATCGTCAAAACACTCAATACTAGAAATTTTTGAGGGATATCGTCATACTAGCATGATAGAAATTACCAGATCTTAGTCAGTTCCATATAGTATGGTCCAAAAGTAATGGTACACGGATCAATAAATTATCAAAATATTACACTATCGCCATTGAATAAAATATTACAATTTGGCCAAACTTACCTCAGATCAAAAGTCAAAATTAAAACAAATGCAAGGTGTTAAAAGTGAGAAATCGAATGCCAATTTTTCTTTATACAAAAACAATTCATTCCCGATTTGGCTATAGCGCATAGAGGGCGGCGCTTGCGTTACCCTTCCAGTCTTAAAAATAACCATACTTTTTGATTAGCGTCGCGAACTTTAGAAATAAAAATAGTATTATCGTCTATTTCCTTACATAATAAGGTATACTTGTTCAATGAGGTTAAAATCAATCGGTCTCGAAATATTTCTAGTACTAGCCATAACATATGCTTCATAAGAGGGTAAGGATCTTTACGTGGCCAACATTATATGGTACACAGGCCCGATGGATTAATGGCCCATTCGAAGGGCGGAACGTGCAGACATTCAACTTGCTTAAACACAATGCCACAAACGGATGTTAATTTACAGTATGTACCGAAAAATATTTTGACGTTTTTACTGGCAATTGAACGCAGGACCCTTGGATCCAGAGGCACACGTTCTTACCACTGGAGCAACAAGGCTGCTCGTAATAGTTCCCGGTTGCATAAAGCGTAGTTATCTGAGCGCGTAATTGGCTAACAACGAACTTAACACTACAGCTTGTAATGCGCATAGAGAAGAGAAACGTTTCTCTATAATAGAGGCGATTATAACCTTGCTCTATGATTTCACAATGACAGTTGTTGTCAAACCACAGAAACATATAAAACAGTTGTCTACAAACATTGTGTCCTGTCAATTATTTTTAATTAAAAATCAATTTATATTAACATATCATTTTGTTGAATGTTGCACTACACTGTAATCACTTTTAAATATACACTTTATTTGTTTGCTGTACTTTTTGTGATTTTTTATTTGTTTACCAGGACGGTTCGAAACTACAGTCCACGTAAACAAATAAAAAATCAAAAAAAGTACATCAAGCAAATAAAGTGTAACTTAAATTAATAATATACAGGGTGATTCACCCAAACTGTTGGTAGAATCTTTTGTACTTTTAATTGGAATTTTGATTTGAAAATTTCAGGGTAGGCCTAGTCAAGGCTGATCTTTCAGCGTAAAATCTTTCCAAGATGGCGGTACATCCGGTTTTACCGAAACTACTATCAACACGATATTTTCTTTTGTGCCAGTACAGAAACTTTGTGCAGGTGATAATGAGAAGCATGTCGCGTTTTGTGAATCCATAATCACGAAACTACAAGACACGAATTTTCTTTCAAAGAGCATATCGACGGATGAATCAAAATTCACCCATGTGGTAATTAATAGAACGAATTCGCATTATTGGGCAGAGAGCAATCCTCATATAGCAAGAAATTCACACTTCCAGCATAATTTTGGATTCAATGTTTTTGTGCTTGTAATGTTCGACAAAGTAACATATGATATTTATGATGATAATTTGAGTGGTGAAGGATATCTTCGCATACTAAGTGGTTGTGTGGCAAGCTTCTTGAATAATTTGCCACTCACTTATTTAAGGAGATTGCTGGTATCAAATGGAGGGGGGCCCTCCGCACTCAACGTTTGTCGTTTATGAAAAGTTGTCACGCCTGTTTGAAGATCGCTGGTTTGGAAGTAATGGACCTTGGAGATGGCCACCTAGATCGCCTGACTTAACTCCCCTCGATTATTATTTGTGGGGTCACGTCAAAAATCAGGTATATATTCTAGTCCAATTGATATCAAGGAAGAATTGCTCAACAGAGTGGTCACCAGTCTAGAAAACTTGTCAGCAAATCATTTGACGAAAGCGACAATCGATTCTGTCAATCGCAGCCTTTTGATGTGCTTAGAACAGAACGGGCATCACATCGAGCATGTCATTTTTTTAAATTTAAGTAATATTTTTACATTACTCTACTTTGATAGTTTCGAAGTTCAAAACACACTGATGATCATGCAAACATACTGAAGTAGTTCGAGAAGATATTTGAAACGTTTCAAATTTGATAGAAAAAAATTATTTTTAAAAAAGAATAGGTATTTAGGTTAGGCTAAGTTAGATAATGTTACGCTAGATAGGTAAAAATAATACAAATGCGTTCTTTATCTTGTTGCATTTTTTTTCAATGGCCAACTTCTTGGAAATTTGTTGAAAGTAAGTAAATATATGTTTATTCGAAAACCGTACGTACTAGATAGGTATAGGGAAACCTAATACACTTCCATCGACATTGAAGTGTCCAATAGCGTAATAAAATACAGGGTGTGCCATTTGAATTTTTTTTCAGATTTTGCATCGCCAACTTTGAGGTTAATTTCTGAACACCCTTGTATTTAATTTGAGGACCTTTTGATATGACTCCCACAAAATTTAAGATCATACGTTGTTTTCAACCCATAGATACCTTGATTCATTTGGTGGCATTTGTCGGTAAAAAATTCGTAAATTTGCGAATAACTCTGAAACGGGTATATTTAAGACATAGTAACCTCAGCAAAGTTGACGTAGAATTCAGCGCTGAATCTGTAAATGCAATAATACATGGGATGTTCCATTTGAAAAAATCGAGTTGATAGTAGTTCCGGTTAAACCGGATATGCCGCCATCTTGGAAATATTTTAGCCTGAAAGATCAGCCTTGACTAGACCTGCCCTGAAATTTTCAAATCAAAATTGCAATTACAAGTACAAAAGATTCTAAGCAACGGTTTGGGTGAATCACCCTGTATTTGCAATTAATTTTTGGTGAACTTTAAACTATCCAAATAATTTATTTATTTGACAGCTGACAGATGTCCATAGAGTGCACTATGATTAAAAGTGTACTAAGGATTTATTTTTGTTTGACAGCTTGTAAAACAAAAGTAAAACTTCATTCGTCAAGTGGATAAGAACTAAAAATGCACTTTATGAGTGAAGTTAACTGCATCTCAGCTGACGATGTAGTTAACTATGTTTCTTTATACAACCCAAATTTACTGTATTGACAATTTTTGAAAATAAAACCTTAATTTATCTTCGTCATATCTCTATACTCGTGTCAATGTGTTTTAATGTTATAACATTCTTTTAAGATGATTAAAAATAAAATCACAGACATTAAACACCCCGTATAAAAATATACTTTCCATCTCAAAATCACTGCAGAGAATCATAATTTCAGAAGCAACTTTAGACTTAGTAGGTCGCCTTGTTTATTTTATTTTGACATCTTTATCACCGACAGCAGTAATCTACTTTATTCAGAAACCTGTGTAGATTGTAATCATTTCAATGTTTTTGTTTTCGCCTATCAATTCTAGTAACAATACGTTTTTAAAAACATTTCGAAGATACCTAAAAATAAAACATAAGATAACCTGTAACATTCGAAAGTGGTAAACAAATATTTGCATTAACAAAAACACGATTTCGCAATCTTTGTGCAGATAAAGCTGATTTACGATTTAATAACTGTAATCAATATTTACTAAATAATAACCAAATGAATACCATTGGTTTGAAAAATAAAAACAAGGTTTTTATTGCGGTTCCAGCAATTAAGCGTTTATCTGAAAGATAAAAAGTTCGGGACGCAGGAAGTACGTTATGGTAGTGAAGTTTCATTACATGCTTCAAATTTGAATATAACTTAATTTTCTATACACTTAGAAAGTTGAATTTTAGTACGTAGTAAGGCCTTCCCCAAGGCAACATATCCACCAAGCTTTGTAATTTTCGCGGAAAAATTGCTTCAAAAGAAAACTCAAAATTTTCCCCGAAAACCTTGTCCGATTTTCCTGGCTAACGAACTCATCTAAGCCATTAGTAAAAGAAAGTCACTTGCCGAGTTTCACCCAAATCGGTTAATTATCTTTTTTGTTATCGGTTAGATACATACATACATATTATATATATATATATATATATATATATATATATATATATATATATATATATATATATATATATATATATATATATATATATATTGTCCCAAAAGCCGTAAATCAAACGTCACACGAAGATAGGCTGGCTCAAGGCCTTTTAGAAAAACCCTTATCACATAGTTTGCGGTTTTCAAGATATTGACAATTGTATGAAAAAATTAAAATTGTCAAATTTTAAGGTATTTTGTCCCACCACATGCAGTAGTTATTTAGAAAATCTGAAGGAAAAAAAATCATACTTTTCTCCCCAATTTTTTTAAATTTGGAATAAACCTCTGCACTGAATAAAAACTACCTTCATTAAGAAAATTCACTAATAGATGTATCAATGGTGAGACATTCGGAAATTTTCTTCAAACGACCGCGAATTAGGTACTCTGGAACCCATTTCCAAAGTCAGTTAAAATCTTTATATATATATTAGAAAATCTGAAGGAAAAAAATCATACTTTTCTCCCCAATTTTTTTAAATTTGGAATAAACCTCTGCACTGAATAAAAACTACTTTCATTAAGAAAATTCACTAATAGATGTATCAATGGTGAGACATTCGGAAATTTTCTTCAAACGACCGCGAATTAGGTACTCTGGAACCCATTTCCAAGGTCAGTTAAAATCTTTATATATATATATATATATATATATATATATATATATATATATATATATATATATATATATATATATATATATATAACAACACACCACGAGGCCTAAATACTATCGTACCGTGGGTGTCGACAAGGAAGAAAGAGGCAACTTGTTAATTCTGGACTTGAAGGTTTGGAGGCTCGGGGGAGAAGGGAAAACATGTGCCGGCAGGGAATTCCACAACTTGGAAGTTCTCGGGACAAAGAGCGGGCATAACAAGATGTTCTATGTCTGGTGACCTGGACAGTAAAAGGGTGCATTCGCTCTGTTCCCCTGGTAGATCTGTTGGGGGCAGCAGGTGGAGGAACTATGGAAGAAAGCTCCTATGAGCAGTGCCCGTGCAGATATCTATAAAAGAGAGAGAGGTCACCAACGAAACGTCGGTGGGCAAGGAATGGCAGCCTTTGGGTAAGGGTAGGGTCACCGATGAGACGTATAGCTCTCTTCTGCATGGGTCTAGGGATGGTGTATCTCTTATGCGGAAGAAATCAAGACTGTGATTTGGTGGGGGTGAATTGTACAAGATAGAACCCTCCATGATTCTGCGATCATCATCTAATTGGGCTAAAGAGACAGGCTTAGAATAGTGTATATTTGAGTGGCGGGTGCTGTCGTCCGCGTAACTGTGAACTGGGTTGGATGTGCTAGAGAGGAGGTCATTGATGTGGAGAAGAAACAAAGTAGGGGCTAAAGCTGAACCTTGAGGAACTCCTGCATTAATTGGATACAGTTTAGAGGAATGGCCATCCACGACAACAGAAATGCTCCGGTTGGAGAGGATATTTGATGTCCAGGTACAGAGTTTTGGTGGTAGGCCATAGGCCGGTAGTTTATTAAGCAGCGCTGCGTGCCAGACCTGGTCGACAATCTGGGATTCACCGTGTAGTTCCATAGACTTGTTCCAAGAATGGGTGGAGGAAAGGAGGTCGGCAGTTGATCTGCGCTGACGGAATCCATACTGCCTGTCGTGGATTAGACTGTGTTTTTCAAGAGATTTTAGTAATTCGGTGTTTATATACTTTTCCATCCCTTTAGAGACGACTGAAAGGAGAGAAATAGGTCTGTAGTTGCTAGGAAGCGCTTTGGATCCTTTCTTGGGGACGGGTTGTACTCGAGCAGTATATATATATATATATATATATATATATATATATATATATATATATATATATATATATATATATATATATATATACTAACTATAACAGGATTTAGAACACGGCATTTCTGTACTATACAAGGAAAAAGGGTTAAGAGCAAAGGCGCAAGGGGACAACTATATATATATATATATATATATATATATATATATATATATATATATATATATATATATATATATATATATATATTGCTTATATACCCTTATTTTGCTAATGGCTTGGATGAGTTCGTTCATCAAATCTTAACGGCCATTTTTTCTTAATAAAAATGTAAACCTTTTTACGCAATATCTCTCAAATTGTCTAACTGATTTAAACGAAAATCTTCAACTTAATAGAACACAGGCAGACGTGGTTGTGTACCAATTTTTAAGCCGTTTGATCAAAGGAAAATAAAGCTATTCGAAATTAATAATAAAATAATCATCGACATCACTTTAGATTCTGTAATGCAATATCTACAATGCTGGAGAAAGACAGATGACGTTATGTGTACTGCTATGCTATTTAAATAAATCATAGATAAAAATCTAAACAATGAATTGTTGCAAGATGTCAGCCTGAAGAGCATTGTGAGAGATACGACAGGCACGCCATCTCGGTGCAGGACCAGGCAGTATGTTGTCACGATAGCTCTAGTTTACACAACATTTTATAGATAGAGCTGTGTACAATGTACAATCAACTAACAATTGTGTAAATTGTCAGCCTTGGACCATTTTCCCCCTAATACCGGGACAAAGTGTGCGTCCAAAAGCACTAAATTTTAGCATGCGAATGTACACTATAAATAAAAAATTTCGGGACGCAGCAAATGCCTTATAGTAGTGAACTTTCATAATAATTATACACTATTAGTAAGATAAAATATTATTTAAACTAATTCTTTAAATTTAAATGGGCCCTGGGTGGGTATTAAATTAAAGAAAAATAACATAATGAGCTTCGCGGATAACTACAAATTTGTTTTAAAAAACCTTTTTTTTTTGCTTGTTGTTTGCAAAAACTAGATGGGTTGACTAAAACAAAACCATCCAAGCAACTAATAAGGAAAAATACCAGCCATATTTATAATCATCAATGACAGGTACATTCCCTTTGTAAATAAATAATTTTTTTCTGAAAAACTTTTGTAACTTTAATAAAATTTGTGGCACATTTTTTAAAGATACTTGCAGTACTTACATATTATTAGTGATGGGAAAAACGGTTATTTTCTGTTAACAGTTGAAGCCGTTAACGTTATTTAATAATAACCGTTGAAAATAACGGCTTCGGTTATTTTAAACTGGATAGTCGATCGATAGTATCCTACATTCCCAAAGCTGTGAGCGAGATCAAGCACACTAGTATAAATTCATTGTATTTTTACCCCGTTATTTCACGTAGTGTATAAATCTCAAATTTTGTCGATATGAAAATGAAACAAAGGGTTAAGAAATTATAATAGGCATGTCGTAAATCATTTGCCACTCTGAACTGAAACTTTTAGAAATCAGAAAGGAGTCTTATATTAGTATTTACTTAGATGTTTTAGGAATTATAAACTAGTCATTTCTAACAAATTTATTTTATGAGGGGTCTTTACCTAAATGTCAATGCCACAGCAAGAATCAATAAATATCATTATTTATCACGTCTTGGCACGTTAGACGTTAGAACTTTTATTGCTACACAGGGAGTCATTCTAAGAACTCCATAACATAACGCAGCTCATAAAATTTCGGTAAAGAAATTTGCCTTTATTCTGTACATATGGTTTGTTATTACATTATGCTTTTATTAGTGAATTTTCTTAGAAAAAATTTCTTCAAATGAGCGCGATCTAGGACCCCTAGAACCCATATCCGGGGTCAGTTTCAATTTTTATATGTTTATATATATATATATATATATATATATATATATATATATATATATATATATATATATATATATATATATATATATATATATATATATATGTATCACACCGATAACTTAAAAAATAATGGGCCGATTTTGATAAAATTTGGCATGTACCTTTCTTTTGTAAATGGCTTGGATAAGTTCGTTAGCCAGGAAAATCGGACGAGGTTTTCCGGGAAAATTTTGAGTTTTCATTCTAAAAAAATTCTTATCTCAAAAAGTAATAAGCCGATTTTAATAAAATTTGGCATGTACCTTTCTTTTATAAATGGCTTTGACAAGTTTGTTAGTCAAGAAAATCGGGCGAGGTTTTCCGGGAAAATTTTGAGTTTTCATTCGAAAATTTTTTTTATCTCAAAGAATAATAGGCCGATTTTGATAAAATTTGGCATGTACCTTCCTTTTGTAAATGACTTTGACAAGTTCGTTAATCAAAAAAATCGGACGAGGTTTTCCGGGAAAATTTTGAGTTTTAATTTGAAAAAAATTTTTATCTTAAAAAATAAGAAATCTATGATAACCAAATTTGGTAGGTAGGTTTACGATATAAAAAGCAAACTATATACCAAAATTTAGATTTCTATGTTACAAGAAAAAAAAGTTATAATAAAATATTTTGTGCCAGATCATTTCTATGAAAATTCACTACCATAACGCACTTGCTGCGTCCAGGCTTTTTATTTCTTAGAAAGATCTCTATCTCTAGTTACATTTTCGGTTCACTGGTCATCTTTATCAGTCCACTTTTAAAAACTGTGCAAACAACAGCCAACAGTATAAAAAATTTAGTTTGAGTAAAAAAAAATTGGAAGATATATGGTATTAATTGTTTATTTACTTATTTTAATATTCGTTGTTTTAAAATTAGTTTCAAAAATTTCAAAGGGCTGTAACTTGGAGGAGAAGGGCTTTCAAGAAAAACTTAATAAAAAGACACCCCTTATTTTTTTCCAAAGAATCACTCTGTAACATTTTTCGCATCAATTTGGAAACACCCTGTGTATATATATATATATATATATATATATATATATATATATATATATATATATATATATATATATATATATATATATATATATATATATACTCATTTAATTTTTATATTTAAATGTATATAGATATTAAAAAATGTTGTATCATTATATTTTTTTATCAATTTGATAACTATTATCAGACAAACGAAAATGACGTGTTAACTGTTTTCTTAGGTAATGTATATAAATTTAAATAAATAAGTACTTTAATTTCACGTGAAATAACCCTATTTTGCATTGTCTGTAGTGAAAGTAATAACACGTTTTTACAGAAATTCATCTTTTCACCCAACATTTTTTATTATTAAATATTTGGCTTTACATACTAGTGGGAAACTCAACTGTTTGAAAAATAACAGCTTCTCAGTTTAACAGAATAACTCTGTGTAGTAATGTCCGTATGCGGTATCCCCATCAACAACCGGTTAAAGTTAAAGTTAAAATTAAACCGTTTTATTGTACCGAAGATCGTACGTCGCTAAAGCTGTGAGCGAGCGAGCATTCCCAATCTCAAGGCTATTCATCCCGTTAAATGGTTAAATAACAGTTGCCGATGAAAACCGATGTTTATTCATCGAACCTAGTTGCAGTAGAACTGAAACAGACACGACTCCGAATTCTAGCTTAGTGTAAAAAGCGTTACTTTTTAAGCTGCTATTTTTATAAATCCATAACTGGTGGTTACCGTTACGGCTCGGTAACCGTTTAAAAATAGCTGACAGTTAAATAACGACCCATCACTACATATTATATCTAAGACCAAGTTTTAATTTTTTAGCTCCACATAAAATATAATTTTTTTCAAATAATCGCGAACTGGGACTCTAAAACCGTTCTCCAAGGTCCATTTAAATTTAAATAATTAGTTTTAATATTGTATCTTACTAATAATGTACAATTCTTATGAAAATTCACTACTATAACGCACTTGCTGCACCCCGAAATTATTTAAAATTAATTTTAATTTTAAATAATACCGGGAGTAGCTTTAAAAAAATTAAGTTATTGTTTGGAATAGAATCCAAGACTGTAATCATTTCATGGCGTCACTTAACAGATCGTAAGATGCTCAACATACCATGATAGTATTATTTATTCAAAAGGATATCTCGTCACACCGTACTAACGTGGATGATTAAGGAATCATTGTTGTAACTGAGATAACAACATATTCATTATAATAGCACTATCATTACAATTTAAGGTCATAATATCATTTAAGGAACTAACTAAATGATACAATGACATACAAAGCATAATATAGCGGCAAGTTAAGATACATCGTAGAAAACATTAAGAGAGCCATCGTTATACAGATGTTTCAATTTATAGAACGTCGATGGTGAAAAAATATATCAAACGAGAACCGTGACGCCACAGGTAAACTTTTCACAATCTTACACATTTAGGGAAGGGAACGCAAAAATATTAAGAGCAAACTACAGTTTCAATTTTGCGACACCGTGCGATAAAATCGCGGCCGTGGCTCTTCGGATATCTAAACTATCGCCATATTAAAAAGTCTGGACGCAGCAGGTGCGCTATGGAAGTGAATTTTCATTTAAATGTTTTTAATAGAAAATATGTCTCTTTGATGCAAGCAGGCATCAATATGGTCACCGGTATAACCTATATAGTAGAAACAATGTACTTGCTTGAAAATGTAAAAAAAAATTCCGAAAATAAACTTAAAATGTTTCCGAGAAAACTAGTTTCCCAGCCAACGAACCTTAGGTTAACTGCAAATTAAGTTATTGAATTTTGAAACATTTAATGAAAATTCGCTACCGAAACGCACTTACTGCGTCTCGATTTTGTTTTACAAACATGCGTCATATTTCGATGAAAAATAGAAAAATGCAATAAGGAATGTTCGAAAAAATTGTATGTATCACCAACGACTTATGGGCCAGCCTGTGACCGTCAAAATAATTTTATAAGATGCAGCTCAAGACACCCTATAAGTAACGTATACAATTTTTTCTCGTATCTTGCATAATAATTATATTGAGCTTTTCCGTAGAAATGCGTCAGCCTGTATATATGTAAACAGAAAGTAAACCGGATATGGATTCTAGGGAGCCTAGTTTGCGCTCATTTGAAGAAATCTTTTTAGACATCAAAAGCCGCGGTCTCCTCATTAACGAATTTTTTCTACGAATATTGCTAAAAATTATAGACCGTTAAACCATAAACTTAACTAAAACTACTGCCAAAGCATCAGAGAAAGTGTCTATTTGAAGTTAATTTTCTGGAAATATTTTATTAAAATGAAGGGCAATGATGGTCGAGGCTGAAACTTAAGGGTTTGCAGAAGACTCTTTAAATAATCCGTATTTCTTTCAGTTTCTTTGCCTAAAAGCTGCCAATTTTGACGTTTCAAATCGCGACTTTTTACGTTTTGAGGAAAATCCCCCCCACCCTTTTTTTAGATGCCTCTAACTTTTTTGTCTTTAAACTTACAGACCTAAATTTTGGTAAATGGTTCACCCTATATATATATATATATATATATATATATATATATATATATATATATATATATATATATATATATATATATATATATATATATATATATATATATATATATAATTGAAACTGACCCTGGATATGGGTTCTAGGGGGCCTAGTTCGCGCTCATTTCAAGAAAATATTTTCTAAATTTTAAAAGTCGGGATCTCCTCGTGTTTTTTTTTTAAAGAAAATTCACTAAAACAGGCACTTGTGAAGCCACGGGAAAAGTCTACGACTGTATTAAATATGGAACGGTTTCACTACATTAGGGCAAGAACAAACAACCAGATGTGCTATTCAAATTGAATTAAGTCTTAAAACTTTCATCTCTTTTTCAGATTATTTTTTTATACAAAAACTCGCTAAAAAATTCATCGGAATAACAACAATCGATTAGATAACAGTAAAGTGAAATAAGGATTTTAAAAAAATTGATAAAAAGTAGTCACTAACTAGGATTAGAACTCGTCATGTCGGACTCGACTATCCATGTACACGGCTTACCCAACTGGCCTACGCTGGACATATATGTACAAGCAGCTAGCAGGTATATCTCATAATACATGTTAAGCGGCTAACGTTACTATTTACACAAAACAGTTTTGATTTACAGTGGATTTTTTGCTCATATTTTAAAGAAATGAAGGAAAATAACGACTTAGACACATATCTAGGAGCTTGTTAGTCATTTCTTGTCGCATTTTTCACTCATATTCGTATTCCCACCATAATTCTCAATTTTGACGTTTTAACTTTCTTGAATCAAATTTAATTATTTAAAACTTAATTTACCTCTAACTTTTAACATAGAGATATAAATTCTGGTACATAGAATACTCTCTATGACAGAAACCAGCATACCAAATTTAGTTGCCCTTACTTTATTTCCGAAGATATAATTTTTTTCGGAAGAAAACACAACATTTTCCGGGAAAACCGCGGCCGATTTTCCTGACTAACGAACTTATCCAAGCCACTTGCAAAAGGAAGGTATGTACCAAATTTGATCAAAATGGGCCCATTATTTTTTGAGTTATCAGTGTGATATATATATATATATATATATATATATATATATATATATATATATATATATATATATATATATATATATATATATATATATATATATATATATATATATATATATATATATATATATATATATATATATATAAATTGAAACTGACCCTGGATATGGGTTCCAGGAGGCCTAGTTCTAACTCTTTTTTTTCAAAATTCAAAAGTCGGGATCTCCTCATTAGTGAATTTTTTTTAAAGAAAATTCACTTAAAATGACGGTTCTAGTTTATTTGATCCTCATCCAAATGTAAATTTTCTTATAAAAAAAAGATATACAGAATACCTGAAGTTTTGTACAAATTATTGGATTAAAAGTGATAGTTCGGAAAGTTGGTGCCCTAACACAGAAATGGCTCCGAAACGACGGACTCTGCAAAATAACATTTCATTTTACATGTCAACTAGAACATTATAGGCTATCTATTAATTCGCATGTTTCATGTAATACAGAAAAACTGAGCTACGTGCAACAATGGAAATATTTTAATTCAAAATATAATACGCTGCTTGATTCCGCCTATCTATCCTCTACGGTTGAAAACCAGGTAGGCATGTTTAAATGTAGCCGTGCGAGTACGAAAGATTTCGCGGGAAAAGGTGGACACTGCAAAATGCTTAATCCAAAAGAAACCCTGAAAAGCTGACAAACTGCCGAGAGATGTTAATTGCACTCACAGGCGGCCACGTGGCTACAATTCGCACAAGAGGGCCAGGGGAACAGAGGACGCAGTCCACAGGCACTAGATATAAAAGACTTAAATGTCTTCGGGAACGAAATGCAAAACAGGAGGGACGGAGGTCCTCAGTAGCATGGGCTCCTCCGGCCGAATTAGAATTAGTCCATTAAAGAGCCACTTAGCCCAAGGACGAATAACTCCTATGGAGGTGGATGGGGCCACGCAGGGAGAAGTAATATTCTCCATAAATAAACAAAATTAGCAAATTCCTGCAAGCGAAGCATGCTAAGGCTGTTCCTATGGAGGTGGATGGGGCCGCGCAGGGAAGTCAATATTCTCCATAAATAAACAAAATTAGCAAATTCCAGCAAGCAAATCATGCTAAGGCTGTTCCTATGGTGGTGGATGGGGCCTCGCAGGGTAGTCAATATTCTCCATCATTAAACAAAATTATCAAATCGCTGCAAGCGAATCATGCTAGGGCTGCTTCGGCTACAGTGTATCACAGATTCGAAAAAGAAGACATCGATGTGGCCATACTGCATGAAGGTTCCGGCATAATGATACGAAATCTCACTTTAGGTATTGTGCCAATGCAAAGACCTAATGAAGTTAAGGTTTCTGTCATTTGGGAAAGGAAAAAAGTTTAAAGCTACACGAATGATCATGTATCTAGATTGCGGACTCTAATGAAGGCGATAAGGCTGGACAGTGTGCAATGAAAAGTCAAAAATGACACCTCCCGCCCGCCCCAGATCTAAAATGGTACCCAATACTAGCCGGATAAAAGTGTGCGACAAACTCCCAAACAACAGTGTCCACAAAAATGTAATAGAAGAACTGCAAATTCACGTTGGGCGACGCGATTATTAACTCATATATAAATATTGAATGGACAGGCTACTAGTCGTGACATTTTGAACTACGCGAAAAGGAAAATCAAGGAACTGCTGAAACGGCAGATAATATATTTTATGGCCAACCTAATCGATAAAGATCCGTTTGGAGGGATACTACTAGTCTAAGAAGGTCAATCAATTAAGACGATACGCAGTACCACAGGGGATCGGTGCTAGAACCGGTCTTATGAAATCTACAGAGAACAAAGAAACCAGAAAAAGCAACCACACACGTACTCCCATGATCTAATGATACAGAAAAAAATACATAGTACAAAGAAAAACCAAATATGGATAGCAATAAAGGCTCCAGCCAGTTCCGTAAATAGCAAAGGTGTTTGGCAGACATAAGAATCCTGATGTCAGTAACAGTCAGAACATACTGCAGGCATCTCGAGATGCAAATATGAAATAAGATGAGCATGAGGATGCACGCAAATGTGGCAGAAGGGGCTAGATGAATAGTCCTGAGTCGACCAAAATATTGGCGAGTCCAGGCCATGAAAAATATGGGTACTCATGAGTCAAACAGCTTCATAATTCTATTGCGTTGCCCAGACAACGGTAGAGAATGGAGGTTATAAAAACTACTGAAAATTACGCAAAGAAACATTAGAATAGCAATAACTGTCAACAAGGGCAGTGGAAGATATAGCGGGTACCATACCCATACATTTGCTGATTGCGGGTACCATACCCATACATTTGCTGATAGTGGAACTAACACGCTGTTTGCGGATGACACTGTGGTGTCTGTGGGTGCGGACACTCTTGGGGGTTCGTTGCCTTGTTCCGTGAGGGCACAGGAGAGGGTAATAGGTTGGTTTAAAGCTAACAAGTTGTACCCAATTTTTTTTTTTTTTTTTATGTCAACAACACACCACGAGGGCTTACAGCCTAAATACTATCGTACCGTGGGTGTTGACAAGGAGGAAAGAGGCAGCTTGTTAATTCTGGACTTGAAGGTTTGGAGGTTCGGAGGAGAAGGGAAAACATGTGCCGGCAAGGAATTCCACAACTTGGAAGTCCTCGGGACAAAAGAGCGGGCATAACAAGATGTTCTATGTCTGGTGACCTGGACATTAAAAGGGTGCATTCGCTCTGTTCCCCTGGTAGATCTGTTGGGGGCAGCAGGTGGGGGAATTATGGAGGAAAGCTCCTCTGAGCAGTGCCCGTGCAGATATCTATAAAAGAGAGAGAGGTCACCAACGGCACGTCGGTGGGCAAGGGATGGAAGCCTTTGGGTGAGGGTAGGGTTACCGATGAGACGTATAGCCCTCTTTTGAATGGAGTCCAGGATAGCGAGTGTAGAAGCGGCAGCTGCACCCCAGATGTGGGAGCAGTATTCGAGGTTTGGCCTTATTTGTGAAGTGTATAAGGTATAGAGATTAGTTGGTGAAAAGTATTTGCGAGCCCGGAAGAGGAAACCCAATTTCTTAGCAGCCGCTTCTGCAATTGATGTAACATGTTGGTGCCAATTAAGATTTCGATCCACAGAAATGCCAACAAGAGAGAAGGACTCATTACTTTGAATAACTTGGTTGTTCATTGTGATGGGTCTAGGGCTGCTGTATCTCTTGTGAGAAAGAAAGCAAGACTTAGTTTTGGTGGGGTTGAATTGTACAAGATTTCTACTTCCCCAGTCTAATATTTTTTGGAGGTCCACGGAGACAGAACCCTCCATGAGTCTGCGATCCTCATCTAATTGGGCTAAAGAGACAGGCTTAGAATATTGTATATTTGAGTGGAGGGTGCTGTCGTCCGCGTAACTGTGAACTGGGTTGGATGTGCTAGAGAGGAGGTCATGGATGTGGAGAAGAAACAAAGTAGGGGCTAAAGCTGAACCTTGAGGAACTCCTGCATTAATTGGATACAGTTTAGAGGAATGGCCATCCACAACAACAGATATGCTCCTGTTGGAGAGGAAATTTGCTGTCCAGGTACAAAGTTTTGGTGGTAGGCCATAGGCCGGAAGTTTATTAAGCAGCGCTGCGTGCCAGACCTGGTCGAATGCTTTGGATATGTCTAGAGCAACAATCTGGGATGCACCGTGTTGTTCTATAGACTTGTTCCAAGAATGGGTGACAAAGGAAAGGAGGTCGGCAGTCGATCTGCGCTGACGGAATCCATACTGCCTGTCGTGGATTAGACTGTGTTTTTCAAGGAATTTTAGTAGTTCGGTGTTTATATACTTTTCCATCACTTTAGAGATGACTGAAAGGAGAGAAATAGGCCTGTAGTTGCTAGGAAGCGCTTTGGATCCTTTTTTGGGGATGGGTTGTACTCGAGCAGTTTTCCAGTTACTAGGGAATATGCCTTTATTGTAAGATATCTGAAACAGACGAGTCAGGACAGGAGCAAGTTCTGGTGCGCATTTTTTGAGAACAATTGCTGGGATCTCGTCAAGGCCAGAGGCTTTCCTGGTATTAAGAGAAGAGAGCATCTTTCGTACCTTTTTAGTTTTGAAAATGATATCAGTCATTTTATGCGCGACATTGGGGACTGTTGGTGGTTGAACATTTGGAGGTGGGTTGAGAGTAGAATTTCCGGCGAACAACGAAGCAAAAAGTTCAGCCTTGCCCAGGGCGGTAGAAACAATTTCATCCCCTGAGGCAAGAGGTGGGAACGTGCTCTTGCAGAAATTATTCCCAATAGACTTAGCAAGAGTCCAGAAGGGTTTGCCGCCGTTGGAGCTTGAGAGGACTTTGTTTTTGATGTGGTTATTAAACGAGTTTTTTGCCTCAGAAAGAATGCGGACATAGCGGTTTCTTGCGTCGTTGAATGCTTGACGATTTTCTTGACTGGGATTGTGTAGAAGCGTTTTGTGAGCTTTGACCTTTTCAAGTCTGGCCTTGTCACAGGATTTAGAGAACCAGGGCTTTTGAGTGGCTGAAGAGGTTTTCTGTGTACGTGGAATAAATAATTCCATGCCAGCTTGGATAATTTCGGTGACGTTTTGTGAGATATCAGAGGGGTCAGGATGAGAGAAGCAGACAGACGCCCATGGAAATGAGGAAAAGTAATCCCGCATTTCGTCCCAGTTTGCGGAGTTGTAGTGCCAAACGATACGTGGGTGTGATGACTGTGTGACCTCGGGTTGCATTGCACAGGAAGCAGTGACCATGCCGTGGTCTGAGCGACCAAGGGGGGCGGTGACTGATATCTTATAGCATTCAGGGTTTGTAGTAAGAAGGAGATCCAAGGGATTTGAGCTGTGTGTTGGGATACGAGGAAAGTAAGTAGGTTGCTGAACCATATTGGCCAGAGAATTGCTGACTGCAAAGGCCTCCGCTGCTCTCCCTTGTGGATCGGTTTTTGAAGATCCTAGCCATTCCTTATTATGGACATTGAAGTCGCCAAGAATAGTGACCTCGGAGGAAGGATATTCAGAAATCAGATAGTCGGTTTTTTCAGAAAGGTAGTCAAAGAGCTGGACAAAGTTGTTGTCAGAAGGTGACCGGTAAATGCAACAGATGAATTTAGTTGCAGCCCTGAGAGAGAGTTTTATCCATAGTATGTCTTTTCTTCCAGCTTCTAAATTGGGAAGTCTGGTGCAGGGTAGATTGCTACGGACGTATGCGCACACGCCTCCATGCAATCTAAAGGCAGTAAGGAGCTCATACCCCGGAAAATTAAGGTGATTAGTGGCTGTTTTGGCACTGATTTGGGTTTCGGTGAGGAAGAGGAGTTGGGGCCTGTTAGCCTGGAGGAAATGGTGGACGGAGTTCAGGTTAGAATTTAGGCCACATATATTCGAAAAGGATATGTTAAATGTTGATGTTGGCGCCCCCTGTACACCCCTCTCCCGGAAATCCGAATGGAGGGGTATTTTGCCTCCGGAATATTTTATACAAGGAGGAGCCATCATAATTTTTGCTTATGAGGGAAACCGACTCATACACCAGAACCGGAAACGTCCGTTGGGACTTCACCGGCCCCTTGATGTATGGGGTGGTACCTCCTCGGGCGTGAAAAAATCCTTTACTATTACATACAGGAAAATTCCACTACCACCTGCTATGGATTGGATTGGATCAATGTCTACCCCTTTAAAAATAAAATTAAGAAAGGGACTATCAATTGTCCAGTAGTTATGATTTTCGACATAGTAGGAGGATACAAAACATTATCATCATTTTGCATCCATGCCTATTGTATTGTATTATGCAGATAAAGCATAACGAATTGTGTTTTCAATGAGGAAGTTGGCGATGTGAACTCTTGACACTGGGGAAGCCAAATTTCTGGGGTTATATGTACATTCAAGGCTGCAGTGGGACACTCGTGTGAACCATGTTGCCTTCAAACTATTGAAAGACCTGCATTTGATTCGTAGCCTAGCTGAGCCCGTTGAGATTCTTAAAACAGCATATTTTGGAATTTTCCATGCCCATCTTTCATATGCAATATTTGTCTTGAGGTCACGCAACAAGGGCCCAGCGTTTGTTTGCGATACAGAGAAGGACACTCAGGGTGATGAGCGGCTTGGGATTCCGAGATGACTGCAGGGTGGTGTTTGTGAGCATAGGGGTGCTTCCTCTTCCATCTCTTCTTATTCTGGAAAATCTCCTGTATGTCAGCAGAAACATTGGGACATATACAACCCACCAGGAGGTGCACAGTTACGAGGCAAGAAATTATGGTAATATTGCTTTCATTTACTGCTGGTTGAACAGGCGTCAGGGTGGGTTAAGATATTGGGCAATAAAAATCTTTAATGTTTTACCAAATCAATTAGAGAGTTACCTTTGTTAGGGTTGATGAAGAAAAGTGTGTAAAAGTGTTTAACTGAACATAGTTTTTACAGTTTCAGTGACTACTTGTCCTTTGATTTGTATTTTGGAGCATAACTTCGAAGTTTTGTGCATGCTGCTACCTTTACTTGTGACGTATGTGAGTTGCCGATGCAATATTAACATGAATAAAGAATTTGAATTTGAACACAAAAATAATGTCCATAGTTATCATGGCGATGCATCAAATAGTCCTTTAAAGACGGTGCATCAAATAATCATTTAATGGGAATAAAGCTATAACGTGGAATGTTTCAATCATCACACTACAGGAAGTTTTCTACGAAGGTTATAGACCAATGAATATTCTTCTCACACAAAATATTTTGTGATTCGGTAACGTTTTTGTGCGAAGTATACGATGCTACTGATAACATCGCCTGGAGTTCAAGGTCTACAAAGTTTGTTAGGAATTACCTCAGTATCATTAAGATTTTTTAGGACTATAGTTGTAAATATGTTATTTTGAGACCATATTTTTTTAAACAGTTGTTCGCAATAAGTTCGTTAGACCTGATAGCAAATACTCTCACCAATAATGCGCAAGATTTCGACTGGTATACCCGTTCAAGGACTACAAAGTTTGTTAGGAATTACCTCAGTATCATTAATATATTTTTAGGACTATAGTTTTAAATATGTTATTTTGGGACCATATGTTTTCAAACAGTTGTTCACAATAACTTCGTTAGACCTGATAGCAAATACTCTCACCAATTATGCGCAAGATATCGACTGATATACCCTTCTGTGTATACAGGTCTACGTAACCCAAAATTATGGTAAAAAAATTGGGATAAAAAAATAAATGATACCTATACCTTTTTCGCCGGTACTATAGTTTGTTCTATGGCTTTTCTAACTTATCCAATTGTAACTATTTTCTGGCTGATCCTGCTTCAGAACTATTTGAACTGATCATCTATTTGACTTGGAGGTGTAAAATGCTGCATGAGATTTTACATGTGACCATTTGGTATTAATTTATAATGCAGAACGATAATCATTGGTGGGTGTAACTACATCAAGTCCCATACTATGGAAGTTTTGAAATAGGCTGTAGTCAGACATCAGGTTGAACTTGAGGGCCCGAACGAGGTACAAACTGAACACTCTACATTGATTTGAAATAGTAGTGACGTCTGTCAAAACGACGATATTAAATTTCTGCCAAGCCGAGGTTACTGAGATTATAAGGGTTAAAATACCTATATTATAGTACAGTTGTTTCACTAAGCGGTGCACAAAATGAGGTATAAGGAACGGTACATATTATTTGTCATGGAAATACATTGGTAAACATATTCACTACGTCCTTCGTTTCTAAATGAATGAATGCTGAAGTTGGTGAAAAAATTAAAAAAGGACAGTTAGTTGCGTTTGAATGAACATTAAATACCTAAATCCATGGCTAAAAATACGCTTGCTATTTAACATAACAATATTTAAACAACGTACCCACAAGTTGTGAACTTTAACACTTACAGCTTCTGGCTTAAAAAAACTGTAAACAAGTTCATAGTTATTTGTAATAAGATTATTAATTGTATAATTAATCAATATCGGCAAAACTTGCTTTTTAATCGGGAGAACATGAGTTTTTCGGGGATGGGGATTTCATTGCTTGGGTTTCTACAAACAGATTTTTTTCATGTTTTGCATTTATATTTTCTCTTAAATCTTCCCAATTCGCTTCGCCCCAAGTCCCGTAACATTCCTAGGGGTTGAACCGCAACATTTATTGTGTGGTTTATGTATACATTAGTGGTTCTAAGTGTTTAAAAAATAATAAAGCTCACCCCGAGATAATCTGCAAAAACTTTTTAGTTTTTCACACTTTTCTTAAAGTTCGGTTGTCATAGCTCTGTTATTTTTGAAGGTAGTAAAATTTTTCTTAAGAATAATTCTTCGATATTCCAAGGCAATTACAAAAAGGAGGTGCTACACAGATTTCATGAAAATCAACCCATTATTGTTTGAGTTTATATATACAGTGTCATGATGAAGGTTGGAACATAATTCATAAATGAGTTGTTTATTTTTTCACAAAAAACGCTCGGACAGGTCAATTTTATATTTTCAATTGCCAACTCATGTCGTAAAAAATTACATTTATGACGTCACCTATTTCTGAATGGTGATGTTATCATAAGTTTTTCTTAAATAACAATCATATTTTCTTTTGCTGTTTTTTTATAGGCCTGCTTACTACTTAAATGATGGAAAAAAAATTGATACCAGACAGAACTTTTTTTTAATTGCATTATTTACTTTAAAACAAATAGAAACTAAGTTTGATGGAAAAAATTATTAAAATTATTGAACCAAGGAAAGCGAACAAAATTTAGCGCAAATGTTCAAATTGTTCTCCACCTACCATTTGGCATTGACCGATACAAGTGTAAATACTTTGTGCACTGCGCTCAAAAATTTCAGGAGTAATTTTCTCCCTTTCAGCGCGAAGTCTTTGCTGTAACTTCTCTAAATTATTTGGTCTCTTGAAATAAACTTTCTATTTTTAATAACGCCACAAAACAAAATCCAAGCGAGTCAAGTCTGGGGAACGCGGTGACCACTCAATTGCTCCTCGAAACACTATCCATCTTTCAGGAAATGTGGCATCTAGAGTGGCATTAATTAAGTTATAACAATTTTTTAGGATAATGTTGTAATGTAAAATACCATTTGTATTATTGGGCCGATTCATCGGTGTGCTCAATGTCCTATTTTTTTAACGTGAATCATTACGGAAAATTATGTTAAAAGTAGAAGTCTATTGTTAGACTCCATGGCCTACTGATTTCTGAACACTTCTTTTTGTCACTTGTTTTCTGGTATTGGACTTCATAGCCTACTATCCTCAAAACCGTTTTTCTGAAAATTGTCAGTGCAATTACAAGATTTCTCAAGCATGTTGTACATCATTGGAAAGCTCTTTTCACAGGCTACCACATTAGCAAAAAATCCAATATGGCTGACAAAATAAAAACAAACGTTGATACCTGTAGCTCAAAAACAAATGACAATCCAAAGTTGAGAATAGCACAAAAAGATTACTCTGTAAAAAGTGTCCTGATAATGTGCAAGTCTTAGACATGTCAGATCAGCGCCTACTTAGATATTGAAGAAAAAAGAAATCGACAAATATTGTTTTTTTTTCCAAAACAACTCGAAAAGGAAAAGAAGTAGCGCAAATACAAGTTGTATTTGGAACGAGCATGAAATTCTACAAAACATTGCTAATCAAACCGTCTCCCTATCTCTAATAATAACGGAGATAGCAATACATTCCCATCCAGTTTGAGACACACACTATATATATATATATATATATATATATATATATATATATATATATATATATATATATATATATATATATATATATATATATATATATATATATATATATATATATATATATGTATATGTATATGTATATATATATATATATATATATATATATATATATATATATATATATATATATATATATATATATATATATATATATATATATATATATATATATATATATATATATATATATATATATATATATATATACACCGATTTGCGGTGAAACACGTCAATTTTAATATTGAGGGGGACATTTTTTGACATAAAACTCAACTTTGTCACATCAACCCCTTAAGGGTGGTGATAACAACCCTTATATTTTAAATAGGGAATATGGGTCGAGTGATACATCATTTGAAAGCACTTTCTTTTCTGAATTCAGCACACTAATTTTTTTCAAAATTTTATCAACTTGTTTAAAAATTATTCACAGTTGAATGAATAAATTGTAAACGAAAAATCGACTATCAGAACATTTCTTATCTGTAGAAGAAAGAGTTGAAATAAACACTCTTTTTTTTTTCAAAAACGATGACTGTGCCCACCGTACCGCAAATTTGTTTAACGAACGACATCCGAACAGACATGTTAACAGAAAATACATTTTGGAGTTAGTTGCAAAGTTTCGACAAAGTGGTTTGGTAGCCAACAAACAACGGGATCCTGAACGTGAATTTCCGGTTAGAAATGGGACTACTGAGATTGAAGTTTTAGGACAAATTGCTTCAGGCCCAACTTTGAGCACGAGAAAATTGGCCACTGTTTCAAACATCAAAAGAAGAACTATTCAGCGAATATTGAAGCATAATAAATTTCACCCGTATAAAATTCATGTTGTACAACAACTGAATAGAGGTGATTTTGATCGGCGGCTGGAGTTTTGTGAAGTTATGACTGCACGAATAGCTGATAACAGGTAGTTTCTGTTCAATATCAGTTTTTGAGACTAGTGTACGTTTTTATTAAACTCTACAGTCAATCGTCATAATTGTCGTTATTGGGCAGATAACAATCCAAGAAATTTTCACGAAGTCCACACTCAAACTCCACAGAAATTGAATGTCTGGACTGGCATTTTTGGAGACCATTTAATCGAACCAATTTTTCTTGATGGCAATTTGAGTGGCGAAACGTATTTGGAGTTACTAGAAGATATCGTTTACCCTCTACTAATTGACATTGTTGAAAATTATGATCGCTATCAAGAAAATCAATTAGTGTTTCAACAAGATGGAGCTCCTCCACATTTTTAACATTGTGTTAGAGAGTTTTTGAACAGAGTTTCCAGGACAATGGATTGGGCATAGAGGTGTTATTGAGTGGCCCCATAAATCACCGGATTTAACTCCCTTAGACTTCTTTCTATGGCGCCATTTAAAGAATAGAATTTACGCAACAGAACCGGAGTCTCTGGAAGAATTAAGACGACGCATTGTTGAAGAACGCCGTCTAATAACTCCACAAATGCTCCAGAATGTCGGAGCTCGTTTTGAACAAAATTTGTACCTTTGTATGGAAGCTGGTGGTCAACAATTTGAACACTTACTTAACTGAATAAACATTTTTGAACGTTTGATTTTGTTTTTTAGTTTTTTTAAACGAAAAATTGACTAATTAGTGAATTTCTTATCACAATGAATGAAATACGTTCTTGCAACTTCAACCGTGAATAATTTTTAAACGAGTTGCTAAAACTGCCAAAAAAATTAGTGTGCTGAATTCAGAAAAGAAATAGCTTTCAAATGATGTAACACTCGGCCCATGTTCCCTATTTAAAATATAAGTGTTGTTATGACCACCCTTAAAGGGTTGATATGACAAATTTGGGTTTTATGTCAAAACATGTCCCCCTCAATATTAAAATTGACGTGTTTCAGCGTTTCTTTTAAAAAAATTCTCTGGACGCAAATCGGTCCGTTTCTTTTTCAATGCGCCACTCTCTCTCTCTCTCTCTCTCTCTCTCTCTCTCTATATATATATATATATATATATATATATATATATATATATATATATATATATATATATATATATATATATATATATATATATATATATATATATATATATATATAAACGTATGGACGCAGCAAGTACGTGATGGCAACAAAGTTTCTATGCACCAAGCAAAATAATATTTGTCCGTTAATATTTAATAGGTTTTATTTTACACACAATATGTTAGACTTGTGCCCCCCGGTGACCTTCAGTGGAACCAATTTTATTTTTCCATTAAATGCTTATAATTTTTTGCCTTTTAACTTAGAATATCTAAATTTTGATATATAGTTTACTTTTTATAATATAAACCCTTTCCCGAAAAAAACAAGTCCCATTTTCCTGGCTAAAGAGCTCATCCGAGGCACTTACAAAAGGAAGGTACCTGCCAAATTTCATCAAAATCGGCACATTCTTTTTTTGAGTTATTGGTGTGATACACGTACAAAAATTGAAACTGATCCTCATTATGGGGGTTCTAGGGGTCAAACTTCGCGCTCGTTTGGAGATATTTAGACAAAATTCAGAAGTTGCTATCCCCTCCTCATTAGTGTGAATTATCTCCTAAAAAAATTCCCTAAAAATTGAAACTGTGACGTTAAAGATGTATTGTGATAGTCCTAGATAACCTCTTCTAGATCACCTTATCCAGCTTTGCCTCTTTTATGACATCATTAAGCTTAATAGGGGTATCTAGGGAGCCATCAACCTATGGCTGCCAAAAAACTAAGGTCAAAAAGCGTCGAAGACAAAAAAACTATGGTAACGGGTTAAGACACAAGTTAATTCTACTAAATAATTATTATCAAAAAAATTGTATGCTTTTCACACGATTGGCGAATATAAGTTAAACTATTCCGACATAACACAACTGTTTAAGCATAAGGGATGGTCATCACATTATTGCATACTAATTAGATTACTATTTGAACAAAGGATATAATCAATATCTCCACGCTTTCTTCCAACCAGGCTGAAAAAGATTGGTACAACAGCTCCTTCTAATTGAAATCACATATTAACATATCACAGAAATATATGGTTACATTTTTTACGATTGAAGCAACAAAAACTGATACATATAACTTTAAAAAGCCTAAATTTCATATTCTAACAGCTGGCAGGCAGGTCTTACAGGACTGACATCGCGGTAGAGGACATAGCGATAGCGAAGGACACACATTATCCAAGATTTGCTTAAAAGTTAATACACATAACATATAACTAGGGTACATACTGGTATGAGCATGGTATTCTTGCAGCATGGGCATTGAGGAGGCCGACAGCCCCTGAAGCACGACTTCCTGGAGGGCTGTTATGTTGAGAACGGGATTTACGGTACTGCGGCACGGAGACTGTGGCGCTAGCGCCGCCACGTAAGCATCGGCGCCTGGACATGTTTCGACGCCCCTAATGCTGTGTACACGTGAAACAAACGGGCAACCACGTATAAGCTGATTAAGAAATATTATTTTTAAAAAGCCTGGACGCAGCAAGTGCGTTATGGTAGTGAATTTTCATAGAAATGATCTGACAAAATATTGTTTTATATTATAACTTTTTTTTCTTGTAACATAGAAATCCAAATTTTTGTATAGTTTACTTTTTATATCGTAAACCTACCTACCAAATTTGGTTATCATAGCTTTTTTATTTTTTGAGATAAAAATTTGTTTCGAATTAAAACTCAAAATTTTCCCGGAAAACCTCGTCCGATTTTCCTGACTAACGAACTTATCCAAGCCATTTACAAAAGGAAGGTACACGCCAAATTTTATCAAAATCGGCCCATTATTTTTTGAGTTATCGGTGTGATACATACATATAATTATATGAATTTTTTCTACGAAAATTCACTAAAATTCTGGACGCAGCAAATGCGTTATGGTAGTGAATTTTCATTAGAATAATATATGTGATTTAGCCTTATATTAAAAGTTTAAAAAATATTTCATTTAATTAGGAACAGTAACACATAGTGCTGCAAATTGAATCATAACTTCCAGAAAGTCATTCTCATGGAATGAATTTGGGGCCCATGACTTGACGACAAAGAAACTGACAGCGCGGGGGGGGGGGTATTTGAGGTTTTTCTTCTTCTTTGTTTAACAGACGTCATAAACAAATAATAAGACTCAGCTAATACCTTAGAATCTTAGAATAAGGTACTTATTGTTTACTTTTAATTTTTAGTGAATTCATTATTATTTACTCTTCATGTTATATATGGAAAATTTGAGGTAAATGAAACTACGTAATATCATACAATAGTTTAATCTATACCTATAAACATATGTTCAGTGTAACTTATTAAAATTTTAATTTCAAAATTTTGTATTTATTTCATTTCGTATGGATACAGAAATATTAAATAAATGGTGAAAAGGCTTTATATGCGGCAAGTGCGTTTTGCTAGCGAATTTTCGTAGAAATATTCCATATGGCGATAATTCAATTTCCCATTAACTAGAATCTTCAGTTTTGATACATACTAAAACCTATATAAAAGCAGCGTGGGGACTCAATTTAAAAAATAAGACAATGAGCTTCCCAGGCAACGATAAATTTATTTTAGAAAACCATTTTTATTATTTTGTTAGCAGAAACTGTTTCGATTGAGTGGACTAAAACGGATCATCCAAGCGACTAATAAGGAAAATTACCTACCACGTTTATAATCTGGCAGGAAAATAAAAATTTGGTTTTGTAAATAAACAAAATTTTCGATAAATTTGCAGATTAGCACACGGGGGCTTTTTAGAAAAAATTCAGAAACATGCTTAGATCTCCTTCTGGATGCACAAACCACAAGAAATATTTCTTGCAAACAGCCCCCAAGAAAGTTACGGGACCAGGAGTGGATAGGGATGTTGGGTGGGGAAGAAGATAAAAAGTAAATGTGAGCGAAAAGTGCGAAAAAATAACTTAGTTAGACCTCTATAAGCTGCCTTTATCCCATTTTGCAGCTATACCTCCTTAACATTCTGTTTATCCCGCCCAGAACCCCTATATTTACCGCAGGTCCCGTAAGTTTCTTGCGGGTTGTTCCCAAGAAACTTTTCTTGTTTACATTTTTCTTGTTTATGCATTGAGAGTGGTTGTATGCATGCAGAAGGGGAACCTCTTCGACAAAGCAGCGAACCAAGATTTTCAATTTATGTTTAAATTGTTACCCCATTTCATTTGTTTAAAATATTTTTCCAAAAATGAAATTTAGGTTGCCATGTTTGTCAGTCTTACATAGAGAGCTACAATATTTCATCATTTTCAAAAAGTGTGGATACAGCAACAGCAAATAAGTGTTGAAAAAGGTCTCCGAGTGCAGCAAGCACATTATGGTAGAGAGTTTTTGTAAAAATATTTGAAATCCGATAACTCAATTTCCTACTAAGCTAGAATCTTCAATCTTAAACCATAGTAACATCTATGTAAACGCAGCCTGGGTACTAAATTAAAGAAAAATAACATAATGAGCTTCGTCGATAACTACATGTTGGTTTTAAAAAACATTTTTTGTTGTTTTGTTTGCAAAAACTAGTTCAATTGGGTTGACTAAAACAAAACCATCCAAGCAATTAAAAGGAAAAATACCTGCCATATTTATGATTTGGCAGTTACATTCCCTTTGTAAATAATTAATTTTTTCTAGAAAACTTTTGTGACTAATGAAATTTGTAACACAATTTTTTTAAAGAGACTTGCATTACTTACATATATCTCTACCAAACTATAATTTTCTAGCTCCATAGAAAATATAAACTTATTCAAATAATCGCTAACTGGGACCTCTAAAACAGGTCTCCCAGGCACATTTAAATTTAAAGAATTAGTTTTAATAATATACCTTACTAAGAGTGTACAATTCTTATGAAAATTCACTACTATAATGCACTTACTGCGTCCCGAACATTTTTATAGCTATTTCCGCTCATATTTCTTCCTCGTCCAGCGCCCCTATTTATTCTTGGTCCCTTAACTTTCATGGGGGTTGTTTGCAACAAATTTGTCTTGTGGCTTCATCCAAGGGGGGTTCTAAGTTCTAAGCATGTTACTGAACAAAATTTTCTAAAAACCCCCCGTGAAGTAAACTGCAATACACGCCACTTCGCCGCCTATAATGTCCTTTTCAGATAATATGGAATACAGCACTGTTGTGTTCTAATATTGTTTGATCCCCACGCTCAATCTCCCCGAGTCCGACCCTGTACATTCCCATCCTGAAAACTTCCCTCGGTGCCTACAACAGCCACCAGGGGCCGCTAAAACATTGGCACTCCTAAAGCCGTTGGCAACAACAGCCACCAGACGCGCAGCTACAACAGTGGCAACCCTGTGACAGATCTCATCAAGCGTCAACAACCGACAGAAGGAGCTTCAAGACAACCTCAGTCTCAACCACTTCCATGTCATCCAGGATCTAGGGCTGTCATCCCGACCGGCTGAACCGTGAGTGTTAATCAGACACGGCATAATAGTTGATTATGCTGTCGTCATACCCAAGTTAACGGCGTCGTCGTTCTATCGGTCAGGGAGCATCACAGAAAGATCGCCTGACCCGCGACACGTATTGAAGTCACCCCCACGGTTGTCACGTTGGCACGTGGACAGGTCAGTGAGCCTCATTGTGGGAGAACCCATCTCCCGATGAGCGGCTGATCCATGTTAGTAGAAATCCATTCAACCACGGCATCAACACACCGCAAGTCTTCACAGTCGTCACCTAGACACGTAAAACACCTTGGCCATTTAGACAACGCCCCCAGCTATCAGCGACACCACCACGTGCTGGTTGCGGCAATCTACTTCTCCAATCGTAATTCTCCTATTCATTGTATCATTATTGGATCACAACATTCATTTTTTGTATTTCACCTTGTAACTTCTATAATTAAATTGTTATTACTTTATCACGTATATTCATAAATCTGCCGCAAACAAGTTCTTTGGTCCTTCACGAGTGTTAAACGGGTAGTTAGAACCACGATGCTAGTCTCTATAAACTAGTAATGTTAATGCGCGCATTTTATTTAAATTCAAACATTTAGGTATTTCGCGGCATTACATTTAACGCAATCTGAACCGTACAAGCACTAAATAAAATAGGTTCACTTGTATTTTCATTTATTTTTTATTTTTATATATACATATATAAGCATAAGATATAAGCATAAGTTACGCCAGCTCCAAATAAGAGAGCGAAACCGGTCTACGGTTCTAATTGTTGCGAGAATGCAACTAGCCTTACATACTTTGTCCCTATATTGGGGTAGAAATGGGCCAGGGCTGACAATTTTCTAAATTGTTAGTTAGTTGTATACAGTCTCTATTTTTTAACACTTTGTGTTATTTGGAGCTGGCGTGACAACATACTACTTGGTTCCGCAACTAGGACGCGGCACCTCCACCACTCACTTAGTGTTGAAAGGCTGGCTATACTATAGCCGTATTAGTTTAGGTGCATTTTTGCTACAATTAGTAAGCCGTACTGAAGAGCTCTAATGAGAGCAAAACCGGTCTACGGTTCTAATTGTTGCGAGAATGCATCTAGCCTTACGGGTAGTATCTTGTAATTTTAGAGTTCGTATAATCACCACACTCTATTGCTTCTCGAGCACATGTACCGCCAATTTCGTTGCCACGAACGCCACAGTGACCTTTTACTTTGTTTCTTAGTTTGTTATATATCTCTATGATGTTATAAACAATATCCTCTGAAATATTTTATCAATGCTGATTGGGAATCGCTCATCAAGTCCTCTTAAATCAATTTCTTTTATAGATAGAAACTTGAAATGTAGGATGTACCATAGTATCTAATAAGTACACTTGGAGAACCCAAAGCACCACAACACATCTTTTTAAGGACCTGACGATCATTTCACTAACAAAGTTAGCGTCATCAGAGGATGACAAAATTTTCATCCTATGATGATGCTAACGCTCCATACGGTAGGGGATGAATGGGGGGTGATTTGGTGAAAATTGACATTTCTTCGTTAAAACTTGAGTAATATAACGTTTTAGGGTTTGTTTATTAGAAAACTCTCAATTTTATCAAACATCTGGTATTCTGTGCTGAAATTAAATTGGGGGTTGAATGCGCGGGGGTGGAATATCGGTGACAGAAATTTAGAATTTTTTTTTTTGCTAGAACGGCGTTAAGTCTCAGAACACAGAAAACTTTATTCTGGAACGAATTTTTTTTCCTGTCGGTCGATCTGCCTGTCGACCTTTACGCCTGTCTGTTAGTGGGCGCAATAACTTGTTAGTGGGCGCAATAACTTTCGAACGAACTGAGATACCATCTTCAAATTTGGTATACAGTTAGCACCCGACAAATGAACGCTTCGAATTGTTTTTGAGTAAGATCGCTTGAGAGGGTAGGAGGGGTGATTTGGTGAAAATTGACATTTTTTCCTTAAAACTCGAATATTTTCTTTGTGGTCATGTCATGGACCCTAAATTCTTTCTGTGGAGAGTAGATTATCACAGCTATGTGGAAGTTATGATTCAATTTGCAGCACGATTTTTAACGGAAGAGCCTTCTAAACCGACATCATGCGATAGCCTAAAAGGAAACTGTGTTTTTGCTTTCAGGACTTCACTTCTACTGAAGGATATTCTATGACATGGAGAAAAATGAAAAAGGCAGGGTACAACGATGGAAAGACGAATAAAAGAATAAAAATTTGCCAGAAGAGGTGAGACAATAAATAATCTTATTGAAACGCATTGAGCAAGAATGCAAAATTTGTTGGAAATATTATGAGACAATCACTTTTCACCATTTGAACAACATATACTTGGAAAAGACAAAGAGACAAACTAAAGGGAAAACTTCTAGAAAACCTCCGGAAATAAATGAACTGCGAATGCTAAAACGAAATGAAAAAAAAAACTGCAGGAGAGAAGAGATTCTTGGTTGTGCCTGTAGACTACGATCGCATAAATTATGTCAATCGATAACTATACAAAATTTACACATGGCGTCTGCCAAAGACTGTTAAACGAATTCGCTTCGCACTTGTTCATCCGGTAAACGCGCCTTCACTGCTGAAAGATCGATGTCCAAGAACAGGCGCACTAACGGCTACGTATCGATTTGAAAGCAAGTGCATAACATTATAGTGCCGAATAGGTAGCTTCTAGGTAAATCAAATTATGCACTTTCCGTCTCTTTTCTAACGATAAAATGTATGGAACCTGATTTACTGCACCAGAAATGAGGGTCTCTTCAGTCCATTGGCCCTATTTCCACTTGAAGTAATATGATCAGCAAAGTGATAGATGAAAATATGATGGACATTGATTTTATTACATCTTTTGACGAAGTAATGGCGATTTCTTGTCAAGTCTTCAATTTTTTTTTGAGAAATCTGTTTAAAATGTTAAAAATACCAAAGTCTCGACGCATCAAGTGCGTTATGGTAGCGAATTTTATTATAAACGATCTACGCATTTTTTACGAAAATTATACATGCGTCAAGAAAACATACTTGTCTGTAATATTTAATAGTACCTATATGTTTAACACAAATCTGTTGGTCTTGTACCATCCTGTGACCTCCAGTGGCACACACTTTTTTTCCTTTAAATGCATATAACTTTGTTTCTTCTAACTTAAAGGCTTACATTTTAGAATATAGTATACTTTTATAATAGAAACCTGTGTATCAAATTTGGGTGATATAGCTTTGTTATTTTCAGAGATACCAAAATTTTCCGAAAGAAAACCAAAAATTTTCCCGAAAAAAACTGGTTCAATTTTCCTGGCTAACGAACTTTCCAAGCTACTTACAAAAGAAAGGTACCTGTCAAATTTCATCAAAAGTTACCCATTATTTTTAAGTTACCCGTGTGATACATATATAAACATATAAAAATTACGGTCGACCTCACGTTACTACTCAATTCAATGCAATTCAATTTATTCAATATTCACCAATTTAGCAAACATTAAAATTATGGTTCTACATGTCAAATTAATATTACTTCCACATCGTCACAACGTGTGGAAGTATCCCACCAGCGACAAAAAATTCAAAATTTGTCGCTTAAACGACGTAAAAAGTTGCAAACCATATATAAAACATGATTTGGGAACGAAAATTGTTGTCTGTCGGTCTGTATGTCTGTTTGTAGCCACGATAACTTTAGAACAAATTGAAATATCGTCTTCCAATTTGGTATACAGTTAGCACTCGACAAACAGACGGTTCGGATGGTTTTTGAGTAAAACCGCTATAGGGGTTAGGGGATGACTGGGGTGGTGATTTGATGAAAATTGACATTTTTTCGTTAAAACTCGAGTAATATAACTACCTCAAAACAATGCCTCATCACAACTTTTGAATTTCAAACGTTTTGATAACAAAAAATGACATTTTACGTCTTTCTTGAAAATATTTAATGCTTACTTAACTTTTAAATCAAATGGACAAATTAAAAAACCTAAAGTAAATGCTCCAATAAGCCCCCTTGAACTCTATTATGCATTTTCGCATACGTCTTCGCAGATTGTTCGTAACAGCCCGGTGGATTATTCTTACTCTTGCTCGTAGAGTTGTGAATTCTAACACTAACTTTTGGGGCAAAATGTTTATATCATTCGGAAAAGTATCCTTGAATAAGCGACTTTTTAAATAATCCCCATAAAAAATAATCCAGCGGGGACAAATCGGGATTTCTGGCAGGCCAGAGCACCACTCCTTGGTTTCCAATCCATTGATTGGAAAATGTTTCATTAAGAAACTCGGTTACTGCCCTTCCACTATGAGGTGGTGCACAATCCTGTTGTCATCACAGCTGCCGCAGCATATTCAACCGTTCATCTTCAAGCGCATCGAATATATAATTATGGATTAAATTAAGATACCGTTCAGTATTTAAGTTTCCATCATAAATAATTGGCCCTGAGATTTTGGTTCGATACATTCCAACTCAAACATTGAATGATTTTTGTCCCTGTCTTCGAACTTGCCGATTTTGGTACAGATTTTCTACTGCATAATAATGCTCATTGTTTCTGTTAAAAAGGCCACTTGTGGAAAAATTACATTCATTTGTCCAGATGATTTTATTTAAGAAATCATCATCTTGTTGCATTTTTCCATCAAGCCAATTGCAGAATTCAAGCCTTCTGTCCCTGTCTCCTGGTCTTAGTAAACATGAAGTTTATAGGGATGACACTTATGGTTTTTGAAAACCCTCTGAATTCGGCTTCTAGTCATATTCAGTTCTGAAGCAAATTGCCGTGTTGAACACGAGGATTTTCCGTAACCTTTAACAAAACGTTTTGGTGAAATATCTTTCACATGTTATCGCAAAATATTATAGTATTAAAAGATTGCATAGCATCATTCTATAACGATACTTACAGCATTTAAAACAGCTTCTTCATCTTCAGCTTCCATTCGTGGGCCGTATGAATTTCTAGGTTTACTAAAACGACCAGAGACCTAAATTTATGCCCAAATTGTTAAAATATGAATAATGGGGTTGTGGACGCTTGGGGTATTGCTCTAAATACCGTTCATATGAAATGCGCGAGTTTCTGTTATTACTATAATAAATCCTAGGCATATCACGTTTTCCGAATTGGAAAATACCATTTTTGCTCTCTTAATGTTTATTTTGAAAGTTAAATTGTCAAAAGTTCTATTGCCATATTATGACCAGCAAGCTTGATATTTCTGAATATCAAAGCCGCCGAGATAAACGAACAGACATTGCATTGGATTGAACTTAAAATATTTGACTCATAATAATAAATTCGGGTTCATCTTTACCTACCTAATCAAATTATATTATTGAAGAAATATTTTGTTTCACAAGCAGAGTCGTATTAAATATTTTCAAGAAAGACGGAAAATGTCATTTTTTGTTATCAAAACGTTTGAAATTCAAAAGTTGTGATGAGGCATTGTTTTGAGTTGGTCCAAAGGTAACAAAATATGAAATAAAAATCCTGTGCCGTATTTGAAAAAATGGAGTTGATGGTGGTTTTTGAAAGACGAAACATCCGATTTTAAATTTGAAAATGCCATCTTGTAGGAGAGGAAAAGTAACCTTGATGAAGTGTGATTCATGTTATTATATCTTTTCAAATAACGCCATAAAAAATAAAACATATTTTATGAGTTTTCGGTTTTTTCCGATTATCACCGGATGTATTCGGAATTTTCTAATTTTCTAAACTGCATTTTGCTGAGCATCAAATTACGCAACTTTACCATAATTTAACCGATGTTGTATCTCTTACAGTTTCCGAGATCCCAATGATGAGGCTCGAATTTGAGCCACCCTGTTCGTCAGTCTGTTAATAGCCGCCATAACTTTCGAACGAACAAATCCAGATATCCAGTTAGCACCCGACAAAGGAACGCTTCGACTTGTTTTTGGGTAAGATCGCTTCAGGGGGTAGGGGATAAATAAGGGGTGATTTGGTGAAAATTGACATTTTTTCGATAAAGCTCGAGTAATAAGTCATGGGCCGTAAATTAATTCCATGATAATGTCTTTCTGGAGAGAATAAATTTTCACAGGTATGTGGAAGTTATGATTCAATTTGCAGCACTATTTGATGTTGACATTGTGCCACGTTTGAAAACTTAAAACTTATTACAATATTGTAGTTAGTATACTCAAAACTTATTTCCCGTTTAGGTCTTGAAGATAAGAAAGTAAGCAAAAACCATAGTAATGTGCTTTTTACATTGTATCCGTTAAAAATCCATTAAAGAGTTTCCGAGGCAATGTTAGTTTGTTTAAAACGCCTAAGCAAATTGTTTTGTAATTATAAGTTGTCATTTAAATTGTTAGTATTATAATTTTAGTTTGAATTTCGTTAACTTCAATTCTGAAAAATGGTTAGATTAACAGAAATGCATAAAATAACAGTTATACAAATGATTGGTTATGAAAATAAAGCCCAAACACAACATGAAGTAACTCGCCTATTTCATTAGGAATTTCCTGATTTACCGCCTATATCCCAAGGAACAATTAGTAAAATAGAGAAGCAGTTTCGCGAGTTTGGTCATGTAAGGCAGATAAAAAAAGCAGCCAATGCACTGAGTGATGAAATCAAATTAGATGTGATGCTTGAATTTGTGGAGAACCCACATACATCGGCTAGACAGGCATCCACTACATTTAATGTTAGCCATGCATCGATAGTTAACATATTAAAAGAAAAGAAAATACATCCCTATAAAATGATACCTACTCAGGAGCTCATGGAAGACGATTATGATAGAACTTATTTTTGTGAGCGAATGATGGACATGTTGGATAACAATATTATCCAATTAGAAGACGTTATGTTTTCTGATGAGTGCACTTTTTCACTTAACGGTCATGCTAATCCGCAAAATTGTCACTACTGGGCAACGACAAATCCTCACTGAATGACAGAAGAACACACGCAATACCCTCAGAAGGTTAATGTTTGGGCAGGCATTGTTGGAAACCATATCATTGGTCCCGTTTTCATTTAGGGTAATTTGAATGGCGATAATTATTTGGCACTACTTCAAAATGATGTCATTCCAACTTTGGCAAGTTCCAGTGAATACGATATGGTTTTAGCAGAACGGAGCACCAACTCAATGTCCGGCAGTACCTCGATGCAATATTTCCCAATCGGTGGATAGGGAGGCGAGGATCGATACAGCGCGATCACCGGATCTTACCTTATTAGATTTCTTTTTATGGGGATATGTGAAGAGCATTGTGTACAAAACTAAACCTTTTGATTTAAATGACTTAAAAGAACGAATAACGCTTGCGATTACGTAGATCACGCCTGATATGTTAAATAATGTTAGAAGACAGTTTTATTTAAGATTAGGGTGTTGCCAAGAAGTTTGCGGTGAACATTTTGAACATCTACTTCATTGAACTTCATAGTTCTTTTTAGTGTTTTACATTTTATTACATTTTGCATTACATTTTAGTTTTTGTTGTATTGTAGCTAATTTCGGTAACCACATGATTTTATTTTATTATATCTTAATTGTTGCAATAAACTTGAAAACGATAACGTTTTTGAACAGAGAATGAACAGACCTTTCAAGCGACATATCACAAGCCTATACTTCCCCTTTAAAAAAGGGGGGGTTGTACCTGTCATTCGAAGGGGATTGAAGGTAGGGATCGCATTTTTACGTGGAAAAATGTCAATTTATATTTTAAATTTGACGTGTTTCGGGATTTTTTATAATAATGTACAGTAACCGAAATAATAAATTTATTCCATTTGGCTTTTACACACTATATATATTCACCAGTTATATTATTTTTTGTTTAGAATTCGATCAATTGTTTAACTAACAATTTTTTTGTGGAAAGCCATTCTAAATATTCGTGGTTGCTGCGTCTAAACTTTTTTTTTTATAAATTCTTTTATCTTGGAATATGTATATACTAAGAGAATTGTTTATCTGATTTTTATGGCACTAACTGCTTTCAAATCAGAGTTGAGTATTATTTGAAGACCTGTACAATGATTATGTTTCGGTATTTGAAAAGTATTTTGCAAGTGAATCACACGATACTAAAATAGAACACTCGCAAACAAAACCCGGCCAGTTGTAATAATAAGAACATTACTTAATATCCGGTACTTTTTTTCTCCCATTCAATTCAAATATCTGATTTTAAATTACAGTTCTTTGCAACAACACACATTCGGATTCGAGATGAATATTAATCTTATTATAAAGCAACGCTTCGGGCCTTGCTATATGATAACAATAAATATTTGGAATCATCTACTTACCAAGTGAAAGTTATAATGTTCACTTGTACAATGGTTGTCGCGAATTTCTGGGTACTCTTCTGTTTCAGCGAATTTTCATAGAAAAAAATCTGCAAACAGAGGTCACGACTTTTAAATATTCTTCAAATTAGAGCCACTAGAACCAACGTTTGATAAAGATTTTTGTAGATTGTTTAATGAGCCGTGCAGACCTTTGGCCTCGCAGCGCTGCGACACTAATGGGTCTTTTGTGCAAACAAAGTCCTCTCAACCTCCGATGGCGGCAAACCCTTCTGGACTCTTTGCTAAATCTATTGGGAATAATTTCTGCAAGAGCACGTTCCCACCCCTTGTTTTAGGGGAAGAAATTGTTTCTACCGCCCTGGGCAAGGCTGAACTTTTTGCCTCATTGTTCGCCGGCAATTCTACTCTCAACCCACCTCCAAATGTTCAACCACCAACAATACCCAATGTCGCGCATAAAATGATTGATATCATTTTCAAAACCAAAAATGTACGAAAGATGCTCTCTTCTCTTAATACCAGGAAAATCTCTGGCGCACCAGAACTTGCTCCTGTCCTGACTCGTGTGTTTCAGACATCTTACAATAGACATATTCCCTAGTAACTGGAAAACTGCTCGAGTACAACGCGTCCCCAAGACAAGAAAGGATCCAAAGCGCTTCGTAGAAACTACATGCCTATTTATCTCCTTTCAGTCGGCTCTAAAGTGATGGAAAAGTATATAAACACCGAATTACTAGTATTCCTTGAAAAACACAGTCTAATCCACAACAGGCAGTATGGATTCCGTCAGCGCAGATCAACTGCCGACCTCCTTTCCTTTGTCACCCATTCTTGGAGCAAGTCTATGGAACTACACGATGAATCCCAGATTGTCACTCCAGACATATCCAAAGCATTCGACCAGGTCTGGCACGTAGCGCTGCTTAATAAACTTCCGGCCTATGGCCTACCACCAAAACTCTGTAACTGGACAACAAATTTCCTCTCCAACCGGAGCACCTCTGTTGTCGTGGGTGGTCATTCCTCTAAACTGTATACAATTAATGCAGGAGTTCCTCAAGGTTCAGCTTTAGCCCCTACTTTGTTTCTTCTCCACATCAATGACCTCCTCTCTAGCACATCCAACCCAGTTCACAGTTACGCGGACGACAGCACCCTCCACTCCAATATACAATATTCTAAGCCTGTCTCTTTAGCCCAACTAGATGAGGATCGCAGACTCATGGAGTGTTCTATCTTCGTGGATCTCCAAAAAATATTAGACTGGGGAAGCAGAAATCTTGTACAATTCAACCCCACCAAATCACAGTCTTGCTTTCTTTCTCATAAGAGATACACTAGCCCTAGACCCATCATAATACACAACCAAGTTATTCAAAGTAATGAGTCCTTTTCACTTGTTAGCATCTCTGTGGATCGAAATCTCAATTGGCACCAACATGTCACATCAATTGCCAACCAAACCTCGAATACTGCTCCCACATCTGGGGTGCTGCTGCCGCTTCTACACTCGCTATCCTGGACTCCATTCAGAAGAGAGCTATACGTCTCATCGGTGACCCTACCCTCACCCAAAGGCTGCCATCCCTTGCCCACCTACGTGCCGTTGGTGACCTCTCTCTCTTTTATAGATATCTGCACGGGCACTGCTCAGAGGAGCTTTCTTCCATAGTTCCTCCCCCTGCAGATCTACCAGGGGAACAGAGCGAATGCACCCTTTTACTGTCCAGGTCACCAGACATAGAACACCTTGTTATGCCCGCTGTTGTGTCCCGAGGACTTCCAAGTTGTGGAACTCCTTGCTGGCACTTGTTTTTCCTTCTCCCCCGAACCTCCAAACCTTCAAGTCCAGAATTAACAAGTTGCCTTTTTCCTCCTTGTCGACACCCATGGTACGATAGTATTTAGGCTGTAAGCCCTCGTGGTGTGTTGTTGAAATAAAAAAATAAAAACATGCTGCTAGAAACAGTCAGGCATTTTGTGGGCAACATTTTCAGCAAGAACGTCCAAGGGTGGATAGTAAAATTTTTTGAAATAAATCTAACAAAAAAACTTTTCTCGGGCTGAGGTAGATGATACAGTATACAAACATAATAAGTATGGAAATATCATCAAAATCTTGCCAAACCCCATAAGAGGACCAAGAGTGGAAACTACTTGTTTTCCAGCGGATTTTGTAGAATTTAATTTAAGCTTTTGAGCAAACAATTTTTTTTACAATCATTTTCTGAAGTTTTTAAGATCTTACTTATTTGATATATTAAACTGATCTAGAAACAAAATGTAGCTTTTATATTAACTTTTCACACTTCCCCCAACCAATTTAGGACCCCATTTCTGTGAGGTCAATATCAGTCATGTTCATACTTGTCTCATGTTATGGGAGCATCAAAAAGAAAAATAAACAAACAAAAATATTTTGTTTTTAATAATTTTAAGTCAACGACCATGCAGGCAAATGTATGTACTACTCACGTAAAATATGAAATAGTTGAGGAAATATTTCAGTCAACAGAGTAAGCTAAATCTATAATAGTTAAAAGTATGCTCACACCCAGGTATTAATTGGAATCATATAGATACATCAGCAAATTACTAGTGTAGTAACTACACATTCAATAAATTAATGTTGAAATTGGTGTTTTATGCATTTACATCTAGATCAATTGCGGCATTTAATATTTACTCAAATTACTGATTACCTACATTTAATAATTGAAAAATTTGGCTGTTCTAACTATCATTAATAAGGTTAAGCAGAGGAAAGAGGCAATAACATTTCGACAGACTTAAACACAAAGTAAATTATTGACAAAATGTGTTTATGCCTAACCAGATGTTTTGCATTATTTGTATGTAAATTTCCTCAGTCATTATCTCGTTGCAGGTGGTTACAGCAATGCCAAGCTTAAACTGTAAGTTAGATCCAAATATATATATAAAAAAAGATTCTTAATTCTGGTTGCAGAAAAATATTTAACAAACTGACAAAACATAAAAACATGTTTCAATGTGTTAATTGCCTGTTAAAGGTGATTTTCTGAACTCCAGCATTGCTATGGTACTAAGAAGGTGAAAATATGTCACATCTAGTCTAAATCCAAGTACAAAGTTTGTGAATGAAAGGTACTGGGTGACAGTCAACTTTACCGCAACTACATTTTAACGTGATTATAATAGAATATGGCCTAAAAACAGTTGTACATACCTTAATAAAGTAAAACAATGTGGTATATTTCGTTTTTAATAACCTTTCAATGATAAACGCAATTAAAACGTTTCGAATTGCAAAAAAACGTATATTTTTGTACCAGAGGTTATGACTGTTGTTTTGTTGACATATTTCATGGAGATAGGCGTTGTTGTCAGTTTCGAATCTATTTCCTTATTACAGGGTAGTATTTGTCTTCTTTTTTCTTTAGGGAAATTTTATGTGGTAACTATGGCACAATGATTTATAAAACTTAAAACTGTTATTCTTCATCAGTTTGTTGTTTCCTTCACATCAATTCTTCATCAGTTTGTTGTTTCTTTCACATCAATATGGAAGTGCTAAATATTAATGATATGTATGAAATAATACATAAAGAAGATAGTAATTTGGTTGAGTATTTGCAAGGCATTGGGCTGCTAAAGAGTGTGTTTCACTGTAAAACTCAGAATTGCAGAAGTGTGCAGTGTTATGCGGAAGGCAGACAATTCGTTAAATACTGTCTTCTTCTGCAGTAGGTGCAGAAGAAGTTACTTAATTTTAACTGGTAGCTTCTTTGCAAAACAGCATTTACCAGTTAAGGATGTCTTATTCCTTATGTGGTTTTGGTGCTGTGAGACTCCCACTCGTTCTGTGGTATCCCACACAGGATTTTCAAAGGAAATGGTTATCCAGCAATTCCGATATTTTCGGGATGTCATCTCCTGGAAATTGTCACAGGACGATTTACTCATGAAGTTCCGTAGGTTTTTATTACCTATTCTTAAAAAAGGCATGACTATTCAAAATTTCAGGTGGAGAGGAGCATGTGGTGCGGATCGACGAATCTGCAATTACTAGAAGAAAATACCACCAGGGTCGAATTGTTCCTACAAGGTGGGTGCTGGTGATTTACGACACGGTGGAGAAGAGGGGCTATATTGTATATGTACCAAATCGAATGTCGGAAACGTTAATTCCAATAATTCAAAGGGTTGTAATTGTTGGCTCCGAAATATGGACGGATGAGTGGAGAGCGTATCGTCCTTTGTCACAATTAGGTTATGTACATAAAACTGTTAACCATTCAAGGCATTTTAGAGACCCGTCGACAGGTGTGTACAAATCACGTTGATCCATTTCTCCCCGAGTATATTGACACTTTTGTCTGGAGGCAATATTTCGGTAAGACGGCAACGCAAAAATGTCGCAGCCTTACAAACCATATTGCTGAAAGATACTGACAGTTGACGGTTAATGTGTTTAGTTGTTAAGACATATATTAACACTGTTAAGTCACGGTTTCAGCTTTTATTTTGACAAGGTGGTGTCTTGTCAGGTCCAGAAAGTCAAGTCGGCAGGAGTGTGTGTAAAAAGCATTTTAGATGTTTTGTTGCGTTCAAGCGGCAAAACACTCTTGGAATTAAATATTAAATGTGTCAACGTTGTTGAAAAGTGACAGTTCGGAACTTGAAAATAGTGCATTTTTCATAACTTTAATTATCATTTATTCTGCTTTTTATGGTTTTTCCGTAAATTTTTTTGCTGATTATTTATCTACACTACATACTCTTTTCTTGTGGTGTGCGCCGTTTTGCTAGATTCCAGTTGCGGTAAAGTCAACCGTCCCCAGGTACTGTCTTAAAAATAAAGCTACTTCATAATTACTGGGTGATTAGAAGCAACTACTGAAAGTTTTGAATTAAAATTCTTTGAGATCCTATAAGCAAACTGTAGTTACATGATAAATTATGATGACCTGTCCATGTATTCATTCTAACATTACACAAGTTTTTTTATACTGTTTTTCTGTTGAAATAGCCATAACTGAAGGTTGTAATTAATAACAAAATAAAATAGGCACTCAAAACACTATAATCATTTATTTAACCTCACTGATAACAATATTGCTTAATCATTTTCCTGACTAATGCTAATTGCTAAAAATTATCAAAACTAATGTTTATGTAACAGTTTTTAAGAACTCCTTAGTCAATTAGTTTCAGTAGTCCTGTAATCTCTACCTTTTAATTGTGCATTTTATTAGAAGGGAAACGTGGATTTAATCTGGGTGATGACCATGCAAAATTTTCAAAGAAAACTTACCTTTGTATTTTACTAAAGTCATATAAAACGGTAGCGCCCTTCTGGACGAAAACACCCTCTGAACAAAAAAATACAAAATTTTTCTGTCTTCAGGTTAGCTAATAGAATCACTCCACGTTGGAGAAAACCTGCAAACCAAAAGCACAAAATCATTATCTGTCAATAAATGGCTTGTACTTAATTATGTATCGTTAATATGTAATGAAATAAGCATAATACATGCTGGATATATTTAGAACATTCACGTATTGCAAAACAGTCGATTCTATCACACGTAATACGATATGGGATATATACCTCAGTACTTTTTATCAACCTATACACCACAAAACTGGCAACACCTTGAAGTGCGTATAATTAATATACACCTTAATTTAAAAAATTAAAAACAGACAACACAAGATAAAAACTTAATTAAATTGCGATTTATCCAGAACAATCAGGACCAGTCGCCTGTCGCCATATGCAGTTACAAAACAACGGCAAGGTGCGCTGCTGCCTGCTGCTGCTGCCAACGAGTAATAGAATAAAAAATAATATTCTAAATGTAAAAGTCCCTAGTTCCTGCCCACCACACCACAATTGACAACAATGACGTGTCTAATTTAAAATACAAGACAGACACAGCAAAAGAGGAAAATGAACTCTATTCGGACAAAATATTGTATGCTATTATATTATATTACATTATACAATTATATGTTAGACCTACTAACATAGGCTATGTCACTATATCTACTAACGCTATTACCAAATACTATATAATGACAATACAGGACACTCCGGCTGATTTCGTGTTTCAAAAATATCAGCGCCCCTAGCGGATAGTACTGATGTTACGTCGTTCGAGAACGTGTAACACTAGCCTTCATGCACAATCAAGGTTGCAGTGCTATCGGGGCGGCAAGACCACGGACGAGCCCTGAGGGGAAAAACACTAGCATTTGCTGGTGTTTAACTGTATATAATTAACTTTGAGCTGTGTTTTTTACAATGAATGTTAGTGGTTGGGTGTGAGTGTATGCAATCCATAAATGTTCGAATTATAACGTGCTAAATCTATCAAAGACATTTCATAGGTTTCCAAAGGATGGCGAAACGTGAATATGATTTGAAGCAGAAGACAAATTCAGAATTACTTGCCAATATGTACAGTTCGCAGAAGATAATTTATAGTGTAATATTTACCATCATGTACCTATTTATAGATAAACTTCGTAAACGGATGGTTGAAAGGCTTCAATCATAACTTGTCTTCCAGTGCATCAAAAAAATATATATGAAGGCAACAAAGTTTTACATTAATAATCAATGGTATAAGAAAACTGTTTTTCTATAGCCTTACATACTTTGTCCCTATATTAGGGTAGAAATGGGCCAGGGCTGACAATTTATTAAATTTTTAGTCTGTTGTATACAGTCTCTATTTTTTAACACTTTGTGTTATTTGGAGCTGGCGTGACAACATACTACTTGGTTCCGAAACTAGGTGGCGGCACGTTGCTGCGTGTCTAACCACTCACTTAGTGTTGGAAGGCTGGCTACCATAGCCGTTTTATTTTATAGGTGTATTTTCGCTACGATTAGTATGCCGTACTGAAGAGCTCTAATGAGAGGTAAACCGGCCTACGGTTCTAATTGTGGCGAGAATACATCTAGCCTTACATACTTTGTCCCTATATTATAGGGTAGAAATGGGCCAGGGCCGATAATTTATTAAATCGTTAGTTGGTTGTATACAGTCTCTATTTTTTAACACTTTGTGTTATTTGGAGCTGGCGTGACAACATACTACTTGGTTCTTAGTCCCGCAACTAGGTGGCGGCACGTTGCTGCGTGTCTCCCCACTTAGTATTATAGCACATTTTTGGGTAAAAAGTGCTTATACATAATAGGATAACCGTTTTGTATTGTAATACTCGTAGCAATGTGTTACATTCTTCTCTAGCGGAATCTTAAATCTGTCCGCTGGATTTGTTTAAATTTGATAATGCAATTTTAAATGTGATCTTTTCCATAGTCATATGCCCAGTTTTACAAAGCTCTGATAAATATTTAACAGACGATTAATTAATCAAGGCTTCAAACGACCAATCACAGACTATGATTCGGTTTTTTGCCATGACAATAAGATATTTTGAAGCTGTGAATGGTTGCATTAAGCCTTGATTAACTAACTGGCCGTTAAATATTTAATCAAGCTTTGTGAATCTGGCCAATAGTCTGCTTTAATTTCTTATTTCTCTATATATTTATAATTTAGTTAATGAACTTTATGATTCACTGCACATTACATTTTTGTTCATTGCTGCATCACTGGAAATCTGCATAAAGAATACCCACATATTATTAGCTCCTATAAATATTAAGCGCCTTAAACAATGTTATTCTCAAGTCAAAATAAGTTGCAATAGAATCTACAGAAAAATGTAATAGCTTGACAGAAAACTGTAATAGATTTTGTTTCACACAATCGTTTTGCGCTATTTGTCTTTATCTACTTCCAACAGAGATGGCAGCACTACTTATAACATCGACTTTCAATCAGGTTACTAAACATTGTGCGAGTTCATCAGGCGCCATCGGCTGAATTGTTATGTCAAAAATGAACATTCGTTAACATTTTTTTGACGTAACAATTCAGCTGCTGGTGCCTAGTGTACTCACTCAAAAGTGATGTGCATGGCATAATAGGATGATATCAATAATCAGAGAATCCTGTTTCGAATATTTCAATAATCTGACAATCATTCGAATATTATTCGGCATTAAAAAATTTTCAAACGAGTTTTAAGTAGTGCAAGAGAAGAGAGAGAATCAAATATTTGACTTTTAATTGTTTAGTACTTGTAGGTATAAAAAATCCGAATGAGAATTGTTACATCTATAATTAATTGGTATACGAATGAAACATTTGTTGTTTTTTATTCACCCGAATTTACTGTTGAGCCAAAATTGCAAAGTGTAATAGAATTTGACAATTTAATAATAGGGTAATAGAATTTTCTGAAATGTAATAGATCTAGTACAAATGTACTAGCTGGAATAACACTGACCTTAAATCGTACATTGCTTTAAAAGTTTTACTTGTCAAATAGTTTTTCTCTGGATAAAAACCACATGCTTTTAATAATAATAAGAGTGGCAACTAGATGTTTTTATTTCTTTGTAAAAATTAAAATATTCGTTATCTATATATTATTATAGTAGGTGTCATTCGGCCATGAGTGCTATATCTACCTATTTGTAATTAGAAATAGTTATCTATTGGCCACCCTGAAATTAGATGTTTTTCTAATGCGGCGTTGCCGCCCCGTCAACTTTACTCTAAAATCATCTTAATAAGGTTGCCATCGAATTAGTTTAATTAGTGTTATAAGACAACCCGCCCTACCTCCCATTAAACATTAAATAAAACAATATTAAAATCTTTGTGATTGAACTTATTTATTTTAATTTATGGCAATTAAATAATTATATTAGTCGCTACTGCCTTTACAATCATTAGTCCCACTATCAAGTTAATAGGCTCACTAATAGTGAAGATTGATATATTGATAAGTACAATTTGGAGGATCCAATTCACCGCAATACATTGTGCAGACCTGAAGATCGTTTCGCTAACAAAGTTAGCGTCATCGGAGAGATGAGTAAACAGTTGATTATTTGTTGTTTTGATGACGGTAACTTTCTAAGCAAAACGATCGTCAGGTCTGAAAAATATATTGTGGTGAATTGGGTTCTCCAAATTATTGTACCTATAAGTGATACGCTTTTCTTAAATATAAGTTCTTGTAATTTGTGAATATTTGAATCTGCGATCTCCACTGATAGGTTGACTTTGGAGAAACCAAAACATATTTCCAACAGCTGACGATCGATTCGCTAACTCTGCCAGTGAAACGATTTTCAGGTCATAAATGTGTGTCGTAGTGAATTGAGTTTTACCAAGTGTACTTATATGAATACACTTATCTCACTTGGGTTTTAAAAGTGTCATAACTAAAAAATCTACATATTACCCCAATGGACAGAAAATGTATCATTCTTTTACCTAAAAAATTTAATAAGTGAGTTTGAATAAAGAAACTTTAGATGATGTATGTAACTGGTTTAAAAATAAACGATCAAATTATTTATATATTCTGAATTTTCTCACAACTATGGCGTCTTGACTTGCACAACTCTTAGTAGAAGTAAATAATAAACGTCAGGATTCATCATCGCTGTAAAAAAATTTATTTGAAATTTATCTCATTCTCACTGATGTGCCGAAAGCCAATTACATATCTAAAATCCCGGGGGGTTTACCGTGATATGTGACAACGCATACAGTGTGGTATTAGTAGTTTTGAAAACATAGTTTTACAAAACTCTATTAAAAATTTAGCGGTCGGTTAGTTAATCAAATCTTCATACAACCAATCACAGCTTCAAAATATATAGTTGTCATGGAAAAACTCCGAATGATAGTCTGTAATTGGTCGTCTGAAGCTTTGATTTCTTAGCCCGCCCGTTAAATGTTTAATCGAGCTTTGTCAAACTGAGCATGTCTCATAAATAATTATTTAATATAATAATAGCGAAACCCAATGAAAAACAACTAAGTAACTCAGCTCCTTAGATATTTTTGAGGAGAATATGATTATGATACAAGTTTATTTTGTAAAACCAGAAAAAGTATCTAAAAATGTGAACTGAAGTATATTGTTTCATAAAATAAACAGAGCTAGATCATATTGCAGGTATGGGCGTATTATTCTTAACTTCTACAAACATCATAGAGCACCTCGTCGGCTTACCTGCAAAACCTCCTAAGTCTGTATTTTGCCGAATTTAAGTTTTTGATGGCAATGAATATTGTGGGGCGTAATCTTCCTTACGGCAAAACCTTTTAAGTCTATTGTGCATGTGGCACCATCTAGGAACTAATATCATAAGCTCCCATGTCTGCCTCTGCCAATCTGGGAAACAAAACCTATGTCTAAGAAACCAAACGCAAAGTAGAGGTTAATTTTGGCGGTCTCAAATAAACTATTTTTTCGAGTATTTCATGCTAAATTACTGTGACAAAATGGATACTTACGGAATGTCTAAGGTAAGTAAGACGATTTCTTCTTAAATTTATATCTGGGCAAAAGAAAGTTTTTATGTTAAAAAGTAAACACGACTTAGGAGGTTTTGAAAGATACCTTTTGCTTCTGCTACATAAAGACTTAGGAGTATTCAACAACGTTTACGTTGATTGTTTCTTCCTGTACTTTTTATGTTATTACTTTAACACTAAAATTATAGTTACTATTATCTTACGTAAAGGTAATGTAAAAGTACGAATCTGTACAATTACGTTCTGCTTCTTCTGTTTTCTCCTTTCTTGTTGTAAGTTGTGACGCCCGCTGCTGTCCACCGAATTTCCAGTTCGTTTAAAGCCCTAAGTAAATTTAGTCCACAATTTTATATGATAAATTAGTTCTGAAAAAATATAAAAACTTCTAACCTCAGCATTAAAGATCTTTGTGAACTCTGTCACGAATAGAAAATGATTTCTAGATGGCATTATTACCAACTGGATTGTCAAGAGGAAGGCTTATGACGATTATGGCGCGCCAGTCTGAAAATGCATCAATGCAGAAAACAGCAGGAACTATTGAACTACCTGACGAAATTATTCCCACGAAACCAAACGAAGAGGAATATGATCAAGCTCTAGTCGAACTGAAGAAGGAAATGAATGCAGCTTACGGAATTCTCTCTACTAACCAGGAAAATGATCCAACTGATGTTTCTGTAGTCATTTTCGCCGAATCAAACTTTACGGAATCATTAGAAAAGGAAACAATAGAAGAGAATGTAGTAGAAGAAGAAATAAACACCGATTTGATGAAAAAAATGAAGGTACCAACTGAACAAACCGGACACAGCGAAGAAACCACGATTGATAACAATTTAAGAGCAACTCCTGAAATTATAGAAGAAAACACGGAAAGTGACACTGATACGGAGTCAAGTGACGGAAATCAACTGAATGATCATGAGGGAAACAGTTCTTCAGATACAGACTCGGAGGTGGAAGAAATTGATATAAAAAAAGCAAGCATTGCCCCAAAACGAAAGAGAAAACCGGATAAGCAAAAGTGGAATCGCGAAGAAAATAAATTAAAAAGGCAAAAAGGAGAAAAATATATAGGTTTGAAAAGAAGTGATGAAGGGAAATGGGAACAACGTGACCGTGCACAAAGAATAATGAAGCCTCCTTGTCAATGTAAATTAAGTTCACAAAATTCCAAGATCCAATGTAACCTATTTTCAGAAGAAGACAGAAGAAAAATTTACCAACATTTTTGGAGAGATCTGAGTTGGTGTGAAAGAAAAGTTTCGCTTCAAACGCTTGTAGATGTAGTGCCAGCAAAAGACAAAAAAAATCAAACCAACGATGTGTCACATAGAAACAACAGTCTTGTTTATCATTTAAAAAAGGATGGCGTTAGAGTAAGAGTTTGCCGTACAATGTTGTTAAATACATTGTCAATTGGCTCTTGGTCATTACAAAATTGGTCAAAGTCATTAGAACGTGACGAACCAGGACAAATGCCTGTGCCCAGAATGCGGGAAAGCAACAGAATTTCTCAGGAACGAACAATTTTGAGGCATTTTTTACAAGAACTCCCGAAAATGGAGTCGCATTACTGTAGGGCAACTTCTAAAAAATTATATTTAGAGCCAATTTGGCAGTCTAAGATGGCTCTATATAAAGAGTATAGAAGTTACTGTGAGAAAAAACAACATATTGCTCTATCCATAAAAACATTTCATGAAGAATTCGTTGATTCAAATTTAAGTTTGTTTCGCCCTAAGAAGGATCAATGCGATCTCTGTATTAGTTTTCAGGTGGGAAATACTGCTAAGGAAGTGTATCAGAAACACATAGATAAGAAAAACGCAGCCAGGCAGGAGAAGATCAGAGATAAAGAAAATGCAAACCATAATAATATTTTTACCATGGATCTACAGTCAACATTGCTTGCACCGATGTTGAAAGCATCAGCGGTCTATTTTAAACAAAAATTAGTTGTACACAACTTTACTCTATACAACCTTAAAACTAAGGACGGATATTGCTTTATCTGGAACGAGGTAGAAGGAGGAGTAACTGCAAATGAATTCAGCTCCATAATTTACTATTTTTTGGAAACCAAGCTTCAGATTGGTTCCGGCGAAGAAGTAATACTTTACAGTGATGGCTGCTCATATCAAAATCGGAATTCGACGTTAGCGAATGCCTTATTACACCTAGCCAAAACTAAAAATATTTATATTACCCAAAAATATTTAGTGTCTGGTCATACGCAAATGGAATGCGACAGCATGCATTCATGCATAGAGCGAAAAATTCGTAACAGAGAGATCTATTCTCCCGCTTGCTACATTTCGGCGGCCAAAGAGGCAAGAATGAAACCAAGACCATTTGATGTACAATACCTGCGCCACCCATTTTTTAAAAATTTTTCAACTTTAAAATACTACAATTCCATCAGGCCAGGTTCAAAAGCGGGGGATCCGACAGTTACAGACTTATGTGCATTACAATATTCTCCCAACTTAGAAATTAAATACAAGCTGGAATTTTCAAGCGAGTGGCGACTCTTAGAAAAACGAACAAGAATCAGTCGTTCAAATAATCCCGAAATTGGCTCGTTGCACAAAAACCAAATTCCTATTAAGAAGTCAAAATTTGATCATTTGCAGCAATTGAAAAATGTTATTCCACCAGATCATCATTTATTTTACGACACCCTGCCGTACATCACTGATTAATTTTCTTAATTTTTGTATAATATACCCTGTATTTAGCCACCAGAATTGTATTTTTCATTTTGAATAAATAACATAAAAGCTTCTAAGTCTAATTATTATTCCAAATAAGTTGAAAAAACCTCCTATGTCCATGAAAAAAGTTAGATTTCCAAAATTTTCTAACATTTTTGCAAAATTATGAATCAATAATCCAATTTGTAAACTTTACATTTAAAACGCAGTTTTAATATGTAGCATGACTAACAATAAACAGTTTTTTATGTCTCCTGAAAAATGTGACAAATAAGACATAGGAGCTTTTGCAAGTAAGCCGACGACCTAAATAATAAACATCCAAGAAATTAAATTTAAAGTAAAATAAAAGAAGAAAGTTCAAAGAGACCCATTATTGAAATATTTTTTTAATTTAGAAGGTACAATAAATACGAAAATTGAAAAGACATACAGGTTAAAATAAAAAGACATTTACTGTGTTCACCAGCCGCCAAGAGTTGAAAAGTTGAAGCTTTTCAAACTACTAATTTATTATAAGCAACTATTTTCCAACACCAGTATAAACTAAAATATTTCTCTCTATTATTAAATGTCCATAGAATTATATTCCACTATTCGCCTTCTATGATCGCTCTTAAACACCCACACTTACTGCTGACTCGCTTAATACTAACTAACTTACTCTGCGCACCGCTCGTATATTTATACTGTCCATAGAGATTCTAGACCTTCTACACTATTCTATACCTGTCACTTCTGGTCCATTCTAGAAATATAATTCCAGAGTGTTCGCTCTTACCAACACACTTTATAATTGACATCTGACCATAGAATAAACAAAGTCCATAAACTTAATTCTCATAGACAAATGTGACAGTAGGCTTATATCAGTACCGCTGAGATTCAACTGGAACTCAACTGTTACCGATTCCTCAAGGCGAAATTAATCTGCGCTGACTAACTGAACATAATACTGAAGTGTGCGTAGTTGTCACCTACTGTTCCGTCTATTTTCACGGGTATTCTATGTAATTCTCAATTCATGGAAAGTTGTTTTTCTAAAATGTTTACGAAAAGCACCTGGAGTGTATAATTTGATATTACATCCTCGGAATCATCTTCATTTCTTGGTGATTTGGTCTTTTCCTTCTACTATATCCACTGACTGAGCTAAATTTTCTTTCGCCAGTCCTATCACATTGATATCATCAGCTAATTCTAAGTTCCATTTTGAAACTTTTTTTAGGTTTTCCTCTAATCTGTGGTTATGACTACAGACTATAGCGGGCAATTTCAAAATGACAGACAAATGCCAAAATACTGTTTGAAGTAAACAATGCGTTTATAAGATTTACAACCGCTGAATTGTATCAACGCCTAAACTCGGCCGTTGGCGCCTGTTGAACGCTGTCTGTGATTTCATTTTCCGTTTATATTATGTGATTTATCACATGGTTTTATCATTTGTTTTTCTTATAAGCATTTAGTCACACAGAACTAGTCATAAGAACAGTTACAAGAGAAATTACATCCCATCACAGACTCATTTCGAAATTAGAAGGGTAAAAAAGTAAGATGCTTACTGGCAATTGGGCCATTGCTGACCCTTTTTGGTCGTCTAAACTAACCTACCCTCCACCTTGAGCTCGGTCTCAACGAAGACAGTGATTTGAAAAATCATCCGCCGCCGGTGAGTCTCAAACCGTCGTCCCCCGAGTCCGTATTGGAAAGTCTGAATCGACTTTCCCGCACGGCCACGTAGGCGCCAAATTAGAAGGGTAGCTATCTAGTCCTTTGCTATTTTTTCTATGATTATCAGTAATTTCACTGATCTACTTTATCGACATGACAATTGTATGTTAATTGTTTCTTGGTTTGTAATATAATACATAACTTTATCCATGGTTCATGTAATATTTTTGTTTGCAACTTGATCTCCTAATCTCAAACCTGAAACAATGGAAATTATCTGCCAAAGCACCACACATAATCAAATGCTTAGCTCATATAGTGTAAACGTAAATGGGCTCAAATCATACCCAAAGCTAAATCATACAATTCTCATGCGGTAACATCACGCGAAACGTCATGTGATAAATCAAACAATGTAAATGCCACTTTAAGGGATGATATAGCGTTGATTAAAGAAATGAAAACACATTTAGAAGATATGAGGAAATATTAAAATAAAATCTTTTTACCGATGAAGCAAACGTGCTGCCATTACAATAGTTTGCTGTAAAGTTGGTGCTACTTTTAAAGAGTGCCTGTCAAGTCAGTCTCGTGGTTTTTGTGTGAAACAGTAAATTTTCAAAAACGAGTGCCACAAAACTAAAACATTTTTTGATAGATTTAGGATGAATAAATTGTCAGTGCGCTGAATTCCAAGAATCCTGATCCCTGACCAAAAGTTATAAAGGCAATAAATTAGCGAAAAAATCGTGGCAACTGTGATCTTCACCACCTGATCAAGACCTTTTTCATTGCAACGGGCGATGAAACGAGGGTCTACCATTGTGAGTCCCAACCAGACAAGAGTCAATCCAATTGTTACACAAATTAATAACCATACTATTAGCTTTTTCATATTCTTTCAAATTAAAATTATAATTATTAATAAACTAATTATTTAAATTATATGGCTATTTAATTTTAGTATTAAATTAATTATTAACAACCCAAAAAGACAAAGACGAAAGCACTGCAGGGAATTTGAATGCGGTATTTTTATTTGTGATAATGAATGAATTTTTTAGATTGTGTATGCAAATGAGGTCTACAATCACCGGAGATGTCTACAAAGGAACTATTAAAAATATAAATGTTAGGTACACTTTTGGAGAACCCAATACACCACAACTTATTTTTAGAGACGTACGATCGTTTCACTAATAAGGTCAGGCCAGGTCATATTCTAAGCGCTGCATCCTCTAATGAAGCTAATCTTGGTAGTGTAACGACCGCTAGGTCTTTAAAAATGTGTTGTGGTGCATTTGGTTCTCTAAAAGTCTACTTGCATCAGTGCTCATCTCAGGTTCCAATCTTTACTTAGTGAATTTAAATGTTTCTATGCGATAAGAGGCGGCCTAAACTTGATTTCTGCACGATAATTGTTTAGTTCATAAGGCTCACAAAGTTTAGTAGAAAGAAATGAAGAATTTCTGAGCTTCGGCGCCCGCTTACAGCTCTAACTTATAAGCTCCATTAGAGTATTTGGCTACAACGCACCTAGAGGTATTAAAGAGAGGTATGGCTCCGACTTTGTCAATCGTATCCGGCAGGAGGTGATCGACATCACGTTAGCGAGCAGAGGAATAACGGTGGATATATCTAGCTGGAGGGTGACGGAACACATATCAATGTCTCATCATCGTATGATCAGCTTTGAATTGGATGTGGACCGTGAGAGTCCTCCCCCAGGAGAAATCCAAGGAAGACCGACTAGGATGCCTACCTAATAGGCCTCGGTGAGTCGCCAAGGAGCCCAGAGGGGAGAAGACTCTCTATAGAGGCATTAGACAGCGAGGTCGAGGCCCTAGAAGGGAAAATAATGGCAGTATACGAGGTCGTGTCACCACTTAGGGGGGATCCGTCCATCAAAGTTAGATGGTGGAACAGGGATCTTGCCGTACTACGCGGGCGGACTCGGAGGGCCTCAAACCGAGCCGTCCGAGAATCGGGTGAAGCGACCTGGGACGAGTTTAGGACTGCCATAAGGGAGTTTAAGAAGGAATTACGCCGGAGTGGGCGAGTTGGTTGGCGCGCGTACTGCGGGGAAGTCAATTCGCTGCCGGACGCAGACAGGTTGGTAAGAGTACTCAAACAGGAGTTAGGTAGTAATGTAGGATCTTTAAGGAAACCGGAATGGAGCTGGACAAGCACCGGTGAGGAGACCCTGCGTCATCTCGCGGAAATTCACCTTGAGGGCGGTGGAGCAGTCCCGAATGTGGACTGGCAGCTGGTGGAGGGGGTGGTCACAGATGGCTCTATAACCTGGGCGGTGAGCAAGTTCGCTCCATTCAAATCCGCAGGTTGTGATGGGATTTTTCCGGCCCTGCTCCAGAGGGGCCTGGATATACTGCTTCCCAACAGAAGGGAGGTTTTTCGGGCCAGCCTGACGTGGGGCTACGTCCCAAAGGCCTGGCGCTGGGTTAGGAGGGTCTTCATTCCCAAACCGGGAAGGGAGAACTACACGCTGGCCAAGGCGTACAGGCTAATCAGCCTAACATCCTTCCTACTCAAGGCATTGGAAAAGTTAGTAGATAGGTTTATGTTGGGAGGGATCCTCAAGGATCATTCCTTCCACAAAGGGCAGCACGCGTACCAGTGGGGGAAATCGACGGAGACGGCGCTCCACGCTGTGACGCGGAAGGTGGAAAGGGCCCTACACTACGGGGAGAGCACACTAGCTGTGTTCTTAGATGTGGAGGGGGCCTTTGATAAAGCAAGGGCGGATACGGTCTGTGCCGCCCTACATGATAGGGAAATAGGCTGGGTGGCGAGCATGCTGGAGGACAAGAGAGTTTCGCTGACCTTGAGGGGCCGAGGGCTGGACGTTGGGGTGACCGGCGGCTGTCCTCAGGGCAGCTGCCTTTCGCCTCATCTATGGTGTCTGGTCTTGGAGCGACTCTCTGAGAATGGCTTCTACGCCCAGGCGTACGCTGGTCTTAGTCACCGGCAAATTCCTCGGCGTCGTCTGTGAGTGTATGAAGGCTGCCTGTAGCATAATCGAAAGGTGGTGTGGTGAGCATGGACTCTCCGTAAACCCGGCGAAGACGGAGATGATCCTATTTACCAAGAAGAGGAAGGTAGAGGGGTTCAGGGCGCCCGTGATGTTTGGAAAACCTTTAGCTTTAGTGCGGGAGGTCAAATATCTGAAGGTGATCCTGGACCTCAAACTAACATGGGGGTCGCAAATAGAACGAGTAGTGAGGAAGGGAGTAGCGACCCTCTGGCAGCTGCGTTGTGTGATAGGGAGGACCTGGGGACTTAATCCTCGGATCCTTCATTGGATCTACACTGCGATCATCAAGCCGAGAATCCTCTATGGGGCGTTGGTCTGGTGGTGTGGTGTGAACCAAACTACCAGCAGGAAGCTGGGCAAACTCCAAAGGCTGGCAATCCTGGGTATCACTGGCGCTATGAGGACGACACCCACAGCCACGCTAGAGGTCCTGTTGATGCTGCCACCGCTTCCCATCTCTATCAGAAGGGAGGCTATGGCGTCGTATCTTAGAATGCGGGACTCAGGAAACTGGTGCGGAGAGGGAGCAGTAATAGGGCATGCAAGAGTCGCCAAGGAGGTGGAAAAGGAAATTCCGATTTCCGACATAAGGGTTCGGGATGCCGAGGACGATATTAGGTTGACTAGGCCATACACCCTCAGGATCCCCAGTAGGGATCAGTGGAGGGAAAATGAGGTTGCATTCCAGCCCGCAAGCCTGGTCTGTTTCACCGATGGATCGCGGCTGGAGGACCAACAATCCTTCGGAGTAGGAATATACGTCGATGGCCTGGGGCTGCGCGAGGGCTATGCTCTTGGTGCATATACTACGGCATTCGAAACATAGGTGTATGCTATCCTGTCTGTGGCCAATAGACAGGATGTGAAGAGGAGTCCCGAGAAATGTGTGTACATCTGCTCGGCGGTCCTCCGGGCAGTCTGCGCGGCCAGAATCAGGTCAACACTGGTTCAGGAGTGCGCTGACGCCTTCAGAGGACTAGCCAGGACGAAGGAGGTGCAACTGGTGTGGGTTCCAGGACACTGTGGTGTAGCGGGGAATGAGGTGGCGAATAATCTCGCAAGACTCGGTTCCCGGCAGCCGTTCTGTGCCCCGGAGCCTGCGATAGGCATAAGTAGGAAGACAGTCTCTGTCGCCTTAGACAGGTGGATCGAGGAAGCAATGGAGAGGCACTGGGGGTCGGTTGGTGGCTGCAGGCAGGCGAGTGACTTCGTGGAGGGGCCGGACAGAAATAAAGCTGTCTGGCTACTCGGAAGGAGTCGACCTACGCTTCGCTACATCTTTGGGGTGCTGACAGGCCACTTCGCCCTTAGAAGACACCTCACATTGATAGGCGTAGAGAGGGATCCCATTTGCCAGGAATGCGGCGAGGATGAATAAACGTCCTACCACTTCCTGTGTGAATGCGAGGCTTTTGGGAGTCTTCGAGCAGAATTGTTCGGATCGAGGACTCTGCAGAGGAATCAGGTAAGTACCGTCCAATTGAAGACCGTCACGGCCTTCATCTCGAGGTCGAGACGGTTTGGCGACGGAACCGAGGAAGAGTAGATCATGGTTGCCGGGTTGCTGGGGTTGGCAAAAAGTGCCCATTGTGGCCTACTTGCTTGGCGTTGGCCTCCCCACCACTGCTACTACTACTATTATCTCCATCGCACTATTACCTTTTTGCTTAATTGAAGAACATTTACGATGTTGATTTTTTTCAGATGAAGTACTATAGGAGACGCAATTTCAGAGTTTTTGAGGAGTTTCCAAAAATTTTATTTGCAGAGTATTGTTTTGTTGAAGAAGCTTTGGACTAATTGTGTAACTGTTAAACATTCATGTCGAAAAATAATATTTTGTTTTTCCCTAAAGCGTTTTTCCTCGTTAGATACATTTCAGATTAATGTTCTCTCGTATGTTTAGTAGAAATGTTCACGTACCTTAGGAGTGTTATTATGAATGGTGGTAAATATAACAAATAGTTGAGAAGGAAAATAACGATGTGATATCAAGTATTCGATAGATAATGTACTATATTCTCACTAATAAATATTTTACCTTGTACATGAAAAAGCGGTTCATCGAGTTATATGTATGCAGGAATGTAGAGTATGTGGTAGAAAGCTGGGAATGAGGTGAGCATGTGAGAAGGGGATATAGAAGGGTTGGAAATTTAAAGACGGAGCAAAATTTGAAAGACAAGGAATAGTGATACAAAGACGAATAATAGGGTCGTAGAAAAAGTGAGGGAAGAAATACGTTTACTGAAAGACATCGAGAGAAAGCGGGGAAATATTGTTGGACATCTTTGAATGACACATAGTCGGGAAATAGTGAAGAGGCGGCAAAGAGGAAAGGTTTTGAAAACTTACGGAAGCTGATGAACTATGGTAGTTTTAACTACATGAAAAAAAACCTGCTGGTGACAGAGAATCATAGTTGCGACTTTTAGACTGTGATTATATGAATTTTATTAAATGGAAGTTGGTTTCAAAAACACTTGGTTTGAATTCATAAAACATTTTGGACAATTTTTTTAACGACAAAATCTGGATAAGTGGGACATTTTCGAGATTCAGAAAAGTCTAGTAACTAAACTATTGGACCAACAATGTGGGTTTCTATTTGGATTTGTAATAGCTGACAACGTCGCAGCCAAAGTGACACAAGTGACGAGTGACGAGCGAGAGCGAGTGACTGGCCGTACCGTACCGTGTGAGATCATCGGCCATCATAGACGTAGAAAGTGATTTTAGTAGTGTCAAAATATTGTGTGTGATATTAATTTTATCTCACTGCTTAGACAAAAGTAAATATTTTTGCCTGTCTTTACTTTAATGTTTAGTTTCTTATTGTATAAGATCAGTGAATTACCAGTTTTGTTTCTATCCTTTGTTTGTCGACCGCATTTATGGTACCTTAGCTTTTTTGGGTTGTCATTTTTTAGGTGGAAATGTTGAAAACTTTGTTTTGTCAGATTAAAAGTGTTTGGGATGAATAATTATGTGATATTCAAGAATAGCTGTAAATATCAGGTCAACTGATTGTCTAATTTATTCGTTTTAGGTTTGGTTATGGTCTACTGACCAGATTCTGCAGGTGAACAGTTTCCTTCCCGTGTTATGGATGATAGCAACACGTAAGTTTTTGGCTTAATTATTTTTACCTGGATCTGTTCAAAAAAAATTAAGTGATATTTCATATCTAATTAGATTGTGTTAGGTTTTCTTTTTAAAGCCAGTAAACATTGATAACTGCAGATATATAGGTGTGTTATGTTGTAACAGGTACTACATGTAAGGCTAAACTGCTCAAATACCACTTATTTAATCAGATGGATTTCACTTTATGGTACCGTAAATGCGTTATTTTATGTCAAAACAAAATAAAAAGCAGTTCCAGTTATATATTTCCCACACGTGTTTTTACCATCCTCATGTTTAAAACCTGTAAAATTCAATAACAATAGTTACATATGTCCATTTCTTTAACTTATGTGTTACACTTTCAATATAGGAGTTTACTAAAGTTAAGTTCTGAATGTATTTTAAGTGTTTATTTGAAAAGAATTATGGGTGCAGAATATTTCAAAAAGGTTAAAATCGTAGATAGTCCACATTTAATTTTTTTTCACTCAAAAATGTTTCCAGTTCTTGCTTTGGCTCAACAAATAAATACATACATATAAAGAGGATTACCAAAATTTTAAGTGAATCAGAGCATGTTTACTAAGGTAGACTAACTGTTTCTAGAAAAAAATAGATGAGTAGAATGCCTCCTCATTAAAAAAAGTTTATGAAAGCGTTTTTTTGAGTATTGTACCTATAATTTTCTATAATTATCTAAAAATCAATGCTTTATATAAATATATCCCCAAATTCTATTTAAATACAGCAGCATCCAAATACAATGGAAAAGTTTCCTGATCTTCAAAATGCAAAGTTTACCAGTAGTAAAATATGTATCTAAATATTTCAAAAACTATTAACCAAAGACAGTTGTAGGCTTCTAAAGTTTTAAAATTTTATTGAAAATACAATATTGACAGCTGTTCTATACCTAATCATTGAAATAATATACTTGTAAGTGTAAAACAAATATTCCTTATATATTTATAAAGGTTACATGGCTTTGCCGTTTATACATGATTAATTGGAAAAAGAACCACCTTCAAGTGGTACAAGTTTAATATTTGAAAAAATATGAAATTAGCTGTTTTAAAATAAAAGTAAAAGCTGATTAAAGTAAGTTAGCCAAAAATAACTTTCTAGCCAGAAATTTATTTCTCTCTGAATTATATACTTTAGTGTTTAATTATTTAGCACGAGGACTGCAATCTGCAAGTGTATGTATATTTCACATAATAAAAATGTATGTTGAACGTCGGCTTTGTTAAGCTCTAAGAAAGTCATCATATCCAGTCATTTCAAGGTGGAAAATGGGCCTTTCGTGACTTGTCACCATGTAACTCCTAGTCACCACTTGTAGACTACTCGTATGATTATTTGACATGCCTGGCCTGCTTCATAACTGTGCATCCAATATTTGTTCTAGGGTCAACCTCTTACCATAGGCTCCATTCAAAGACTTAGTGTGTAATGGAGGACATCTCAGGATGTGTCACAGTCGTCACTATTTTGCACAATACTGTTTTTGACCATTTTCTATTTAGTTATGGATCATAACTCTGTTCAATATTTGTTCTATCCAAAGATTCTATGTAATTATTTATTTACTAATAGTAATATTTTTTTGTTCATGTTTTATACATTTGGTCATCTTCCACGCTTTAGTTTCATACCCATACAAGAGGATTAATTTATTGGGATGTTGGAGTAGCTCATATGTTTGATAGCATACCAAATGCTCTACTGAGAGTCTCGGTGGTTCCGTGATAAGGACGTGTGCCCCTGAACCGAAGAGTACCAGGTTCGATTTCCAGGGTTCCACTTTCACTTTTTCAGTACATACTGTACAATTAACATCAACCGAGGTTGTGGCATTGTATTTGAGCAAGTTTAACGTCTGCACGTTACGCCCTTCCGAGGGGGCGTAAAGCCATCAGTCCCGTATCCATGTGATGTTGGACATGTTAAAGATGCCTACCCTCCTTACAGAAAGGCAGGGGCTCAGCAAAATTTCCAGGATAGTGAAGTGAAACTGCTCAAACTAACATTGCTTTTTATTTTTCTTTGTTTGAAAAATGCATACTTCCTGTGCTTTCTCCAAAGTTTTTTGGTCAGGTCAGGTCAGTTCTGGTCGTTCAGGCCTGGTTGGTAGAGTGTTTTGTGCATAAACAACAAGAACATGTTGTCGCTTCAACTCCTAAACAAGCCGGGGGACCTGAAGCAAATAGGCTTGCTGCAGGGCGAAGAACATTATTAAGAGAAAGCGTTGATGCGAAATGTGAAAAAGGCTGCTTATAGAGGTCCAACTAAGCTGTTTTTGTAGATGTTGCTAATATACTTCTTTCCCCCCAGCACCCCTATTCACTCTGGGTCCCGTAACTTTTAGGGGGTTGTTCCCAGAACATTTTCCTTCTTGCCTATGCACAGTAAAGTGGTTTTAGGCATGTGCCTGAATTTTTTTTCAAGAATCCTGCGCCCCTAATATTCAGAGCTAAAGAATTGTAATTTAAAAAGGCTAAAGTTAATAACTCAATTTTCCAGGTCTAAGAAAGCGATATACATATCTCCATTTTTGTCAAGCCTCGTTTTTCCTAATTGCTGCTTCTTCTTCCCTATTTGTTGGCCAGGTCTACATCCGAATGTCGTCTGAAAACTGAAATTACTGTAATTCCAAATTTTAATTTTTAGCTACATAGGTCAATTTTATTCATCTTTTATCATCTCTTTTTATTATTTCTTTTTGTATGTCGCTGATAACTAGAAAAAAACAAGGGTCTAGCTAATTTGCAGGTTAGCAGGTTGGCTGCAGGTTAGCAAGTCATAATGTAAAAACTTTGCAGGTCAGTGCAATTTCCTGCAAGTCATACCATTTCCTACCTACACATGATATGTTTATATTATAAAAGTACACCAACCAACCCCCACCCCCGTAATTCACGTAATTGGCTGCAGGTTGATATGGTACAGCTTAAATGGTGTAGTTTTATAATATGATAATGGTGTAGTTTTATAATATTAGTATGTCGTGTATAGATAGAAAATAGTCTGCCCTGCAAGAAATTGCGCTGACCTGCACAGTTTTTAAAGTAAAACATATCAACCTAGTGCCTATTATGTTAAGTATGGGGGTGGGGGTTGGCTGGTATAGTTTTATAATATCAGCATATCATGTGTAGGTAGAAAATCGTCTGACTTGCAGGAAATTGCTCTGACCTGCACAGTTTTTTAAGTAATACCATATCAACCTGCAGCCACTTATATGAAGTATGGGGTGGGGGTTGCTTGGTATAGTTTCATATCAGCATATCATGTGTAGGTAGAAAATGGTCTAACCTGCAGGAAATTGCACTGACCTGCAGAGTTTTTTAAGTAAAACATATCAACCTGCAGCCAGTAATGTTAAATATGAGGGTGGCGGTTGATTGGTGTAGTTTTATAATATCAACATATCGCGTATAGATAGAACATAGTCTACCTTGCAAGAAATTGATCTGACCTGACCTGACCTGCAAAGTTTTTACATTATAACATGCTGACCTGCAGTCAAATGCAAATTAGAAACCTCCGAAGAACAATCTGTATATACAAGTGTTAAAAATTAATTATATTAATAATTAAAATTGAAAGAAAGCATAAGCGAATTATATTCTATTTTTACATAACGAGTCAATTCGATTTTAAAAAGTTAGCCATAACTTTTTAATCGAAATGTTTCCTTTAAAAAATGCATGGTGTTGATGAAAAATGTGATCAAACATAGCGTTTCTTTTCTCCTTTTGTTTCACTTTGGCATATTATGTGGCTCTAACCCAGTATTAGTTGCAGGAAACAGTGTATCATCGCTAATCTGTAAATGTTGTCAAACCCCCTTTTATTTTTTATAAGGAGGGTGAGGATTTTCTGACGTTTTCAAAGGACAAGTTGTTATTTTGTAGTATGTACTGAATTTTTAATTTTAAGTGTTTCTGTTGCAAAGCCATACATGGAAATTATTCTTTGAGCAGAACCAAAAAAGTCAAACACAAGTAATTGTCATTTGTAACTGTACTTGGAGGTGGATTCTTACAAAATTTATTAACTGATTATAGAGGTTTTTCGTTAACACAAGGCCGATTTTTTACTAGAATTTCGATATGAGAAAAATGCAGTTAGAAATTCGATGTACCAAACCACGCAATTTTCAAATGCAAAAAAAGATGAATAAGAAAAAAAATTACGTATTGTTACAACTATATGATTATGTGTCGTATGTTTGTGTGTGTGTTAAAAGTAATTTTTTTAGTATTTATAACATTAACACTGAGTGGTGGACGTGCCGCCACCTAGTTGCAGAACCAAGTAGTATGTTTCACGGCAGCTCCAAATAACACAGTGTTAAAAAAATAGAGACTGTATACAACCAACTAACAATTTAGAAAATTGTCAGCCCTGGCCCATTTCTACCCTAATATAATGACAATGTATGTAAGGCTAGATGCATTCTCGCAATAATTAGAACCGTAGACCGGTTTCACTCTCATTAGAGCTTTTCGGTACGGCATACTAATTGTAGCAAAAATGCACCTATAAAGTAATACAGCTATAGTAGCCAGCCTTCCAACACTGAGTGGTGGACGTGCCGCCACCTAGTTGCAGAACCAAATGTTGTCACGCCAGCTCCAAATAACACAAAGTGTTAAAAAAATAGAGACTATACAACCAACTAACAATTTAGAAAATTGTCAGCCCTGACCCATTTCTACCCTAATATAGGGACAAAGTATGTAAGGCTAGATGCATTCTAGCCTTCATACCGTACTGAAGAGCTCTATTGAGAGCGGAACCAGTCTATGGTTTTAATTGTTGCGAGAATGCATCTATCCTTACATACTTTGTCCCTATATTAGGGTAGAAATATGCCAGGGCTGACAATTTTCTAAATTGTTAGTTGGTTGTATACAGTCTCTACTTTTTTAACACTGTTATTTGGAGCTGGCGTGACAACATACTACTTTGTTCCGCAACTAGGTGGCGGCACGTCCACCACTCACTTAGTGTTTAAAGGCTGGCTACTATAGCCGTATTACTTTATAGGTGCATTTTTGCTACAATTAGTATGCCGTACTGAAGAGCTCTAATGAGTGCGAAACCGGTCTACAGTTCTAATTGTTGCGAGAGTGCATCTAGCCTTACATTTATAACATTAGTTAAGTATAAATACCCTTATGGGTATAATTCAAGAATTGTTAGGTAGTATCCAGTAGAAGAGTGGTTCTGGATTAGATTCCCAGGTGAGGCAACACATCCTTGACATATTCATAGTCATATTCATGAGTAGTTGGGGGTTGGCAAGTTAATAATAAAAAACTAATTGAACATTCCAAATTATGGATATCGAATTTTCCTGTCATTTTTATTTTTATTCTAGACTACTATGCTAATTCTATAAGATTTAATTATATATGATTACTTATATTAAAAATTTGTACTATATTTTGGTATCTTAACCCATTAAGCGCCAACGGTGCGTAAATGCACCACCTTGTTATTTTTTTTAAATATATTTTTAACATCAAAGTGTGTTAGTCTGTTTCATACCATCAGTCTCTAGTTTCTGTTCATATATTAGATTCACTTTCCTGTGCTTTCTTTAGTTGTTTGAATGAATTTTCCTGACAGTTATTACTATGTAGTTTTTTTTTTAAATTCTGTAATAAATATAGGGTATATGGTGCGTACACGCACTGTTGGCGGTAATCGGTGTATATATTATGATTGTGACGAAGGTTTTCTTATTAAGGCAAAGTGTTATCTTATGGCTGCTCATTAAAATTATTTTCTGATGTCTGATAATGTTGTTTTATAAAACAAAGTAAAATTAAATGTTTCCTTTTTAATTTTCTATTAGATTTGGTATAAATGTATTAATATCATAGCAGGAAGACTATGGACAATTATTTTGTACTGCTGGAAGACATGGAGTGCCTTTAGAAGAAAAAGTTCTCTCCTGTGAAAGCTGATAGTGTTTGTTATTTCGTTTTGAAATAAGAATCTTTATAGGATTGAGGAAATAAATTACCACTGGTTAAATGGATTTTGTTTAGGTAAACACACTATTTAATGCCCAAAGAAACTTACTACCCACTGTGACTGGAGCCAGAACTTGCAGAAAACCCTATACTTGGGGAGTCTTACTGTTCTGGTTTTGTTATTTTTCTTCGTTAAAATTCACCAAGGACAAAAGAATTTTGTGAGAAACGACTCTTTGATTTTTTTAACAAATGTTAAAAGTGCCAGAATTTTATATTTGTGTAACTTTGTCAGGAATTTGGAGACACTGGTATAATTTTTAATGGAGTGGCTTGAATGTAAATATACTTTAAAATCGTAATTCTATAAAAAATTTAAGAAAGAAACCGGGAACAAACGAACGTCTTGTAAATATTCACACATACTCACGAAAGTAAATAAACATTGGTGAAGTGTCGGAAGTGTGTTGTGTTTGAATTATAAAGTGATTTGTGTTTCTTTTGTTTGTTTCAAATAAGTCGATTAAGAGTCAGATAGGTGCGTGTACGCAGCATTTGTGGATTTCATCTTTGAAAGTTATTTTGTTAGTTTGTTTCGATATTCCATGATTTTATATTTGGCGATTAATGGGTTAAAATGTAAACAAAACAGTATCCATGACTAATTGATTGTGCATTGTTCCGTAGAACCATGGAAGGCTTTGATGCTATCTATTACGAAGAGGAGACCAACATGGAGGAACAGGAACCTGCAGATGTTTCTCTTTCACCAGACCCCGTCACCATCAGAGGGGCAGGAAACATGACCGTGTTTGGTCTGAGCAACAAATTCAGTACAGAATTTCCAAGCGGTTTAGTATCTCGAGTTGCCCCCGAAGAATTTAAAGAAACTGTCATGCGCATCAATGCAATTCTGAAAAAGACACTACCTGTCAATGTCAAATGGTTATTCTGCGGTTGCTTGTGCTGTTGTTGTACCCTCGGTGTGTCACTGTGGCCTGTCATATGTCTCAGCAAGAGGACACAACATTCACTGAACAAGCTGCTGGAATGGGAAAATAGATATTTGTATAATAAGCTTGGGTTGAATTGGCGTTTGACTAAACAGCAATGTGATTCATCTTCTATGATGGAATATGTGATACTTATCGAATTTTTGCCGAAAATGCAGATTTATAAACCAGATTAATCTTTAAATGGTTACACATATCATACAATTAATTTAATTTTAAGTATAATAAGTTAAATTTTAAAATTGTTTTTGAATCTCCGAAGAAGAAGAATACATGTTAACAGTTATATAAGGTAACTAGCTAAGTATAGGAGGTACAACATAAATAAATTTAATATATCCATGTTTATAAAATAGATTTTGCAGCTGGGGAAATAGTTAGCTTGTTTTTCTAATTTGAAGCGCATCTTGTATCTCCTGTAATTAAGGAGTTATCTTACAAAAACCCTGTAATATCTGGTTTAATAATTTTTTCTTGATAAAATTATATAATTGTGATAATTTATTAATATAATACTGCTCTTGTACCTTGCAATGCTCCTATTGCAGAAGAGATTTGGATATGTTAATTAGTATTAGGTAGGGCCTAAATTTTTAATAGAATTTTTTTATCTACATTTTACAAAGCTATTATACTTTAAGAAGTGTTAATTGAGGAGCGTGGTTCCACAACTCCCTTTATCCATATGTGAAAGGTTAGAATTTCCGAAAAAAAAAAAAAAAAACTGAGTTACTGCAGGCTCCAGTAAAATATAGTGTATTGTGCAAATTAACATGAACACAGGTCGATTTACATTAAATATCGTTTACTGAAAGAAAAAAATATAAACAGTAGTTGTTTATAGATCTCTCTTTCAATAAGGTATATGTCCCCCTTTAGCTTTCTTACAGCTTCCACTTGTTTTGGCATTGAATCGATTAATTTTTTGTAAATCTTGATTTTGTCATCACGAAACCACACCTGAATGACAGCCTCAATCAACTTGCATATAGACCACAGGTTATCAATAGGATTATTGCCTGGTGAGTTTCCAGGCCAGTCTAGAGAGGTAATCTTTTTGTCTTTGAAATATTCACCATCTTCTTGCAAAGATGACATCATCTTCTTGAAAATAGCCTCAAAACATCTTTTTGACTGGATGTTTCACTGTCTGGACCAAGTGAGCTGCAGTAACTTTTGGTCCACACTTCTTTGCACGAATTTTGATTGGTACCCCTGCACTAAAAACTGTGTCTCATCTAAGAACAAGTGTTGTTTTGTCCAATGAGCGTATTTTTTTCATTACAGCCACCGTCAGAAGCTGTTTCTTTTGAGGTCTCACAAATTTTCTTCATGCATCCAAAAGGCGTCTGCGAATTGTAGAGTTGTGAATTTTCAATCCAGCCTGTTCTGTCTTGCTTTCTGTGGTTCAGCGCGCTATTTCTCAAAAGACACGATTCATCTGGGGAAGTTGTCTTACTTTTTCTCCCACATTTCCCCTCTGCTACACTTCAACTGATCCAGTCCCCCTTTTTTGTTTAATTACGCTATTTACAGCTCCCAAGCTCACGGAACACTCACTAGCAATGTCTCTTTGCGTCATTGATGTGTCCTCACTGAGTGTAATTATCACTGATCTTTTTCTTGGCGTAATGTTCATGATACCACAAGCACGAAAAAGTAACTGAAACATGCTGTTTCTGTTAAAACCACAAATCACAAGTAACTTAGTCACAATAACCGACAAAGCGACTGACATAGATAACAACTTAATGCAGAATGACAGGTTGGGATCTGTTGAGAAACACCTGTTAGAATTGTCACAGCAGTGTTGCCATGTTGAAATAATACAGAAATTCTCAATGTTCACCTTAATTGACACAATACTGTAAATGTCATAGATTACCATTGTTTACTGTTTAAGTAAATTTGTATATATTAAGAAATATAGTTTTTGAATTTTTTTTTCTGTAAGTTAGTGTTGGATAAGGGTTGTTTTAGAATAAAAATTTGGAGAAGCCGGTGTTTGGTAATAAATAAATTGTTCGATCTCATGTTTACCCAATTTTTATTAAATAACACAATGTATTATTATACCACATTATAACAAAAAAGTCTGGACACGGCAAGTGCATTATGGTAGTGAATTTTCATACAAATGATCTGACACCAAACATTTTTTAAATTAAATGCCTATAACCTTTTTTTCTTGTATGATAGAGATCTAAATTTTGGTAAGCAGTTTACTTTTCATAACGCAAACCTACGTACCAAATTTGGTTACCATACCTTTGCTATTTTCAGAGAAAAAAAAATGTTTTGAAAGAAAACCTAACGTTTTCTCGTAAAACCTGGTCAGATTTTCCTGACTAACAAACTTATCCAAGCCGCTTACCAGGGCACAATAGGCCAAGGGCTGCAGTGCTATCGGGGCGGCAAAGCCGCGGACAAGCCCTGAGGGAGAAAAAAAGCCGCTTATCAAAGGAAGGTATTTTTGTTTTGTTTTTTGAGTTATCGATGTGATATAATATATATATATATATATATATATATATATATATATATATATATATATATATATATATATATATATATATATATATATATATATATACAGGATGGCCCATTGAAAACGAGCTAGCAGCCATAACTGCCAGGAAAAAATTTTGTCGAAACAAACCTGAAACACGTCGTTTGCTTGTGAGTGGGACAACTTTTGATTTAAAAAAGTATAGCCCAAACTTTACTCTCCTAAACGGGAGTGTCATCCCTCAATTTTTTTCAATTGGGATTAGGTATCATGTGATCACTCGTTAAAAAGGGCTTTTGGTTACCTATATATTGCTTTTTTATTTTTGAAATTCGGTCTATTCGTTTAGACAATATTGAGTTTTGCAATATCACTAATAAATTTCCTGAAAAACTAAAAAACTAAATCGTTTCACTTAAAAACTTAGCATAGTATTGAAGCGTGGCATATCGTTGGGCTGACAGTTCTTTCGACTGACAGATTGTTTAGTCGACACTACAATAGAGCGGTGATTCGAGCGAGAATACCACTTTTTTCAGTATTTGTCTGGCCTACTGGGTGAAACGTCGTTTTTGTTGTATAAAACTTAATATTGATCTCTGCTTCATATTTAGTTGTAAAACATGACATATAAGCGAAATTGAAATAAAAAGGCCAATTAATATGCGGGGCAATACACACTCTTTATATGTTTAAAATGCTTACCTAATTGCCTAGCAAGATTTTGAGGTTAAGTTTGATTTTGATTTTTGTTTTGCTTTAATACAACATATTGTAAAAAAAGATGCTTAAGTTATTAGATACAAATAAACATACTTATGGGTAATTAATTGTTATATATGTAAATATGTATGAAACTCAATCCTAACTCACCTTAATGAAAAGGTCATTTTCTAATTTTAAAAAAATCGATTGATATAAGATTTATTCCATATTTTAATTACAAAAATGTGATTTAAGGTGAAGCCACCTTATGAAGCATTTAGTTTCAAGAAAGTTATCTTTGTTGGTATCTACTTTTTCACATTTTATAATGCATAGTTGCACAATTGTTTGAAAATTTTTGGTAGAGGGCAGCAAGTTAAGTACTTCTTTTTTTTATAAATGTATATAGGCAATGAAGAAAAAATCATTGGATATTGAATATGTGGTCATGCCATCAAAGTTATTTGTGTAAAAAAATATGTCGAGTTATATATAAATAAATATACTTATGGATAATGATAATAATTTTTATTGGCACCTTGGGTACAAGTAGTACATGTGACAGGTCATATGTATACATGAACAAAAATATAGTCCAGAACAAGTGATCAAGTAAAACAAAAACAAAGACTACTTAAAAAGTTAAATGTCTGTAAAGAAAGACAGAATAAGTTAAAAGTCTAAAACATGTACAAACAAAAAAGAAAACATATGTATAAATAAAAAACAGCATGTTAAGAACCTAAATATATGTAAATATAAACAAAATATATGTACTTAAAAATTCACAAATATGTCACTAAATAAATATACAAACAAATGGTTTAATATAAACAACGATAAAATTCACACAAACAAATTAAGATACAAACACGCCAGCAGATAAAATATGAAAACACACAAACAATTCCCAGAGTAAACAAAGCAAAAAATAAAAGTCTAAGGCGCAGCAAGTGCGTTATGGTAGTGAATTTTCATAAAAATGATCTGGCACAAAATATTTTATTATAACTTTTTTTTGCTTGTAACATAGAACTCTAAATTTTGGTGTATAGTTTACTTTTTATATTGTAAACCTACCTACCAAATTTGGTTATCATAGATTTTTTATTTTTTAAGATAAAAATTTTTTTAAAATGAAAACTCAAAATTTTTCCGGAAAACCTAGTCCGATTTTTCTGATTAACGAACTTATCAAAGACATTTACAAAAGGAAGGTACATGCCAAATTTTATCAAAATCGGCCCATTATTCTTTGAGAAAAATTTTTTTTTCGAATGAAAACTCAAAATTTTCCCGGAAAACCTCGTCCGATTTTCCTGGCTAACAAACTTATCAAGGACATTTACAAAAGAAAGGTACATGCCAAATTTTATTTAAATCGGCTAATTACTTTTTGAGATAAGAATTTTTTTCGAATGAAAACTCAAAATTTTCCCGGAAAACCTCGTCCGATTTTCCTGACTAACGAACTTATCCAAGCTATTTACAAAAGAAACGTACGTGCCAAATTTTATCAAAATCGGCCCATTATTTTTTGAGTTATCGGTGTGATACATATATATATATATATATATATATATATATATATATATATATATATATATATATATATATATATATATATATATATATATATATATATATATATATATATATATATATATATATATATATATATATATATATATATATATATAAACATATAAAAATTGAAACTGACCCCGGATATGGGTTCTAGGGGTCCTAGCTCGCGCTCATTTGCAAAAATTTTTTCAAAATTCAAAAGTCGGGATCTCCCCATTAGTGAATTTTTTCTACGAAAATTCACTAAAAAGAAACAAAACAAATAAATATAAATCGTTGTTTTTGAAGAAGATATAAATAGTCGTAAGCCTGAATTACAATGTCCACACTCAAAGAAAGTCTGGAGAATGATGGGCAGTTGTGTTATTGTCATTAAAAAATCGAATGATAGGCATTAAGTTTTATTCAATTTTTTCATTAAAACAATTTGATTAAAAGAAAAAATCGATTTTAATAAACTTTCTATTATCTTCTTTTATTGCCAAATATTTTCAAAAAAGCTGTCTTTTACATTATTTTTAAATGCCTTTGCTATTGGCGGAAAATTTATTGTCTTTTTTTTTAAGAGTGAACAAAATAAACAAGGAAAAAGCTGCCTTTTATATTATTTTTTAATGCTTATTTGCTGCAAATATATTTTTCAAAATTTATTTTTGAGGGCGAAAGGTTACATATGTAACTCTTTTAAATAATGTACATAATAAACAAGGAAAGACTGTTCTACATTTTTATTTGCTGCAAACATATATATATATATATATATATATATATATATATATATATATATATATATATATATATATATATATATAACCAAAATGCACTTGCTGCGTCAACACTTTATGTTATTGCAAATGGATAACTCTTATTAGGTGCCTTTTATTATTTTTTTTTTTTCAAATAGAAAAAATCTGTTAGCGATTTAGTTTGCTTTAAAATGGTCTTATAAATCCAAACCAAGGGTTCTTTTAACTTAATCATGGGTATACTATATCAACACGCAGAGGTGTTAAGCAAATTGCCTATCGCATCAACTTCAACACTCACAGGATGAAATATACTCGACCAGTATATTATTGTACGTCCGCCTAAATGAATTGATGTATGCAGGGGTTGCATACATGTAGGAGCTGTCGGCCGAACAATACACACTCGTATTGAAGTAAATGTTGAAAATAATTAGAACCAATCATACTATTAAACCAACATACCAACGAATTAAACTTTAATCCAATAAATGTTCAAATTGAGAACCACCAACTTCCGTACAATTGTATCAATTTTGTTCAAATTTTTTTGGAGAACCTTAATCTAAATGACATTTTAGTGCCCATGCAAACCTTTAACATTATCTTTATCTTGTAATGGACGCTGGTGAGGCCCAACTCGAGCATTAAGAATTTATCGGGAAATGCATTAGTGACATTTCAAAAATCCATATCTTTTAAACGAATACACCCAATTTTAAAAATAGAGAAGTAATGTATAGGGAATCAAAAGCTCTTTTCAACGAGCTCTATTCCCATTTGAAAAATTTGAGGGATGACATCATCCCCATTTAGGAGGGTTAAGTTTGGGCTATACTTTTTGCTGTAAAAGTTGTCCCCCTCATAAGCAAACTTGATGTGTTCAGGTTTTTTCGACAAAATATTTTCCTGGAAGTTATGGCTTTACAACATGCTGTTACCCTGTCTTTAGGCACACCCAATGTGGATAACAATGTTTTTTGGCTTGATATGACTTTTTCCTTTACTTGAAAATTGAGGAACATAACAGTGTATTGTTAAATCTTTTCGGGAGCAGCCTACTTTGACATGTCTTTCCTTTCTCGTTTTTCTGCTTCAGTGTACATTGAGAAAATATCTTGAGCTATTTTCACAGGTTCGCTATAAAACACTTAATGAAGTTTCCTAATGTTAACATTTTTATGTTAAATAGTATTACTTTTTGCCTGCGTGTTTTTGTTTACAAGAGTGGTAAAACTGGAGGTTCATTCGAAGTATATCTAGGGGAAATCAAAAATAAAGTCAAATATTAACATAGCTAACCTTAAACAAGTGATTCCTGTTAGTGTAGATCATAGAGACTAATCTTAATATTCCATAGAATAAATTTGTGTATATAAGTATAAAAGTTTTATCCGATTAAAGGTTGTGTTAACTTTAACATTTTGTTAATATCATTTTAGTAGTAATAGTTATTATGGTTGCCATAATGTTATATTGGTTTTTATGCTGAATGTGAAAATTATACATTTTCATATACATATTTTAAAATATACTTTCTGAATGGTAGTAATGCTGGAGGCCAAGTTTGAAAAACAAAACTAAAAAAATAAATAAGCCCTGAAAAGTTAGGTATCCATTTTACAATTTGCATTTTTAGTAAAAAATGTGTTCCAATTTGTTATATTCACAAGTTCTTCTGCCTTTCATTCACACGCATGTATAGACGAATAAGGCTGGCTTTAATTCTGTCAGATGGTGATGTAGTCGGTGTGATTTGGAACTGCAACTCCGTTGCATAAGGCAACTTTTGGAACAACATGCAATATTAAGTCAGCGAAATAAGCACAAATAGGTACATTTTGGTAGAAATTCTCTATGACAAATGACACATGTCTATATTTGACATTACTTCCCTGCCTTTGGTGGCATTTAAAAACTTTTGGATAACGGAAATTTTGGAACTACGCTCCTCAATTGTATAATTGATTCCTGTTAGTGTAGATCATAGAGACTAATCTTAATATTCCATAGAATAAATTTGTGTATATAAGTATAAAAATTTTATCCGATTAAAGGTTGTGTTAACTTTAACATTTTGTTGATATCATTTTAGTAGTAATAACGGTTGCCATAATGTTACATTGGTTTTTATGCTGAATGTGGCTATTATACATTTTCATATACATTATACATATTTTAAAATGTAGTTTTTTGAATGGTAGTAAAGCTGGAGGTCAAGTTTGAAGAACAAAACAAAAAATAAATAACCCCTGAAAAGTTAGGTATTCATTTTACAATCGATCTGTTTTAATATCCATTCGAGTGGGCAATAACTCCTTAAAAAGGGCACATTAATCACACATTTTGCAATCATCTACTTTTTATATAGTGATTATTTTTGATTGTCCAAAATTTCTTTTAATTACTTGTGATTACCTTTGATTACGAGAAAGTGTTTTAACTTACCGAAAACACAAAAATTACTCATTCCTTGCGATTATTGTCCATAATCACCTTAAACTAATAAAATCTTGGACAAAATTAATGCAACACTGGAATTATTTACAATCACATCGGAGATTTGATTTGATTTTCTAATGTACGAGGGTTATCCCAAAAGTAAAGTCGCTGGGGTTGCAGGGAAACTATTCGCTAGGCTGTTGGCCACACTGCTCTGTTTGTTGCCTCCCCCACTTCAAAACAAGCCTTCGCTCGGCCCGCTGTGGCGTAGAATTAAGATCCACGTTTAGGGATGCGCGATGTTTCTAAAACATCGATGTTCACATATTTTGATACATCGAAATCAAAACATCGATGTGTTAAAAATATCGGATCAAAATCATCGATCTTCTAAAACATCGATGTTTTCTATAAGACTGTAATAATGAGAATGAGTCAAAATAATAAAAATATATTTTAGAAATAAATGTAAAATATTTATTCTTCTTAAAGTACACAAAATATTATGCTCCGAGTATAAAAAATGAAATAAAATTAAAATAATGATTTAAAACGCAGAAACAAAGAAATAACGTCAAATCACACAAAAATAACAGTGTCTTAAAAAAACTAAACCTTATTCATTAAAAACAAATTTGGGGACAATTTTCAAAAAAATAAATATTATACTCCAAGTATAAATAATTAAATTAAATTAATGATATAAAACGCCGAAACAAAGAAATAACAAGTTAAATAACACAAAAGTATCTTGAAAATAGAATTATAACTTATTCATTAAAAAAATATTTTGTGAACAATTTTGGAGAAATAATAATTATGACAAGCGTTTTCCTTTAAGTATATTGCTCTGCTGGGTTAAAACTTGCCCTGCCTTTGAGAAAAATCTTTCGGAGGGAACTGACGTCGCTACCATGCTAAGATATTTTGGTGTAATTTTAGATAAAGTAGGAAATATACATTCCATGTCCTTCCAGAGCTCCAACGGATTTTCTGTAAATTGCCTGACCGGGCATTGTAGGTACTGACTAATTTCGGCAGAAACTTTGGCTTTTTGTTCTTCGCGATGAGAGACATAAGCGCAAGCACCACTAACGTTTTCTACCACCTTGTGATGTTCGCTCCAAAGGTTGAATTTTTCATCTTCTAAGGAGACGCACTAGGCAGTGTTTTTTTTTTCTTAAGTACCCAACTATTACTATTAAATGATAAATACCAATACAGTAATTTCATGGGGAATCACTAAAATTCGACGTACGATTAGTAGACACCTAGCCTAGAAATTCAATATCTACATCCAAAATGCACGACACAGTTACCTATTTATATTTTAAATAAAATAAAAATTTACTTTGATTTTACCCAACTTTTGTGCGTATTCGTAAAAGTTTACTTTCGTTAGACATTTTCTAGTTCTGCTACTGCTCGCTAGATGTACACAAAAAAATTGACTTGGTAATTGGTAATAGAAAATGATAAAAATAAATTACTATGGCATTGGGAAACATCGAATGAAACATCGTAAAAAACATCGATGCTGTCTGATAATATCGAAAAAAATAACATCGATGTTAATATCGATCATCGTAAGCAAAATATCGATGTTTAAGAAACATCGATGAACATCGCGCATCCCTATCCACGTTAGCAACAGGATAGGAGTCATACATAGGAATGAGATATGGGATGCCGTCAGCCAGTCTCTGATATTACCTGAATACGTTCCTGCTTTGAATTTTAAAATTTCATGTCAGTTACGTGCCACTTCAGTGTCCAATGTTTTTCTGTTGATATTTGAAACAAGCCATTTTCGATGTACCACGAGCAGATTAAATAGTTTGGTGAATTGGACATTAGCTATATTTTTCGCATTATCTCGTGGTGATAAAACAGCTACTACTTATTAACCCGCAACTACTACGGCCACAATAGAATTACACAACCGCTATAGACATCTCAAACTGACCTATTTATTAAACCCACTATCTAAACAGCCGCCGGGGGTACCCTTCATCAATGGGGGAAAAACCGCCATCGGCCGGTTTTTTTTACATTTATTCATATGAATACCGCCGAAATAATCAAAAAAATTACGTTTTTGGCGGCTTTTTAACTAAGGAAGCTATAAAGCTGCAGAATGGCGTTTTTATTTTATTTGAACCCACAATACCGACGTTTCGTTAGGTAGAACATATGACTATTTTCTTTTAACGCATAATGGATATAGGTCAGCACTAAGATAGTAAATAAAAGTCGTTATTTGTATGTTTCGGTTTATTATAACTCTAATCCATTTTTATACACTTTGTTTTTATATATAATTGCCCATTATGAAACCTCATGGACGTTAGTTTGCAATTTTGAAATCTTCAAAGAGTTTTAAGGTGGTTTAGAACAAAAATAAACCGAACCGTACAAAAAAGAAGTTGTTAGTGCTGACCGAGCTTTCGCTGCTATTTTAGCAGATCAATTTTGGTTAGTATTTCATGATTATTTTGCTTACGTCGAGATGTGAATGTAAATCGACTTTTATACCAAACATTTATTCTGATGAAAATAAGTGGTTACAAAAATACATATTTTTTTACCAAATTTGGGTGTAGCCAAAATGTGTAGCAGGCAAGATAAACTTAATTTTGAAAATGTTTTTCTGTACACAAGATATGCCAAAAATCTGTGACTAACCAAACGTACATTTTCCTAATTGGAGCACCCACTATGTTTAGTAACATTTAAAATTGTTATAGAATTTCAAGAAACTTGATGGGCATTGTACATTAGCTTTAATTTTTTCTGAGATATTCATAATTTTATACCATGTCAAAAATGCAAAAGGGGCGATTTCTGCATCTTCGAAATGGTATAAAATCAACACCGTTTAAGATGGAGAAAAACGTTGTTTTTTTCTCGTTTTGCTTTCAGTCCAATGACGGTATTAGCTTGACCTTTGGGTCCACTTCCTTTCCTCGTGGCCACTGGTAGTTTAATATCACCCGTGCCTATTTCTGCATTTCTTGTAGAAGGTTTGGTAATGCAATTTTCGTTTGTTAGAGTTCGTTACCTATTTCACTCGCAGAATCAGGGACGATATTTTGATCATCATGGTTAGGGCACAGCATAAGAATGCTGTGGTTAGGGGTTTGTACAACATTTAAATCAGGGATGATATTTCGACCATCATAGTTAAAAATAATTGGTATTTCTTGTTGTGTTTTTAATATCTGATTACAGGGGTTTGCATTACTTCTGAATCAGGGACGATATTTAGATCATCATAGTTAAAAATAATTGGTATTTCTTCTTGTGTTGATTTTAATATCTGATGTACAGGGGTTTGTATAACTTCTGAATTAGGGACGATATGATCATCATAGTTAAAAATAATTGGTATTTCTTCTTGTGTTGATTTTAATAGCTGATGTACAGGGGTTTGTATAACTTCTGAAGTAGGGACGATATTTAGATCATCATAGTTAAAAATAAGTGGTATTTCAATAAACCTTTACGTTTTTTTCCGGGCCGGCGAAATAGTACTTCCATCTTTTTTCCAAAACGATGGGTTTTCCCTTTTACAATAATTATCGAGAGCTGCTACTAAATATTCGTAATAAGCAAATGTACTACCCAGCTTCGTTCTTTAAATAACACTTTTACACGTCGAAATGAACAATATTTAATATTACAAATTGCACTGATAACGTTACCCACTGACGGTTCGCGACCCCGAGCGTCTCGCGACAGTAAACACTTGGTTGCATTGATCATGCGCACTTCGTAGAATATTTTAAGTGACGAAATAAAAGACCTCCCTGTCGTGCTGTTTACGCACAATCCTCCCAACTGCCCTTCCCTGACATCAATTTGCCTAATTAAAAGCTAAAAGGGAAGGAAAGTCAACCCTGCCATTCGTGTCAGCATAATGTACTTTTCCTTCACCTTTTTCCTTCTTTTAGCTTTTGGTTATGCAAACTGATGTCAGGAAGGTCAGTTGGGAGGATTGTGTGTAAACAGCACGTCAGGGAGGTCTTTTATTTAGTTACTTAAAATATTCTGCGAAGTGCGCACGATCGATGCAGCCGAGTATTTACTGCCGCGAGACGCCCGTTACGCGAATTGCTAAACTTTGGAAATAGAAATGCGGTAAAGAAGTAAGGTTAGGTTGTCCAATTTTCGGCGGTGTTCATCATTTTAAATTGCTCGCGCTTGCAATGTGCAAAAGGAACACTGCCGAAAATAGTAAAAGAATGCACATTTTCGGCGACTTCTAACTCCTGAAGGTATAAAACCGTCAAAAGATTAAGAAATGAAATAAACACGACATAAATGAAAATACACTTTAATTAATATTTTACTATACAGTATAATCTAATTCAACACTCCAAATAGTTAGTACACTAGGAGAACCCAAATCACCCCAACAAAGACCTGACGATCGTTTCACTTATAAAGTTCAGAGGGTGAAAAAAAATCAGAATTCGTTGAAAATGTCCGATATTGCTGCTAATTTATCAACCTGGACTTTTTCTTTGCGTGTATCAATCTCATAAAACCTGAGGCAACTCAACAAAAATGAAAATATCCCCAAATACATTGTACATCGGAACTATCACGCCCATAGACCACATAGACTGAATTTCCTAATGATTTGATTCAAATATTAACTGCAAATAGAGCAACGCAATGAATGCCTTAATTTCTAAAGTATGTCTGTTTCGTGAACAAATTATGCTTTGAAACGGTTTTGTAAGGAACATCGTCTTTTGAAAGCACCATAGTTTAATTGCATACTTTAAATTTCCTTATTCGTGAATTCGACAATTTTAAATACCATATCATTGGTTATTCAAAAGGCCAACTAAGGGACTAGTAGGCGGATTTGTACGAGCAGGTTACCGAAGAGCAGGCAAAAACTTGATTATATTTTCTTACGTCGTTTTGTCCCTTGTAGGGGTTCCTTAGACCACTTGATCAGATCCTTTCCCAGGAATTTTTTAGATTTGTAAGTTTCCAACCCATCTCGCTGTCTTCTTCCGATCTAGAGGAAACTACACTGTGTGTATTATGTTCGCTGAGTATTGGTATGTCATCTTGATCATAGGATTTATCACCGCCATCTATAGTTGCATTAAAAGCTTCACTTCTATTTTCAACTGTTTTGCATTTTGCGGACTCCACGTCTGGCTAAACTTCGGAACCAGGAAGTTCATCACTCGCGTCAGTCCAAAACTCAGCAGAATTTATGAGCTCTTCGAGTTCTTTGCCGGACAAACCTCTTTTTGCCATATTTTCTGAAAAAAAAAACAGCAATAAAGAATCTATTTGTATTATCAACAAATTTATACTGCACAGTTTCCATAAATTTACAAAGACGTCCTATATCACGAAAGCACGTGCAAACTGTTCCACAAACTGTAGTGCACTGAAGATTAAAACAGAAAATAGGCACACACTGCGAAGCACGCCATCTATGGGATAATAATAAACATTTGGCGCCAAATTAAAAATTCGCTTGGGTTATTTTGACTCTCCCATAGTAGCTGCGGGTTAATTTACATTTCCTAGGTGAATTACAGTGACCTGACCTGACCACGTTAATGCGTTAATATGTCAGTTTTTCCCCTTTGAAACTGGACTTTAAAAAGGAGTATTAATAATTATCGTCGTAGTATATTGTAATAATCTAAAACAGTGCTGCAAATTGAATCATTACTTCCATGGCAACTGCGTCTTGAGATCAAAAAGGAGTATTGTTGGTCGACTTCATTGCTCCTGGGACCCAAATAAGCTCTGGCATGTATTGTGTCACTAAACAAATTTAGACACGGGCGATTCAGAACCGGAGACGTTTGTCCAGAAGGCGCTTCAGCGACGATGAAGGGGTGAAAGATAAAGTTCGACGCTTCCTCAGCGACATCACTGCGTATGACATGGGCATACAAACAATTCCACAGTACTTACAAAAATGGCGATTATGTGCAACAAAATATAGAGGAATCTTCAAGTTTTAAATTGAACATTACTGAACATAAAAGTTTGTTCCCATTTCTAAAAAAAATAGGAGACTTTACTTTTGGGATGACCCTTGTAGTTTATACAGTTTGGGTATGCATTCCTTTGGTTGTCACGAATGTCAGGAGAAATCGTTGTTTTGAGTGTCAAATAATGTTTTATATAAACGACTTTATCTCAACAAATAATTCAACGCACAGTTTTGTCGTAGATACTAGTCTTCACAGTTGGTTCTCACACCGACTCTTCCAATATTTGCATCTAGCTCCATGTCAATGAAAATTAAGGAAATCAACCGCGGTAATATGACCTGTCTAAGATTCTGCTTACAAAGCTGGTTTAAGTTTAATGCCTCGAGAATACAGACTTCCATTTGGTCTAGGAAGAATGATCTACAGGACCTAGACGTTCATGGCTCGCGAAATACTGTTCAAAAAACATTCACTCTTGTCTAGGTATAACAGATACAACATAGTATCTTCGCTGGCATTTACAGGTTTTCAATATTGCGAAGGCCGCAGCAAAGAAGTTTGTGTTTATGTTTAAAAGTTTGTTTTTACAACACTATATAAGGCGCAGATGTGTAATACTCCTCTCAAGTCTCGGTTGCTGCCCCAAAGATAATTTTGTTCCTCTTAGATTCTATTCAGAAACGAGGTACATTCGTCTTATTTGAGGTACATCTATCACTGCCGATTTCACTTATGTTGACAGAAAAAAAGGGTCGATACTCTCGTCATCGCTCCTCAAAAATTACTTTTGTTAGTTCCTCTACTTGCGACCTTCAATCGGCCAACTCGTTTTAGCCAAAAAGTGTACGCCTTTAGTGTCAAATTGTATACTTTACAACAGTTCTACTGTATAATTCATAGATGTGAGCATAGTTGGAATACTCTTCTCATGTCTCAGGTGCTGTCCTCAAGACAATTTTCTTTCTTTTAGATTCTCCACAGAAACGAGCTGTTCGCCTTAATGGAGGTACGTTTAAACTGCCAATTTGACGTCTTGACAGAATACAGGATCGATACTCTTATTGTCATTGATCCTAAAAAATTACTTTGTTACTTGCGACCTTCAATCGGCCTCCTCATTTTATCCAAAAGTCCACTCCGTTAGTGCCAAATTACCCAGTTTATAACAGTTTGCTACAACTCAGCTTTGTTTTCCTGGAAAAAAAAGGCTCCCGCCTAAGGTGCTTCCTTTTGACCCAAGTTATCCGATCAGAACGTGTAGTTTCAACCACAACGCGCTTATGATGTCTCCATCCTAACGCACTGTGTGATTGTGATCGCGATCTGCAATCCTATTTTCTCTTGTGAAATTTCTATGGCGGTTGCCATCAGTGGAACAGGGTTACCTAATCACCTCGGTTGAGAAGAGTATCCACCGTCGTCTACTGGTACAGGTAGCTCATGCCTTACAACAGACCCGGTGCTGGAATCAGTTGCGCCCCTTGCAAGTGCCGTTGCATGCGCTGTACTCGTTTTTTCGGTAACTATTCATCTTGGTTTCTTCCCCAGTTTCCCGGTACTGGACGGTGGTCGAGTTAGCATCCGTCCAGGTCGCTTTTGTTCCACGCCAGGTATTTTATTTGACAGATATCGGCAAGCTGGCCGTCGTTCACTTGTTCACAAAAGAACGCGGTAATAATAAATTACTCAAGTCTGAGGCTGGACACTGGCTCTACTGAAATAGGGAGCATGGGGTCACAAGCCAAAAACCACAGGAGTGGTGGCAGAGATGTGCGCTAGATACGTGTTTCGACAGCGAAGTTGTCTTCACCGGTAGCTGTCGCTAGGCTAGCTGTATGGGCGGAGTTGTCCTATCTATATACCTAAACTATACACTAAAGAATGATGTACTCTTGATGATGCAGTGCCGGACAATGATGCAATGCCGGATGATGCAGCACCTTATGATGCGCCGGATGGGGGATACCGCAATAGTAGATAAGCTATGCTGATTCTAGACCACTTAAGAACGCACATTTTCAAAACGCACCATTTTTAAAACCACGCCCTAAATACCTCCACTTTAGGGGGCGTGGCCACGCCCATTTACCTAAATCGACCAATCAGAGGCCACTTTTAACCACAAATACGCCCATTTTGTACACATTTAGCCAATAAAATCGCTTCTCCCCTCCATCAATCACCCCCATCGGCACATTGGTCCAGAGTCCGGTGGTTACTGGCCCAAAAAAGCTAAGGAAAGTTTTTGCAAAACACAACACATTTGGAGATGTGGTTCCGAGACACAAAAGCTAACGAAAGCTTTTAAGCAAAACTATCGGAGCTTTTGGAGATTAATTAATAAAATAATAAGTGTTTATCATCACATTGGTTGAGATGGTATGAAGTTTCATCACCCAACCTTTAATCTTAAGAAGCTTAATGATCTTTAGGGAAAACAAATGAGGGATGTATCGGAGATTTATTAATTTAATTATATTGGATGAGATGGTATGAAGTTTCATCCCCTAACCTGTATTCGTGGGTAGCTTAATGAGCTTTGGTTGGAAGTGAGTGTTGTATCGAAGCTTCATTGATTGGCTTTCATGTTGCGACATCTTAATGAAGGCTTTGGTCTTTAGCGATGGAGAAGTGTGAATCTTAATTAGATGCAGGAATCATTGAAGAGGACTCTATTATTTAAAGTTACGTCACCTCAACCTTTAGAGCCGTCAAATGAGAGTGAGGTTGATAAGCGAGAATAATTGTATTGGTCGCGGACTCCATGTTAATTAATAAACTAATAAGTGGTTATCATTACATTGGTTGAAGACTCCATTATTTAAACTTACGTGGCCACAACCTTTAGAGGCGACAAATAAGAGTGAGGTTCATTTTATTCGTCTTAATGAGTAGAATTCAAAAATGGCGACTAGCGCTTGTACAAAAATGAGATAAAAAACTTAAAACCCTTATCGCGGAAGATCCGTGTTGATGTACTATAGAACCAACACATACACGGTGTTAAGGAGGTCAAATCAAAGTGGAATATACAATAAAATGACCACTTCCGGTCTAAACTTTAAATCCTTATATCTTTTGAACGGAAAGTGATAGAAAGGAACTGGCTTCAAAAATATATCGTTTCGTAACAAGGGCTACAAGAAAATGAGATAAAAAACTTCAAACCCTTATCGCGGAAGATCGGTGAGATGTACGCTGGAAACAATACATGCACGGTGTTAAGGAGGCCAAACTAAATTGGAATATACAATAAAATGACCACTTCCGGTCTAAATTTTAAATCGTTATATATTTTGAATGGAAAGTGATAGAAATGAACTGACTTTAAAAATATATCGTTTAGTAACAAGGTCTACAAGAAACTGAGATAAAAAACTTCAAACCCTTATCGCGGAAGATCGGTGAGATGTACGATAGAACCAATACATGCACGGTGTTAAGGAGGCCAAACCAAATTGGAATATACAATAAAATGGCCACTTCCGGTCTAAACTTTAAATCGTTATATCTTTTGAACGGAAAGTGATAGAAAGGAACCGACTTCAAAAATATATGTTTCGTAACAAGGTCTACAAGAAACTGAGATAAAAAAACTTCAAACCCTTATCGCGGAAGATCGGTGAGATGTACGCTGGAACCAATACATGCACGGTGTTAAGGAGGCCAAACCAAATTGGAATATACAATAAAATGGCCACTTCCGGTCTAAACTTTAAATCGTTATATCTTTTGAACGGAAAGTGATAGAAAGGAACCGACTTCAAAAATGTATGTTTCGTAACAAGGTCTACAAGAAACTGAGATAAAAAACTTCAAACCCTTATCGCGGAAGATCGGCGAGATGTACGATAGAGCCAATACATACACGCTGTTCAGCAAAGCAAACTCTAATAGCATATTCAATAAAAATGTTACTTCCGGTATAACCGTTCTTAGAGCTACATACATGTGTGACACCTCAAAATCATCGTCTTGTTGAACAGAAGAAATATAATATTTAAGTAAGTCAGAACAAGCTGTGTTAACACCTAAAAACAACACACTCTCTCTTAGACTTAATGAAGTTGACGGCACAGGCAGCCGTCAAGCGTACCTAACAAACCAAAGTAAATATGTCTTGAAGAACAGTCTTCAATTGCCCTAAACCAACACATCTCTATCATTTCAGAGTAATCTTAGCCATGTGACCAGTTAAACTAAGTATCTTGAAGTGTAGCTTTTATGTTTATGAGATATAAAATAAGAAAACCAAAGAGTTAATTGTCTATTACAACAACAAGTAGAAGGGGTTGACTTGGTACCTACAGCTGCTACATACTTGGTAAAAATGGGTGCCACTAGCATTTCAGAGTAATTTTAATCATGCAACACTCTAACTGTCTTGAGATGTAGCTTTATGTGTTAATGGGTGGAAATAACAAAACTAAAGAGTTGATTGTCTATTACAACTGTCAGCTAAAGAAGCATTTAGGTAGCCGGAATACCGATATCCTAAATATTTCAAGAGTAATCTTAGTCATACAACACTCTTAACTAACTGTCTTGAGATGTGGCTTTATGTGTCATTGGTTGGAAAATAAGAAAACTAAAGAGTTGATTGCCTATTACAACAGTCAGCTGAAGGAACATTTGGGTTATCAGAATACCGATATGCCAAATGTTCCAACCGAAGGAGCCCACTTAGAGTCATCTCCAGGGGCTCGGAATACCGATACCCTAAAAACGGACGCAACATCTCAAGTAACACCAGCAACAGCTACATACGTATTAAACATTGGTGGACTTTGGTATGTTTGGTATTAAATTCGGTTGTTACATAACCATTCATTTTTATGAAAAACTCAACAATTTTTATTTCTGCGTAAGCGAATTTAATCAGAAATATAGAACCAATCTTCAAGAAACCGAAGTAAAATGATAACAACATTAAGAACAAACATTCCGATACCGAAGTGATCCTAAACACACCATATGATGCAAATTCTGTAAATCTCTTTAACAGAAGAAAAACAGAAGTCAAACACCGTAAGACAAATAGAACCGACGCATATAACAGATGTGTCTGAGGAGAAACGTATTCAGAACCTTATTGAGTTTACTAAGTTTTAAGTATACGAATATAACAGTCTATATACCAACCGACCAGAGCAACACAACTAACCAACCAACTGCTTTTGAGGTGTAACCTTTATGTATGTATGTAATTTAATTTTCGATGGTGTAAAATAAAATTAAAAAGTGTGATATAGGCAAAATAAGAAAACCAAAGATTTAATTGCCTATCACAACAAGCTGACCGAACAGTGGGACCAACGGAATACCGATATCTTAAATATTTCAACGGAAGGAACCCACTGAGAGTCATCTCCAGGGGATCGGAATACCGATGCCCTAGAAATGTCGGAAGCAACATTTCCAGTAACACCTAGAACAGCTACATACTTGGTAAAAATGGGTGGAGCTCAGACTGTAAACGACTTGATAGGTTGTACATATGTTTACAAAGATTTGATTCTAAAGTTAGCCTGTCGGGATATCCAAGCATTTCTATGAAAAACGCAACCAGCCAACTAACCAACCAACCCACGTTGAGGGGTGTAGAGATAGCAAGCTACCTACAAGTGGTCCCTCTGAATATATGTGATGTTAATGATAGATTAAGAGATTTAAGTGGGACGTGTTTGTATTGAAGGCTTGCAAGCTACGTACAAGTGTCTGAATATATGATGGTGATGACGGGTCACAAACAACATTCTTTACTTTTCTGAATAGCAAGTGAGCAACCCCCTTGTCGAACCCCTCCGAGCTAAAGGTAAACCCCACCCCGTCTTTAGGGATGGAGTAGTGTAAACGATGAAATATTAGATACAACAGAAGCCCTGGACAACTCGATGTTTATATTCGATGATGTAGCTTGTAACAAACAAGATAAAATAAGAGCATAGCATACTTTAGTATGGACAGACATAAGAATATTGATTCATTCTATCTCTGTCAAACATATACTCGAACAACCAAACATCTGGTACGTAACAACACAAATGTTGTGTTATTCAAGCAAAATGAAACCAATTTAAAACATGTGTACGACGATCATATGACCACCGATATGGACTTTAAACAATTTTAAAAATATATGCTACCAATGTTGGAAAGATAAATGATGTGCAAGACTAAAGGTTAGCAGATACTAATCGTTTTAACCTTCACTGCTGCCTACCTACTGAACCTTAGCAGATACTCCTCGTCTTAATATTCGACAGACAACACAACTTATTGTTTTCACCTTCACGTCTTAATATTCAACAGACAGCAACGTCAGCTGTCTTACAGGACGGACAGCTGTCATACAGCTGTCATACAGCTGTCATACAGCTGTCCTGTCTAACAGCTGTCTAACACAGCCGTCAGACAGCTGTCTAGCAGGACAGCTGTCTAACAGGGCAGACATATGTCTAACACATGTCTAGCAGATGTATAACAGTCACTCTTTAGCGGAACATAAGCTGAATGTTTTTGAGTCAAACAAGAAGAAAACAATTTAAAACACATCTACGACGACTATGAGACAGCCGACATGGACTTTGAACAATTTTTAAAAATAGATGCGGCCAGGTTAGTTGATCAACCATCCAGGTCAGTCACCGCTGACCCTATAAATAAAAACGATGCTGGAAGCGAGTGACGTCACAAGAAACGGTGGTGCATGTACCTAGGTTAGACCTCTAAGCTTTCCAGTTTAATACCAGGTCAGCTCCATGACAAGGTGGTGGACCAGTCGGGTCAGCTAATAGTCGGGGTGGTGGAAGGGTCGGGTCAGCTAGACGACGAGTGTCGCCCAGCTGACCCGACCGTTCCACCACCCCGACTCTTAGCTGACCCGACTGGTCCACCACCTTGTCATGGAGCTGACCCGGTATTAAACTGGAAAGCTTAGAGGTCTAACCTGGGCACATGCACCACCGTTTCTTGTGACGTCACTCGCTTCCAGCATCGTTTTTATTTATAGGGTCAGCGGTGACTGACCTGGATGGTTGATCAACTAACCTGGCCGCATCTATTTTAAAAAATTGTTCAAAGTCCATGTCGGCTGTCTCATGGTCGTCGTAGATGTGTTTTAAATTGTTTTCTTCTTGGTTGACTCAAAAACATTCAGCTTATGTTCCGCTAAAGAGTGACTGTTATACATCTGCTAGACATGTGTTAGACATATGTCTGCCCTGTTAGACAGCTGTCCTGCTAGACAGCTGTCTGACGGCTGTGTTAGACAGCTGTTAGACAGGACAGCTGTTAGACAGCTGTATGACAGCTGTTAGACAGCTGTATGACAGCGGTATGACAGCTGTATGACAGCTGTATGACAGCTGTATGACAGCTGTCCGTCCTGTAAGACAGCTGACGTTGCTGTCTGTTGAATATTAAGACGTGAAGGTGAAAACAATAAGTTGTGTTGTCTGTCGAATATTAAGACGAGGAGTATCTGCTAAGGTTCAGTAGGTAGGCAGCAGTGAAGGTTAAAACGATTAGTATCTGCTAACCTTTAGTCTTGCACATCATTTATCTTTCCAACATTGGTAGCATATATTTTTAAAATTGTTTAAAGTCCATATCGGTGGTCATATGATCGTCGTACACATGTTTTAAATTGGTTTCATTTTGCTTGAATAACACAACATTTGTGTTGTTACGTACCAGATGTTTGGTTGTTCGAGTATATGTTTGACAGAGATAGAATGAATCAATATTCTTATGTCTGTCCATACTAAAGTATGCTATGCTCTTATTTTATCTTGTTTGTTACAAGCTACATCATCGAATATAAACATCGAGTTGTCCAGGGCTTCTGTTGTATCTAATATTTCATCGTTTACACTACTCCATCCCTAAAGACGGGGTGGGGTTTACCTTTAGCTCGGAGGGGTTCGACAAGGGGGTTGCTCACTTGCTATTCAGAAAAGTAAAGAATGTTGTTTGTGACCCGTCATCACCAACATATATTCAGACACTTGTACGTAGCTTGCAAGCCTTCAATACAAACACGTCCCACTTAAATCTCTTAATCTATCATTAACATCACATATATTCAGAGGGACCACTTGTAGGTAGCTTGCTATCTCTACACCCCTCAACGTGGGTTGGTTGGTTAGTTGGCTGGTTGCGTTTTTCATAGAAATGCTTGGATATCCCGACAGGCTAACTTTAGAATCAAATCTTTGTAAACATATGTACAACCTATCAAGTCGTTTACAGTCTGAGCTCCACCCATTTTTACCAAGTATGTAGCTGTTCTAGGTGTTACTGGAAATGTTGCTTCCGACATTTCTAGGGCATCGGTATTCCGATCCCCTGGAGATGACTCTCAGTGGGTTCCTTCCGTTGAAATATTTAAGATATCGGTATTCCGTTGGTCCCACTGTTCGGTCAGCTTGTTGTGATAGGCAATTAAATCTTTGGTTTTCTTATTTTGCCTATATCACACTTTTTAATTTTATTTTACACCATCGAAAATTAAATTACATACATACATAAAGGTTACACCTCAAAAGCAGTTGGTTGGTTAGTTGTGTTGCTCTGGTCGGTTGGTATATAGACTGTTATATTCGTATACTTAAAACTTAGTAAACTCAATAAGGTTCTGAATACGTTTCTCCTCAGACACATCTGTTATATGCGTCGGTTCTATTTGTCTTACGGTGTTTGACTTCTGTTTTTCTTCTGTTAAAGAGATTTACAGAATTTGCATCATATGGTGTGTTTAGGATCACTTCGGTATCGGAATGTTTGTTCTTAATGTTGTTATCATTTTACTTCGGTTTCTTGAAGATTGGTTCTATATTTCTGATTAAATTCGCTTACGCAGAAATAAAAATTGTTGAGTTTTTCATAAAAATGAATGGTTATGTAACAACCGAATTTAATACCAAACATACCAAAGTCCACCAATGTTTAATACGTATGTAGCTGTTGCTGGTGTTACTTGAGATGTTGCGTCCGTTTTTAGGGTATCGGTATTCCGAGCCCCTGGAGATGACTCTAAGTGGGCTCCTTCGGTTGGAACATTTGGCATATCGGTATTCTGATAACCCAAATGTTCCTTCAGCTGACTGTTGTAATAGGCAATCAACTCTTTAGTTTTCTTATTTTCCAACCAATGACACATAAAGCCACATCTCAAGACAGTTAGTTAAGAGTGTTGTATGACTAAGATTACTCTTGAAATATTTAGGATATCGGTATTCCGGCTACCTAAATGCTTCTTTAGCTGACAGTTGTAATAGACAATCAACTCTTTAGTTTTGTTATTTCCACCCATTAACACATAAAGCTACATCTCAAGACAGTTAGAGTGTTGCATGATTAAAATTACTCTGAAATGCTAGTGGCACCCATTTTTACCAAGTATGTAGCAGCTGTAGGTACCAAGTCAACCCCTTCTACTTGTTGTTGTAATAGACAATTAACTCTTTGGTTTTCTTATTTTATATCTCATAAACATAAAAGCTACACTTCAAGATACTTAGTTTAACTGGTCACATGGCTAAGATTACTCTGAAATGATAGAGATGTGTTGGTTTAGGGCAATTGAAGACTGTTCTTCAAGACATATTTACTTTGGTTTGTTAGGTACGCTTGACGGCTGCCTGTGCCGTCAACTTCATTAAGTCTAAGAGAGAGTGTGTTGTTTTTAGGTGTTAACACAGCTTGTTCTGACTTACTTAAATATTATATTTCTTCTGTTCAACAAGACGATGATTTTGAGGTGTCACACATGTATGTAGCTCTAAGAACGGTTATACCGGAAGTAACATTTTTATTGAATATGCTATTAGAGTTTGCTTTGCTGAACAGCGTGTATGTATTGGCTCTATCGTACATCTCGCCGATCTTCCGCGATAAGGGTTTGAAGTTTTTATCTCAGTTTCTTGTAGACCTTGTTACGAAACATACATTTTTGAAGTCGGTTCCTTTCTATCACTTTCCGTTCAAAAGATATAACGATTTAAAGTTTAGACCGGAAGTGGCCATTTTATTGTATATTCCAATTTGGTTTGGCCTCCTTAACACCGTGCATGTATTGGTTCCAGCGTACATCTCACCGATCTTCCGCGATAAGGGTTTGAAGTTTTTTTATCTCAGTTTCTTGTAGACCTTGTTACGAAACATATATTTTTGAAGTCGGTTCCTTTCTATCACTTTCCGTTCAAAAGATATAACGATTTAAAGTTTAGACCGGAAGTGGCCATTTTATTGTATATTCCAATTTGGTTTGGCCTCCTTAACACCGTGCATGTATTGGTTCTATCGTACATCTCACCGATCTTCCGCGATAAGGGTTTGAAGTTTTTTATCTCAGTTTCTTGTAGACCTTGTTACTAAACGATATATTTTTAAAGTCAGTTCATTTCTATCACTTTCCATTCAAAAGATATAACGATTTAAAATTTAGACCGGAAGTGGTCATTTTATTGTATATTCCAATTTAGTTTGGCCTCCTTAACACCGTGCATGTATTGTTTCCAGCGTACATCTCACCGATCTTCCGCGATAAGGGTTTGAAGTTTTTTATCTCATTTTCTTGTAGCCCTTGTTACGAAACGATATATTTTTGAAGCCAGTTCCTTTCTATCACTTTCCGTTCAAAAGATATAAGGATTTAAAGTTTAGACCGGAAGTGGTCATTTTTATTGTATATTCCACTTTGATTTGACCTCCTTAACACCGTGTATGTGTTGGTTCTATAGTACATCTCACGGATCTTCCGCGATAAGGGTTTTAAGTTTTTTATCTCATTTTTGTACAAGCGCTAGTCGCCATTTTTGAATTCTACTCATTAGGACGAATAAAATGAACCTCACTCTTATTTGTCGCCTCTAAAGGTTGTGGCCACGTAAGTTTAAATAATGGAGTCTTCAACCAATGTAATGATAACCACTTATTAGTTTATTAATTAACATGGAGTCCGCGACCAATACAATTATTCTCGCTTATCAACCTCACTCTCATTTGACGGCTCTAAAGGTTGAGGTGACGTAACTTTAAATAATAGAGTCCTCTTCAATGATTCCTGCATCTAATTAAGATTCACACTTCTCCATCGCTAAAGACCAAAGCCTTCATTAAGATGTCGCAACATGAAAGCCAATCAATGAAGCTTCGATACAACACTCACTTCCAACCAAAGCTCATTAAGCTACCCACGAATACAGGTTAGGGGATGAAACTTCATACCATCTCATCCAATATAATTAAATTAATAAATCTCCGATACATCCCTCATTTGTTTTCCCTAAAGATCATTAAGCTTCTTAAGATTAAAGGTTGGGTGATGAAACTTCATACCATCTCAACCAATGTGATGATAAACACTTATTATTTTATTAATTAATCTCCAAAAGCTCCGATAGTTTTGCTTAAAAGCTTTCGTTAGCTTTTGTGTCTCGGAACCACATCTCCAAATGTGTTGTGTTTTGCAAAAACTTTCCTTAGCTTTTTTGGGCCAGTAACCACCGGACTCTGGACCAATGTGCCGATGGGGGTGATTGATGGAGGGGAGAAGCGATTTTATTGGCTAAATGTGTACAAAATGGGCGTATTTGTGGTTAAAAGTGGCCTCTGATTGGTCGATTTAGGTAAATGGGCGTGGCCACGCCCCCTAAAGTGGAGGTATTTAGGGCGTGGTTTTAAAAATGGTGCGTTTTGAAAATGTGCGTTCTTAAGTGGTCTAGAATCAGCATAGCTTATCTACTCGCAATCCCACAGGGGTTCTTTTTACTATTATTATTATTAGACTGAACAAGCTGGTTAATTAGTAGGTTAATATTTGGACGTTTTTAGATATTGCATTGAATAATTTTAATCAATAAAATAATAATAATTGTTATTATTTTCTTTTTCACATCGATGTATTTCCGTGATTATTGCCAATAACCAACGCCGTTTAACAGTTTCACCTGACTGTCCCGGAAATTTTGCCAAACTGCTTGCTTGATGTTAACGTGTCCATGGCGCACAGGGCCTACTGCTTCACGCCCCCTCTGAAGGGCGAATCGTGCAGATATTCAGCTTGCTCAAACACAATCTCAACAAACAACCACTGCTATGTTGTGCCACAACCTCTGTTGATGTTAATTTACAATAATATTTTGAATATGTTTTAATCGTAGGCAGCATTTTGATAATGTTTATATAAAGTACGAGATATTTAGGTACAGCTTGTATAGTTTATTCATTTTTATTCCATAATAAATGTTTAAATTATAATAGTGTTTTTATTTTAGTGGTGGTGTCACATCACACTTTTGTTCATGTTAACCACTTTTTATTCCTATACCTTTAGGGCCTTCACTATCTATTCAATTAACTGGAAATGAAACTGTTGTGTTTTCAAATGTAAGTAATTGTAACTGTAAAACGTTTTACGAAAATGGATATACGAGAAGGTATTGAAAAATATGTAGCGTACAATAGAAAGCTCCATCTTTTTTTAAAACACATTTTTACATATCCAGCATAACCTTCTCTTAGGCTTATACATTTAGCAGAACGTTCATAAATCAATTCTAAATGCTTTAAAATTTCTTTTACTTCATCTTCAAACAACTCCATAACGGCACATATGACTTCGTTGTTTGTCGAAAATCGTTTACCTTTCCAATGTTTTTTGAACTTTGAGAATAGTAATAATTAATAATAACGTTTATTCAAAAGTTTGTACAGTTACAAGGCAAGTGCAATATAACAGAAAATAAACGCTTAACAGTCCTATAAGAAAAAAAAACTGTTCATATCTGCTTTTAGTTACTTTTCTTAAAAAAATTCGAGTTAATTAAAACAAATATAATACACACACCTTAAAACATTAAAAAGTCTGGACGCAGCAAGTGCGTTATGGAAGTGAATTTTCATAAAAATGTTTTTAATAGCAAATATGTCTCTAATGCAATCAGGCATCGATCTGGTTACTGGTATAGCCTATATAGTAGAAACAATGTAACATATTTTTTCAAAATAACTTGTTTGAAAATGTACAAAAATTTTCCGAAAATAAACTTGATTCCTAGCCAACAAACCTTAGGCTAATAGCAAATTGAGTTGTTGAAATTTAAAGCATTTAATGAAAATTCGCTACCAAAACGCACTTACTGCGTCTCGATTTTTTCTTACAAATGTGCACCATATTTCGATAAAAATGCAAAAATGCAATGATATAAGAGTGTTCGAAAAAAGATTGTGGGGATTACCAAGGACTTATGGGCCACCCTATGATTGTCAAAATAATTTTATAAGATGCAACTCAAAACACCCTATAATTATCGTATAAAATTTTTCTCGTATCTTGTATGATAACAATTATATTGAGCTTTACCGTAGAAATGCGTCACCTTGTACATATGTAAACAGATAAAAACTGAATGTGGATTCTAGGAGGCCTAGTTTGCGCTCGTTTGAAGAAATCTTTTTAAAATTCAAAAGTCGCGGTCTCCTCATAACGATTTTTTTTACGAAAATTAGCTACAAATTATGGACTGTTAAACCATAAACATAACTAAAACTACCGCCAAAGCATCAGAGAAAGGGTCTATTTGAAATGAATTTTCTGAAAATATTTTAGTAAAACGAAGGACAATGACGGTTAAAGCTGAAACTTAAGGGTTTGCAACACTCTTCATATGACATTTTCTTTACATAATCCGTATCTGTTTCAGGTTCTTTGCCTAAATGTTACCAATTTTGACATCCAAATCGTAACTTTGACGTTTTGAGGAACACCCTTTTTTTATTCTTTAAATGCGCATAACTTTTTTGCTTTAAAACCTACGGACCTACATTTTGGTACATGGTTCACTCTTTATAATGCTAACACGCGTACCAAGTTTGGTTGCCCTTACTTTGTTATTTCGGAGATATAAATTTTTTCCGAAAGAAAACAAAATTTTCCGGGAAAACCTGGGCCGATTTTCCTGTTTCTGGCTAACTAACTTATTCAAGCCACTTGCAATAGGAAGGTACTCACCGAATTTGATCAAATTCACCCATTATTTTTTGAGTTAACGAGGTACACACAAATATATATATATATATATATATATATATATATATATATATATATATATATATATATATATATATATATATATATATATATATATATATATATATATATAAATAAACATATACAAATTTAAACTGACGCCGGATATGTGCTCTAGGGGCCTAATTAGCGCTCATTTGAATTTTTTTTTCGAAATTCAAAAGTTGGGATCTCATCAGTATTTTTTTTTTACAGAAAATTCACTAATGTAACCTCTTCGGTCCTGGTGATTGTAACATTTTTTTACGAAATTTCCTGATAAATACTATTAGGATCAAAATAATGTTTTTTCGTTTGCCTGCATCGTACGTACATTACTTTGCACTGGCAGATTTTTCCAGAAATCATCAGAAAAATGTTGCGAAAAATAATTTAACGGCGTCTAAAACTTATCTACAATATTCACCTCCCACTATTCGCCATGATTCGTTACACTTTGTCAAAAACTACTGTGGACCAGTTCTGATCACTGTTAGTAAGATTTTTGTGTTGTTCCTGGAGAAGTCGATCTTGTATTCGAGATAAAGTTACATCGTCGTCTGAATGAAAGTCGCTTCCTTCAGAATTGATAACGTTTTCGGGATCCGGTTCTCCACTATTAGTTTCGATACTAATCAATTCATCCAGGTCGGAATTGGCACTCTACTCGTCAACTTCCTCCATAACCGCTTCTTCAGCATCACTGAGATAAAAATTGCGGCCGTTCACTATTTCCTCAAGCTCAGCATCTGTCAGCGCTTTTGTGTAATCTTTAAAAAAAAACAGCAAAAAGACCCGTGTCCAAACTACTGGACAAAACATTTAGCCAGTCATCACGTAGCTATCGCAAATTATGTTTGCATTTTTTTCTTCTTCAAAAGGTCTTAATATATTGTTTCATTGATAACTAAATCAAATTCAGCAAAATATTTAGATGTAAATACAAAACTTACAGTATCTTTGTTGGAACGCCATGATAACCTCCAAACACCTGTCTGCATTAAGTAAAACTGAGGCGCGAAACCGTTATAAGTAAATGCAGCCAACCAGATATTGTTACACTAAGCTCAAGCTCTGCTTTTCACGCGTTCTAACGGTATAAGCAATATTTAAAAAAGGTCTAGTGGGTTGGTCGAATGGACCCAGGAGGATAACTCAAAAAAGACTGGGTATGGGCAAATTAACATGAACGCAGGTAGATTTACGTTAAATATCATTTATTGAAAGAAAAGACACAAACAGTAGTAGTATAAAAGCATACATCTTTTAGTATTATTGAATAGAGTATATGTCATCCTTTGGCTTTTATTACAGCTTCAACTCGTTTTGACACAGAATTGATTACTTTTTTGCGATTCTCCTTGTTTTTGTCATCTCAAAACCACACCTAAATGACAGCCTCAATCATCTTGCTTTTTGTTGTGCAATCAATTTTTAGCAATCTGGTTTTGCATACAGACCACAAGTTCTTAAAAGGATTAATGTCCGTTGTGTTTCGAGGCCAGGCTAGAAGGGTAAACTTTTATTCCACCATCTTCTTGAAAACATGATTCGGTGTTGAATCTTGCTGGAAGATTGGTTCGCCAACTGCTTAAACTTTTTCTAGTTCACTGGACAAACACTTTTTTTATTTTTCACTATTCATCGTGCTTTTCTTGGGTATCATTTTTCCTGGTCCTATATATGAAGAACAGCCCCAAAACATCTTTTTGGGTGGACTAAGTGAGCTGCAGTTAACGTTTCGTCCACACCTTTTCGCACGAACTCTGAGAGCTACCCCTGCACCAAAAGCTGTGTCTCATCTGGGAACAAGGCATTTCTCCAGTGTTATTCTGCCCAATGAGCATATTTTTTGCCCAAATCTTATTTTTTCCTTCCTCCCTCCAAAAGGCGGCCTCGAATTGTAAACGAAGGACGATGGGATAGTATTTTCGAAACTGAATTAGAAAACTCTGTGGTTAATGGATTTGAGATTCCAAAGCCATCTAATCCATTTTAACCAACAACTTTTACTTGGCGTAATGTCCATGATGCCCCAAACACGAAAAACTAACTAAAACGTGCTATTTATCACAAAAACACAAAAAAACCTTAGTCAGAATAACCGGGAAAACGACTCACATAGACAATAACTTAATGCAGAATTTGTACAAAAATGGATAATATTATGTGCAACTTGCAAAAACCATCAGATTCACACTAGTTTAAATTGCTCTTAAATTTAGTTAAATTTTTGCAAGACTCTAATTATAAGTTAGTGAGTGTATCCTGTTATATAGACATACGTGGCCTTTTATTAGCGATAAACTGAAACGTTCCGGTAAGTTTTAATCAAATTGTTAATTTTAAATAAAATTGTTTCTGTATTATATTAACAAAAAAAGTCGTGTATAGTCTGCTCAACAAAAGGTATATTAATCTTTTCAGGAAGATGATTCTACAAAATTACTCCGTTAGAAAATTAATAGTTCAGATTGATCGTTTTTTGCCCAAATAAATGATTCGACAAGGTTTTTCAGTGTCTAGTAATTATCGGAAGTTTACCCACATAAAAATGTAATTGAAGAATGAAGGTTCTGTCGCTCAACTGTACAATTCCCTATCAGATGATCTATTTATTTGCTAATAAGGGAACAAATGACTACAGTTTCTACTTAGTCACCAATAAAATCATGTTTTTCTGTTTAACGTTAATGGTCATAAAGTAGGTGAAGTTAATTATTAAAGAGAACAGATAGTAAAAGTTCAGTAAGATATAATTAATATACTGCATACTAATCCGACATTCACTTTGTCTACATTTTAAACGAGAAAGTATATTCTGTCAAAGGCACCATTAAATTAATTGAAATCCGTTATTTACTCTGCGATAAAGAACGCTAGGGTTTTCTTGGCAGTTAGTTTGCTAGTTTTAAAACTAGCGCTGGGTTGTCAGTTCTGTATCTTTAAATCAATTTGCATTTCTAATTCCCGACACTCACTCTACATAGAATGCTATTTAGTTAACATTAAAATAAAATCACTTAAAATCATGTTTACCTAATCCTAATGTAAAAAATAGTCTGCATAATATACTTTTACAAGGTTGACATAAAGTAAGGGGTATATTTCAGCTTACTAGTTAATTTTCTTTAAAAAAAAATCGCTATTGAGGAGACCGCCACTTTTTAATTTTGAAAACATTTCTTCAAATGAGCGCTATTTAAGACCCATGGAACCCAAATCCGAGTTCGGTTTTAGACTTTATATCTTTATATATATATATATATATATATATATATATATATATATATATATATATATATATATATATATATATATATATATATATATATATATATATATATTTGTGTCACACCGATAACAAAAAATAATGGGCCGATTTTGATAAAATTTAGTAAGTACCTACTTTTCGCAAGTGGCTTGTTAGCCAGGAAAATCGGACTAGTTGTTGCTGGAAAATTTTGCGTTTTCTTTCGGAAATAACAAAGTTAGGGCAACCATATTGGGTACGAGGGTTTATATCATAAAAAGAAAACCATGCACGAAAATTTGAATCTCTACGTTAAAATAGAAAAAAATATTAGTTTTTAAGTTTTTATTGTTAAAACGTCAAAAAAGTCGCGATTCGAAACGTCAAAATTGACATGTTCTAGATAGAAAACCTAAATGAATACGGCTATGCACCATAAATGTCGTAAGAAGTTAGAAAGCCTTAAGTTTCAGCTACAATCTTTATTGTTCTTTATCTTATTAAATTATTGGCAGAGATTGAATTTAAAATAGACCCTTTATGTGATGCTTTCAGATGCAGTTTCAGATATTTATTTAAATTAAATAATAATATATAATAATAAATAATAATAATAAATCAGATTACGTTATTATTTAGTGGATTGGGCAAAGTGGAAATTTTCTATGGAGAAACGGTGTTGGTAAGTAGTTTCTTCTTTCTATGGACTTCTGTAAGGTGAATTTTTCACAGTTTGCATTTCTAGCTCCGTTGTAGCATGTTTACCTTGCACAGAACATCAAATTTGCTTTAGGTCTCTTAACTGTATTGTGGAGTTGAGATCACAGCATTTGTCCGATGGTTAATGCATAAAGGGGTTCCTCTAAGCATGTTTCTGAATTTTTTTTGAAAAAACGAACAATGCGCTAATCTGCTAATTTACCTATAAATGTTATTAATATTAAAAAAAAAGAGGAAATAACGCTCGTGTCTCAAATAAAGTTCTCTTCGTTATTTTAACTTTAAATGAAATTTCCTTCTCCCGTCTCGCATCCGTTCAACACATTGGGCACAGAAAATATAGGAATTTACTTAAAATTGTCATTTATAATTGAAGGAAAATAAAACTTGTTCTGGGTATGCAACGAAAAGTTCGCACAAAATAGAATAATTTCTAGATTCTAAAACCTACTGCGACGCTATAACGAAACAACGTTAAATGAGACGAAAACCATTTCATGTTAAGGGATGAAAAATATTCAAACAGTAAAATAAGCTTTCGTAAGCGGACCCCCCCCCCACCCCAAACCAACATTCTTATAAGGTGTAATACAATAGTGCATAATAGTCCATGGCAATAGTACATGTCATATTCAACTGACAAATTATTTTGACAAATGTCATCTTTCAAAGTGATATGTAAATAAGTATTCTGTTTTCTGACATGTGTAATACGAATATAGACATGCTCTTCTTACATTCATATTTATTTTTGGCCATCACAATTTAGTCATATAGTTGGTTACAATTTTAATGACTTCAATTTTGAAAAGATTTCTTCAAATGAGCGCGAATTGGGCCCCATAGAACCCATGTCCGGGCTAGTTTCAATGTTTATCTCTTTCATATATACAGGGTGACGCATTTCCAGGGTAAAGCTCAATATATCCATTATTATACAAGATATGAGAAAATTGTTTATATGTTAATTATACGATGTTTGGGGCTACATCTTATAAAATTATTTCTACAATCTCAGGTGGCCCATAAGTCGCTGGTGATACATTTTTTTTCCTAATCGAACACGCCTTATATTATTGCAATTTTTGCATTTTCCATCGAAAGATAATGCTTGTTTGTAACAAAATAAATTCGGGACTCAGCAAGTGCCTTATGCTGGCGATTTTTCATAAAATGTTTCTTTCGATAGGCTAATTTACTATTAACCTAAGGTTCGTTGGCCAGGAAACCAGTTTTTTGGGCACATTTTAAATTTATTTTCGGAAAATTTTGTACATTTTCAAACAATAAAGTTATTTTGATGAAATATGGTACATTGTTTCTCCTATATAGGTTATACTGGTAACCAAATTTGATGAAAGCTTCTCTTAAAAAATATTTCCTATTAAAAACATACTATAACGCCCTTGCTGCGTCTAGACTTTAATTATGTATTTTTAACCAACCTACTTAACAATGGGATGTGAAAAAAATTCGGTTGCTTACATAATGGGATTTATTATATTGAACAGTGGCTAACGAAAACGTTCGATATGTCGTCCATTTTGTTGCTCTACAACATGTTTATTTGCACTATTTCTAACCACATGTAGTCTCATTCCAGTTTTTCTGATACAAAAATATAGCGTTTTCAAAAAGTTTTCGACCTCGGTTTTCGCCCAAACAAGATTTTTGCCAAGTAAGTTTGATTGTAATCAGTTATATATATATATATATATATATATATATATATATATATATATATATATATATATATATATATATATATATATATATATATATATATATAATTACGTTTTTTCGTAAGCGATTGGGTACGTTCCGAGGGCATGGAGACTGGCGAGGCTTGTATTCATTCCTAAACCTGGGCGTCCAACAGACCAGCAGAGTCCCTGAGGCCAATAAGTCTCATGTCCTTCTTGCTAAAAACAATGGAAAAACTGCTCGACCGGCATATTAGGGGCGGTATACTGGAAGCATATCCCCTACGCTGGGGACAATATGCATACAGAGGAGGAGTCTCAACAGAAACAGCACTGCACCAACTGGTGCTGAAACTTGACAATACGCTGGAGAACAGGGAGGTGGCGCTGGGGGCTTTCTTAGACATAGAGGGGGCATTCAGCAACACCTCATTCGGATCGGTTTTGGCAGCTGTCCGGGAGCGTGGAATAGAGGAGACCTACTGCAGGTGGATCGGTTCCATGCTCAGGGACAGGGCGGTGTTCACCTCGCTCGCGGGAGTGACTGTTGGCGGGGGTCGCGGTGGGGTGTCCGCAGGGGAGCGTTCTGCCTCCCTTGCACATTGTCATCATAGTCCGAGGAAAGGTTACACAATCAGTGTGGGACACATGCAGACACCATTGAAAGTGGTGGAAAGGTGGACGGTTGGTCAAGGGCTGGGGGTGAGCCCCTAGAAAGCAACCGTCATACCTTTTACGAGGAGGAGGAAGTGGGAGAGCCACAGAACTCTCACTCTATATGGTAGGAACATTCCAATGGCCAGGGAGGTAAAATATCTTGGGTTCGTATAGGAGTCTTAAGCTAACCTGGAATGGTCACGTTGAAAAAATACTGCGTAAGGCAGTCATGATCCTATCCGTCACTAGGCGGCTATATGGAAAAACATGGGGAGTAAGACCTTGTCACCCACTGTCTGTACACAAGGGTGGTCAGATCATCGTTAACATACGCGGCACTGGTCTGGTGGCCTTAGGTGACACAATCCAGTGCCAAATTAAAACTAGGCAAGATCCAAAGGATGGCTTGCCTAGACATCACAGGGGCCAAGTCTTCAGCCCCAACAGCCGCCATGGAGGTGTTGCTGGATCTCGGACCCCCCCCTCCCCCTACAACCCAGGCTTCAGGGACCACTGCAAAATTCAGGAGATCGTGAAGGAGCCCATGCTTGAAATGAGGTCAGATTTCGCGGGAATCTGCAGGGAAAACAACTTTACAGTGGAAATCCCCGACCGCGAGGCATGTCGTAAGGAGACGCCGGGGATACCACGGGACGCGCTTGTCTGGTTCACGGACGGATCCGGCGGGGAGCGTGGGACGGGAGCAGGTGTTTATTCGGAAGGACCGAAGGTAAGTCATAGTATTTCCCTCGGAGCCCATGCAACGGTCTTTCATGTCGAAATGTACGCCATCCTGCACTGTGTGTGGGAGAACAAGAGGAAAGGTTACACCAACAAGCGGATCCTCATAGCCACAGGCAGCCCTTAAGGCCCTAAGTAGCCCACGGGTAAATTCCTGGCTGGTGAGTGGAGTGCCGAGACGAGACGAGCGACCTGGCTGGGCAGAATGTCACCCTCATCTGGGTGCCGGGTCACTCGGGGGTCAAAGGCAATGAAGAAGCCGACAGTCTCGCGAAGAGAGGGTCAGCAGAACCATTTATGAGACCAGAACCGGTTCTGGGGGTGACAAAGAACACGGCCAGGGGAGCCATTAAGTCCTGGTTCAGAAACGAACACAAGGTGTACTGGGCAGACTGTCCAGGGGTCAGACATGGGAAGTCAGTAATCGACGAACCCAGTTCAAAGAGAGCTGTGTAGCTGCTAAGTCGTAGCAGAGGGCAGCTCAGAAACATAACAGGTCTCTTGACGGAACACATGGCAGTCAAGAAACACCTGCATAAAATGGGGCGGTTCGAGGGGGACCTCGCATGCAGACTCTGCGGCGAGGGGGAGGAACCAGCCCAGCACATTTTGTGCGAGTGTAAAGCTCTGGACCGCAGTCTTGACCGGAGACAGCAATATAAAACTTCACCCTACCAATCGCTGTGCAGACTAGTTCAAGGCAGATTGATTTTGGAATGGGTGGAGTAAAGAGACTAAGGGCATGCACAGAAAGCCATAGGCTGCAGTGCTATATATATATATATATATATATATATATATATATATATATATATATATATATATATATATATATATATATATATACATACAATTATTTGTTTGCTGCACTGACTGTGAATTTCTATTTGTGATGTGAACTGCAGTTTCGAACCTTTCTTCATCATCAGTACGCTACTGTCTCCGATCGTTCCTGTGTGTTCTATTTCTAAGGTTGTACATGACGCTTACGTATTCAGCTTGTATTGGTCGGTTTATAGTTGTCTGATTGAATGTGTTTTCGGTTTGTGTCGATTGTATCAGTTTCTTGTTTTTAATATTGTGGTACGATAATTTGTCTATTTGTATGGCTTTCATTAGGTTTGGTTTAAATGATTGCACTTGGATTTGTTCTGGGATTAATTGTTTCTTACTGTTTGTTTGTTGAATGTAGTATTGTTCCAAGACCTCCATTTTTTTGTGGTCTTTAGTATGTTTTATTAGTTGCAATTGGTTGATATCTGGTTTTTTGTGTTTGCTGTTGTGAATATGTGTAGCTAGATTTGTGATGTGTATAACAGCCATAATAGGCATTGTAGGGCAAATGAAAATCCCCATCTAAAGGAAGAAAGACGATTGCAAGATATGTATTAATGTTTCGTAAAAAACTGTTACTTTTATTTGTAGATTAGACAGTTAATTAAAAAAAGTTCAGGTAACTTCATTGTTGGTCCGTTCTTTTTTGAAAATAATTTAACCGGGGAAATGTATCTTAATCTATTCAGAAATGATATCTTACCAACAATTAGAAGAGTTCATGATAATTTAGACGAGATTTGGTACCAACAAGACGGTTGTCTAGCTCACAATGCGAGGATCGTCAAAGAATGTTTGTAGCAAAATTTTAATAATCGTGTCTTTTGTAACAATGGGCTGGTTTATTGGTGTGCTCGAAGTCCTGATATAACACCCATGGATTTTTATTTTTGGAGTACTCTGAAGAATGATGTGTATAAATTCGATCTGCCACAAAATATCAATGAATTACGAAACAGAATCACGGAAGCTATAAATCTTATTAACCGAAACACCCTCACCAGAGTTTGCAGGCATGTTTCAAAAAGGTGTATAAAGTGCATTGAACAAAACGATGGCCATAATGAACAATTTTCTATATAGTGTATTTTTAAGTTTCTATTTTATTATTTGTTGAGTTCCGTTTCTAATTGTGTTGTTTTGTGGGGTTTAAGTTTCTATTTGTTATTGCCGGGTTTCGTTATTAAACTGTTTCACATAATATTACCTAGCATTATTACCTAATAAAGTATTGTAAATTACATCACAATATTTTTTTAGCTTGAATCATTACGGAAAATTATGTTAAAAGTAGAAGTCTATTGTTAGACTCCATGGTCTACTGCTCTTTGAATACTTTTTTTTTGACATTTGTTTTCTGGTACTGGATTTCATAGCATACTATCCTCAAAACGGTTTTTATCTAAACTGTCAGTGCAATTATAAGATTTCTCAAGCATGTTGTACATCATTGGAAAGCTCTTTTCACAGGTTATCACATGAGCAAAAAATCCAATATGGCTGCCATAATAAAAACAAACGTTGATACCTGTAGCTCAAAAACAAATGACAATCCAAAGTTGAGAATAGCAGAAAAAGATTAGTCTGTAAAAAGTGTCCGAATAATCTGCAAGTCTTAGACATTCAGATCAACGCCTACTTAGATATTGAAGAAAAAAGAAATCGGCAAATTTTGTTTTTTCAAAATAACTCGAAAACGAAAAGAGGCAGGGAAAATATATGTCATATTTGGAACGAGCATGAAATTCTACAAAACATTGCTAATTTAACCGTCTCCCTGTCTATAATAATAACGGAGACAGCAATACATTCTCATCCAGTTTGGGACATACTATATATATATATATATATATATATATATATATATATATATATATATATATATATATATATATATATATATATATAAAGCATAAAGATATAAAAATTGAAAATGAGCCTGGAGATGGATTCTAGGGATCGTAGTTCGCGCTCATTTGATTTTTTTCTCAAATTTCGAAGGTCGGGATCAATCCAATAGTGACCTTTTTTTCCAAGAAAAGTCACTAAAAAGGCCGATGTAATTCTTACATCTGGCGTGCTTCACCTTGTATTGAATTCTCTTTATGAAGACAAGAATTCATGTGACGACCGTTACTTCCTCCTAAGTGTTTATATATATATATATATATATATATATATATATATATATATATATATATATATATATATATATATATATATATATATTAAAAAACTTAAACTAATGAATTTTTCTCCGAAAACAGGTTTATCAAAAAATTGTTTTCATAACGTACTTGCTACGTCAGAAAATTTTTGTAATGTTCAGACTCTATCAACCCATTCGGAAGAAACCTTATCTCACAACTATGTAGGTTTTAAAAAATAATTTTAAAATAATCTCAATTTCCAGTGCATTGGGTATTATCAGGATAATAATTATATTATCCTAACAACATATCCATATTACGCATTCATGTGATTTGACATTTACTTACAAAAACAGAAAATAACACAGCTTGACAACAATGTATTCGCTTCTTCACTGAACGTTCCATTAAGATCCAGCCGAGCGTGTGCACTGCGCATGGTCGGCGTCGCGACGCAATGAAGCCTTCTTGCGGCGTCCATCGAGGCGCCTGCTGTCAGTTTTCGTTCGTGAATCTGCGTTAGACGACACACCCTTCTAGTTTGAATTTGAAACATGTAGATGATTCTTTCTTTGTCGTTCTCCGTCGTTTTTGTCTCTTAGATTGTTTTCAACATGCAGCATTCTTCGTTAGATGATAGAGCCGCAAATTATTTTTGCATCGAATCTATTTTTGTACGGCATTTGCAATTCTAAAGATAAAAAAAGGTATATAAAGTACGTTGGTTCTTTTGCTCTTTTTTAGATCGGTGTATTTTTATTTTCATTCTGTGAAAATTGCCGGCTATCTAGCGGACGTTTTCCAATTTTATCGCTATATTGATTCGTTTATTGTTGCAATAACAACTTGTTATGCTGTAATAATAATAAATTTGTTATTATTATTATTGCTTACAGATTAGATCTCAATAGGACGTGTTTTAAATTATTTATTTTCTTTTTTGTTTCAGATACCATAAAAGTTAGTGTATATTCTGTAATGATAATAAAACCTTATGCCTTTTCTAAGTAAGCATTTCGCGTACTTTTGACTGCTAAATTTAAATAAATATAATCAAGTTTGATTGTTTGACTTGCCGCGATCCGTCTTGTAAGGAGCCTTAAAAAAGTAGTTTTTTTTTTCGTACTGAAACAAAAACAAAGAGACGCTCAATTGTTTGTGAGGTGATGATCAAGGTGCTCATATTTGGACCATCACAAGAAATTTTGAAAAATGTCTAAAACGATCAACGCGTATAGAATGTAAGTGTTTTTGAATTGTTTTCTTCAGCTTTTTGCTATTGTCTGTTGTCTTTCTTGCATTGTTTATTTCGCTTTTATGTTATCGCATTTTGTTTGGATATACAGCCTTCTGGCTTGTTTCCAAATTCGCTAGTACAGTTTTTGATTGTTATTTTTAAGACACTTCATTATATTAATACATTTCAACATCAAAAATTATGAGCGCATTAAAAAAATCAGTTCATCGTTAACACTGCAGATAATAATTTCATACTGGTTTAATTGTTTTATCTTCTTTACCATTTTACATCATAAATATTTTTCAAAACGCACTATTTTCACCTCTGTTTGTGTTATACTGTTTTTAATCAATAAATGTTTAAGGTAAAACAGCGTAAATAACGCACCGTATACATTTTAAGCGAATATTGCTAGAAAAATCGCAAATTGAGACCACGACTTTCAAGCTTTCAATACATTTATTCAAATTATCACAAATTACTGCCGCTAGAATCAATTTTCAAGGTCAGTTACAAATTGTATATGCGTGCCTGAGTAGGTGTGCGTGCTGGTGTGCATGTATGTGTTGGTGGGTGTTTGCGGGCTGTGCGCGCGCGTTTCTGTGCCTGTGCGTCCAAGCGATAACTCCTTACACTTGGTAGGTATTTTTCGGTGTGGTTAATTGGTTGGATGAGTTGGTTAGGCAGACCAATTAGACCGATTCTTTCAGAAACTATTCAATTGTTTCAAAATATTTAAAAGATTGGGGATGCTTTAATGAAATGTGGTACACATGTTGCCTTTATAGATGCTTTATCATCTTAAAATAATGCGAGCAGGCATCAATTTGGTTACCGGTATAACCTATATAGGAGGAACAGTGTATTATATTTTATCAAAATAATTATTTGAAAATGTACAAAACTTTTCGGAAAATAAACTTTAAATGTTTCTGAGAAAACCTTTGGTTAATAGCAAATTGAGTTATTGTTATTTGAAACATTTACTGAAAATTCGCAACCAAAACGCCCTTGCTGCGTTCATACAAAATTTTTCCGAAAATACAGGTAAATGTTGGTTTCCTAACCAACAAAACTTGCGTTAATAGCAAATGAGTTATTGAAATTTGGAGGATTTAATGAAAATTTGCTACCAAAACGCACTTACTGTGTCCAGATTTTTTCTTACAAACATGCATCATATTTCGATAAAATATGCTAAAATGTAGTAACGAATTTGTTCTACGAAAATTAGCTAAAAATTATAGACCGTTAAACCATAAACTTCACTAAACCTACAGCGAAAGCATCAACTTAACTAAACCGACAGCCAAAACATCAGAGAAAGGGTCTATTTGAAATGAATTTTCTGGGAATATTTTAGTAAAATGAAGGACAATGACGAATGAAACTAAGACTTCAGGCTTTGTAAAACATTATTCTTGAGACATTTTCCTTCCATAGCTCATATTAGTGTCAGGTTCATTGCCTAAATATTACCAATTTTGACGTTTAAAATCGCGATTTTGACGTTTTGAGGAAAACCCAAATTTATTTTTCTTCGAATGCCTGTAACTTTTTTGTCCTTTAACCTACGGAGCTAAATTTTGGTAGGTAACTTACCTATAATGATATAAACCCGCGTATGAAATTTGGTTGCCCTTACTTTGTTAATTTTGGAGATATACTTTTTTTCGAAAGAGAACATAAAATTTTTCGGGAAAACCTCGGCGGATTTTCCTGGCTAACAAACTTATTCAAGCCACTTGCGAAAGGAAGGTACTCACCAATTTTGACGTTTAAAATCGCGATTTTAACGTTTTGAGGAAAACCCAAATTTATTGTTCTTTAAATGCCTGTAACTTTTTTGTCCTTTAATCTACAGAGCTAAATTTTCGTAGGTGTTTTACCTATAATGATATAAACCCGCGTGTGAAATTTGGTTGCCCTTGCTTTGTTACTTCCGGAGAAATATTTTTTTTTCGATTTTTTTCGAAAGAAAACACAAACACAAGTTTTATCAAAATCGGTCCATTATTTTTTTAGTTACAGGTGTGACATATATATATATATATATATATATATATATATATATATATATATATATATATATATATATATATATATATATATATATATATATATATAAACATATAAAGTCTGAAAGCGACCTCGGATTTGGGTTCCAGGGGTCCTAATTAGCGCTCATTTGAAGAAATTTGTCAAAATTCGAAAGTCGGGATCTCCTCATTAGTGAATTTTTTTTTAAAGAAAATTCACTAAAACTGTGGTAGTTAGATTTGTGGAAAAAAGAGTTACATGCATTTAAAATATAAGTATGAAAATCGCTACCGTTATGCACTTGCTGAGCGCAGTCTTTTTAAACTGGACGAAGGATATATGCATGGTTGCAATCGATAAACAACAATAAAATAGCAATCGTGTTTGGTCTATTTAGTCGGGTAACTTGGGTGCGAATCTCAATTTGAATCGTCTCAATTTTTTAAAAGAAATGTTGTTTAAGCAGTACTAACTGGAATAGAACATCTACCGAGGCTGTGAGCTCATCTCAAAAAGTCAAACAGTAGCGCATTAAATTTTTCAAAAAAAAATGTTGACCGACATAGTCAAAAATTGAGAAGTTAGTGAGCCGAGTATCTGTATTTGAAGGGGTTAAAAGGTAAATGGATTTATAAAGATAAACTTACACAGCCTCGGTGGTTCAGTCGTAAGAACGTGTGCCTCTGAACCCAAGGGTCTTGGGTTCGACTCCATGTGGGGATAATTTCCCCTTTTCAATACATACTACAAGATTAACACCAACCGAGTTTATGGCATTATGCTTAAGCAAGTTAAATATCTGCATGTTCCGCCATTCGGAGGGGGCATATGGCCGTCGACCCGTGTACCATGTTGAAGATTCTTACCCTCCTTACAGAAAAGTTGACGTTCGGTGATATTTCCAGGACTTTGGGGTGAAACTGTTCCTCGGGGTCGGTGATTTGCCATAGTCGCGGAAATAGATCGACGTTAAAGAAACAAAAATAGATTACCAAAAGGATAAGATTAGTACCGTTGACAATTAATGCTTCTTGTATGTGGCCGTAAAAAATGGTTGCGTTCCTCAAAAGAGGCCATTTTTCCGTTCAATGGAGAGTAGACAGGAAGACCGATTTCTGTGCCCGTTCCCGTAATATCGGTGCAATTCATGGCATGATATCAGACCGTCAAATTGGGCTAAGACGATGCACTGAATATATCGTATAAACGCGTTTGCCATGTTGTTCACGTTGGTTTGAATATGAAAAAAATCTGTTAAATGAATCTCCAAATGTCTGAATGCTGATTAAAAGCGAGTAAGAGTATAAGAATCATGTTCAATCTGTGCTTAATTTAAGCAGGACGCTGACTTCTTACAAGTGCTGTTACTATGTATGAAACTGCTACATTTCTATAACCCAGAAACAAAGCAACAATAGTTGGAATTGAGATTCAAGACTTAACAAGTTCGCTGTTCAAAAATTTGCTAGAAAAGTTCTTGCTTTGGTGTTTTGGGATTGTCGTGGAGTAGTCATGATTAACTTTCTAAATAAGGGTAAAGCATTAGCTAGAAATTTTCGACGCTACTGAGCTTTACGAGGAAAAATTGTGGCAAAAAGGCGAGGAAAGCTATTTAAGGGTGCTCTGTTTTAGCATGACACTGACACAAATCACGACGCAACTACGAAACCAGTCGTAATTTGGCGTCCAAATCACTCGATGACCCTCCTTATTTACCAAATCTGGCTATAATGACTAACGTTTCTTTCCTCAACTGAAAAAAGTGTAAAAGGTTTCAAATGTTCTTCCAATGAAGTGGCAATAGCTTTAAAATCCGAGTGTGACGTCCATGTTTCATCGACCGCTGCAATCTAGGGTAAGAAGGCGAGGAAACCTAAACAGGTGTTGTTTTGTTTTAGGAAGACAATGTCTCTAAACCCAGATCACATGTTGCCACGAAAAAAATCGGAATTTATTATTCGAATTACTTGAATACCCGTCCTTATTCACCAGATCTGGCTCTGGCGACTAACATATCTTCCCTCAACTAAAAGAAGTTAGAAATCTTATAAATTTTCTACCAATGACGCTTCTGGTTATAGCAATTTCTAAAATCCCAGTGTAACGCCCACGTTTCATTGCCCTCTGCAATTTACGAAAGGTCTTGGTCACGAGCTGCAGCCGCCAAGTTGCCTTTGCACATTTTTTTGCGTGCACAACGTTTTTCAGGAGTCGGGATTCTCTGACTCAAGCGCCCTGACAATTTATTCCCAGATCTTTAAGAAAAATTGGCATCTCGGATACTTCGCGGATTACCATTTCATGGGGGATAATCGAAACTTTGCTTCGTCGATCCTGTAACACAATTTCTTCAACCTTCTTCAAGACGTCTTCAGTCCTTGCTTCCATAGATCGTCTACTTTTGATACCATCTTGAATGGATTCTTTGTCTTATTGGAACTGCTTGGATCAGAATTTTATTTGAAAATATGATGCACAATTTTTACGATATACAACGTTCTACGTTCGTGTGTAATTTTCGCCTGATTGCCTTCTTTTGTCAAAAGCTTTATCACACTTGTTTGTTTTAGTTTTAAATCACTAAGTCGTGCGTTTACAGTTTCCCAAGAGAAAAATACACCGATTTACACAACTGGACAGACACTCGTTAACAAGTTGCAGCAACTTGACTGTTAACAATTATCATAACAACGCATTTGTTTCATAGCTAGGTAGACTGCATTTCAATCTCCTCCTACATACATAATACGCAAGTGTTTTAGTTTATCTAATTTTGGAACGGTTTACATGGTTTAATCGTGTGTGTGTGTGTGTGTGTGTGTGTGTGTGTGTGTGTGTGTGTGTGTGTGTGTGTGTGTGTGTGTGTGTGTGTGTGTGTGTGTGTGTGTGTGTGTGTGTGTGTGTGTGTGTGTGTGTGTGTGTGTGTGTGTGTGTGTGTGTGTGTGTGTGTGTGTGTGTGTGTGTGTGTGTGTGTGTGTGTGTGTGTGTGTGTGTGTGTGTGTGTGTGTGTGTGTGTGTGTGTGTGTGTGTGTGTGTGTGTGTGTGTGTGTGTGTGTGTGTGTGTGTGTGTGTGTGTGTGTGTGTGTGTGTGTGTGTGTGTGTGTGTGTGTGTGTGTGTGTGTGTGTGTGTGTGTGTGTGTGTGTGTGTGTGTGTGTGTGTGTGTGTGTGTGTGTGTGTGTGTGTGTGTGTGTGTGTGTGTGTGTGTGTGTGTGTGTGTGTGTGTGTGTGTGTGTGTGTGTGTGTGTGTGTGTGTGTGTGTGTGTGTGTGTGTGTGTGTGTGTGTGTGTGTGTGTGTGTGTGTGTGTGTGTGTGTGTGTGTGTGTGTGTGTGTGTGTGTGTGTGTGTGTGTGTGTGTGTGTGTGTGTGTGTGTGTGTGTGTGTGTGTGTGTGTGTGTGTGTGTGTGTGTGTGTGTGTGTGTGTGTGTGTGTGTGTGTGTGTGTGTGTGTGTGTGTGTGTGTGTGTGTGTGTGTGTGTGTGTGTGTGTGTGTGTGTGTGTGTGTGTGTGTGTGTGTGTGTGTGTGTGTGTGTGTGTGTGTGTGTGTGTGTGTGTGTGTGTGTGTGTGTGTGTGTGTGTGTGTGTGTGTGTGTGTGTGTGTGTGTGTGTGTGTGTGTGTGTGTGTGTGTGTGTGTGTGTGTGTGTGTGTGTGTGTGTGTGTGTGTGTGTGTGTGTGTGTGTGTGTGTGTGTGTGTGTGTGTGTGTGTGTGTGTGTGTGTGTGTGTGTGTGTGTGTGTGTGTGTGTGTGTGTGTGTGTGTGTGTGTGTGTGTGTGTGTGTGTGTGTGTGTGTGTGTGTGTGTGTGTGTGTGTGTGTGTGTGTGTGTGTGTGTGTGTGTGTGTGTGTGTGTGTGTGTGTGTGTGTGTGTGTGTGTGTGTGTGTGTGTGTGTGTGTGTGTGTGTGTGTGTGTGTGTGTGTGTGTGTGTGTGTGTGTGTGTGTGTGTGTGTGTGTGTGTGTGTGTGTGTGTGTGTGTGTGTGTGTGTGTGTGTGTGTGTGTGTGTGTGTGTGTGTGTGTGTGTGTGTGTGTGTGTGTGTGTGTGTGTGTGTGTGTGTGTGTGTGTGTGTGTGTGTGTGTGTGTGTGTGTGTGTGTGTGTGTGTGTGTGTGTGTGTGTGTGTGTGTGTGTGTGTGTGTGTGTGTGTGTGTGTGTGTGTGTGTGTGTGTGTGTGTGTGTGTGTGTGTGTGTGTGTGTGTGTGTGGGCGCGTGCCACACCAATAACTCTAACAATAATGGGCCGATTTAAGTGAAATTTGGTAGGTACCTTCTTTTTGTAAGTGGCTTGGACAAGTTGTTAGCCATGAAATTTGGCCCAGTTTTTCCAGAAAATTGGGTTTTCTTTGGAAATAATCAAGCCATGGCAAGCAAATTTGGTGCGCTGGTTTATATTCTAAAAGTATACTCTCGTATATACCAAAATTTAGATTTCTAAGTTAAAAGAAAGTTATAGGCGTTTAAAGAAAAAAATGGGTGCCACTGATTACCAGAGAAACGTCCGAAACCAAAACATTTTGTGTGTATAACAAAATCTATTGTATATTGCAGACAAAGGTTAGGTTTGTTGGCGCAAATAGGTCAAGAAATACCATAAAAATTCCTTTGAAAATTTTATAGTTTTTCTTCTTAAAACGCCTAAGTCACGAAAATGTCAAAACTTGCAATTTTTAGACAAAGAACCTGAAATGAATGCGGGTTATGTAGAAGAAATCTCGTAAGAAGTATGTTTTACAAAGCGTTTAATGTGACGCTTCCATGTCCAACGTGCCCGACAGAAAGCTGCGATGTTCCTCTCGAAGTTTTTCCACTTTTTAACAGAAACTTCAAATTGTTCATCCGGTCAGCCCGGACCTATGCATCTCCCTCAAGGGCCACGCTGCCGATACACACATCAATACCCTTCAAATCATCCAGAATGAAATTCTAAGAATGGTTACCGGAGCACCATGGTTTGACAGAAACAGTCCGACTCACACTGATCTGAGAGTGCGCCCAATCCTTGAGTTCATAACTCAACTATCCACCACTCAGTTTACCAAAGCCGTTTCTCGTCCAAATGCTGTCCTCCGTAGTGCCAGCGACTACGGCGAGCCACTTCCACTAAGGCATAAGCGCCCAAAGCTTATCATCACCTGACTCATTAAGCCCCAACGGCGCAACAGAATGGAAACATACCCCAATGTTATGTGTGAACCACTCCGACGGAGGCGTGGACTAAGGTCCGATACTCCACGGGTGGAAAAAGAAAAAGTCTGGACGAGGCAAGTGCGTTATGGTAGTGAATTTTCATAGAAATGATCTGGCACAAAATTTTTTTTATAACTTTTTTTTTTCGTTTCACATAGAAATATAAATTTTGGTGTGTAGTTTTCTTTTAATATCATAAACTTACGTACCAATTTTGGTTATCATAGCTTTTCTACTTTTTGAGATAAAAATTTTTTCCGAAAGAAAACCCATAATTTACCGGGAAAACCAGGATAGATTTCCTGGCTAACGGACTTATCCAAGCTACTTATAAAAGCAAGGTACATGCTAAATTTTATCAAAATCGGTCAATTATTTTTTGAGTTATCGGTGTGATACATACATACATACATACATACATACATACATACATACATACATACATACATACATACATACATACATATATATATATATATATATATATATATATATATATATATATATATATATATATATATATATATATATATATATATATATATATATATATATATATATATATATATATATATATATATATATATATATATATATATATATATATATATATATATATATATATATATATAGACCCCGGGTATGGGTTCTAGATCGCGCTCATTTGAAGAAATTTTTTCAAAATTCAAAAGTCTGGATCTCCTCATTAGTGAATTTTTTTCTAAGAAAATTCACTAAAAAAGATCCTACTCTAGCCTATTATCGGGTCAGCTTCGCCCTGTATATATGAGATATAGTTGGTCCTCTGGTTGAACCATGTCCAGAATTTATTAAAACTCGACGTTTCGGCACTCTTCTGGTCACCCGAAGGAAAAAAGTAAATGCATATTTATAAAACTAGAAACTTAGCAAATAAAATTTGATATGTACCAGTCTCTATAAAGGCAACCTGTGTTGAGCATTTTACGAAAATAACTTTCTTGTTGTCGAAGGTACAAACATTTTCCGCAAAACAATGTTAAATTTTCTCAAAATAACTGGTTCGATCAGGCTGGCTAACGAACTTATCTAGGCTATTTGAAAGGAACCGTACACATCATTTATAATAATCTTTCCTTATTTAATTGCTTGGATGAAAAAAGTGTTGTCCTAAAACAATTTGTGTTTGCGAAACTGATTACTTTTATATTTTTCGTGATTTGAAGTATTTTTTTTAATGAAAATTCGCTAAGATAACGTCTTTGCTTGCGTCCATACTTTTTTATTTAACGTAGAACTATATTTACTTAAATTTTTTAAGCAAATACCGACGCGGACTTCAGTTGAAATGATAGCGCGTTTGTTTCATGGCTAGGTACGAGGGGGTACCCAAAAGAAACCGAACTTTTTTTTGCGTTTATTTAATTTTTAAACAAAAACTTCCAATCCCATTCAAAGTACCTTCCACAGGCACTGGTACATTTGTCTAATCTTTTATTCCATTGTTCAAAACGTTTTTCGACTTCTGTGATGCCCTCAGCGCCTCCGTCGTTTTTTTCCTGCTCAGCAACGTCGGTAAAACTCTTTTCTTTCTTGTCTCTTTTCATTCTGGGCAATGAAAAAAAGTCACAGGGGGCGAGGTGGGTGAATAGGGGGGATAGGACAGCGGAGCCATGCCATTTTTGGTAAAAAAATTGGCGCACAGGCAGGGCTGTGTGAACAGGGGTGTTATCGTGGTAAAAAAAACTAGTCGCCCGACTTCCACAAATCAGGCGCCTTCCGCCGCAAACTGTTGCGCAATCATTTCAAAGATCCCAGGTAGAAAGGCTGGTTAACTCCTCTCGTATCGAAAAAACATCAGCATTGTTTTAATGTTTGATTTCACTTGACTAGGTAGCTCTTGGGGTGCGAGGCGACCTTGGAGCCTCCCACTGGCCTGATTGTTGCTTCGTTTCGACCTTAGAAAAAAGTGTGGATAATTTCAGGGCACTTCTTTCAAAGCACAACATGCTTCCATGCGACCTTTTTTTTTTTTTTTTTGTTCCCTCAGGGCTCGTCCGCGGCCTTGCCGCCCCGATAGCACCGCAACCCTTGGTTGATTGTGCATACCCCTAGTCTTACTCCACCCATTCCAAAATCACTGTGCCTTGAACTAGTCTGCACAGCGATTGGTAGGGTGAAGTTTTATATTGCTCTGTCTCCGGTCTAGAGTGACCGTAGATCAGTTGTCTTTTCCGGTCCAGAGCTATACACTCGCACAAGATGTGCTGGGCTGATTCCTCCCCCTCGCCGCAGAGTCTGCATGCGAGGTCCCCTTCGAACCGCCCCATTTTATGTAGGTGTTTCTTGACGGCCATGTGTCCCGTCAAGAGACCTGTTGTGTTTCTGAGCTGTCCTCTGCTAAGGTTTAGCAGCTCCACAGCTCTCTTTGAACTGGGTCCGTCAATTATTGACTTCCCATGTCTGAGCCCTGGACAGTCCGCCCAGTACACCTTGTGTTGGTTTCTGACCCAGGACTTAATGGCTCCCCTGGCAGTGCTCTTTGACACGCCCAGAGCCGGTTCTGGTCCCATAAATGGTTCTGCTGACCCCCTCTTTGCGAGACTGTCAGCTTCTTCATTGCCTTTGACCCCCGAGTGAACCGGCACCCAGATGAGGGTCACCTCATTCTGCCCAGCCAGGTCGCTCGTCTCGTCTCGGCACTCACTCACCAGCCAGGAATTTACCCGTGGGCTACTTAGTGCCTTAAGGGCTGCCTGGCTGTCTGTGGCTATGAGGATCCGCTTGTTGGTGTAGCCCCTCCTCTTGTTCTCCCGCACACAGTGCAGGATGGCGTACATCTCGGCCTGAAACACCGTTGCATGGGCTCCGAGGGAAATACTGTGACTTACCCTCGGTCCTTCCGAGTAAACACCTGCCCCCGTCCCACGCTCCCCGCCAGATCCGTCCGTGAACCAGACGAGCGCGTCCCGTGGTATGCCCGGTGTCTCCTCCCGCCATGCCCCGCGATCAGGGATTTCCACTGTGAAGTTGTTTTCCCTGCACATTCGCGGGCTCGCGAAGTCTGACCTCATTTCAAGCATGGGTTCCTTCACGATCTCCTGAATTTTGCAGTGGCCCCTGAAGCCTGGGTTGATCTTCAGTCTACCATTGCAGGCTAGTCTGTATAGTCCTAGCCTGGCCTCTCCCATAATAACGAAGTGTAGGGGGGGTAGATCCAGCAACACCTCCATGGCGGCTGTTGGGGTTGAAGACATGGCCCCTGTGATGCCTAGGCAAGCCATCCTTTGGATCTTGCCTAGTTTTTGTTTGGCACTGGATTGTGTCACCTTAGGCCACCAGACCAGTGTCGCATATGTTAACGATGGTCTGACCACCCTTGTGTACAGCCAGTGGGCCATACTAGGTCTTAGTCCCCACGTTTTTCCATATAGCCGCCTAGTGACGGCTAAGGTCATGACTGCCTTACGCAGTATTTTTCCAATGTGACCATTCCAGGTTAGCTTAGAGTCCAATACGACCCCAAGATATTTTACCTCCCTGGCCATTGGAACGCTCCTACCGTATAGAGTGAGAGTTCTGTGGCTTTCACACTTCCTCCTCCTCGTAAACGGCACGACGGTTGCTTTCTCGGGGCTCACCCCGAGCCCTTGATCAACCGTCCACCCTTCCACCACTTTCAGTGCAGTCTGCATACGCTCCCACACTGCCTGTGTGACCTTTCCTCGGACTATGATGACAATGTCGTCCGCATAGCCCTGTACCTCATACCCCCCTCCCGAGAGCCTCCCCAGCAGGCCGTCCACGACTAGACACCAGAGCAAGGGAGACAGAACGCTCCCCTGCGGACACCCCGCCGCGACCCCCGCCAGCAGAGTCCCTCCCGCGAGTGAGGTGAACACCGCCCTGTCCCTGAGCATGGAACCGATCCACCTGCAGCAGGTCTCCTCTATTCCACGCTCCCGGGCAGCTGCCAGAACCGATCCGAACGAGGTGTTGCTAAAGGCCCCCTCTATGTCTAGGAAGGCCCCCAGCGCCACCTCCTTGTTCTCCAGCGTATTCTCCAGTTTCAGCACCAGTTGGTGCAGTGCTGTTTCTGTTGAGAATCCTGCTCTGTATGCATATTGTCCGCAGTGTAGAGGATATGCTTCCAGTACACCGCCCCTAATGTGCCGGTCGAGCAGTTTTTCCACTGTTTTCAGCAAGAAGGACATGAGACTTATTGGCCTCAGGGACTTTGCCTGGTCTGTTGGACGCCCAGGTTTAGGAATAAATACAACCCTGGCCAGTCTCCATGCCCTCGGAATGTACCCCAGAGCCAGGCTGGCCCTCATAATGAGGGTAAGCACCGGCGCCAGTATATCTATCCCCTGTTGGAGCATGATGGGCATTATTCCATCAAATCCCGGCGATTTGTATGGCTTAAAGCTGTTAATGGCCCATCTGATTTTGCTCCAGGTAACCACCTCTTTAGCGACTGTCCAGTCTACTCTAGATGCCCGCCTATAAGGCGCCTCTATTTCTGAGTGTTCCCAGTCCGGAGGTGATTGGTTTATTATGTTACAGCCGGGGAAGTGCGTCTGGAGTAAAATTTCCATAGTTTCCTCCCCCGAGCTTGTAAAGCCTCCCGTGGGTGTTCTAAGGGAGCCTATGTTAGTCTGAGGGCCCTTAGACAGGATCTTGTGTAGTCGAGCACTCTCGGACGTGTTTTCCACTTCTTCGCAGTGCCTCCTCCACGACTCCTTCTTGGCGTCCCTCAGTCTTTTGTTATAGGTCGATAGGGCCTGTCTATATTCATCCCATGCTCCCGACCTTTTGGCCGCGTTAAACAGCTTACGAACCTGCGTCCTCCTTTGCCTGAGGTCCTCGTTCCACCATGGGACGTTCCTGGTGGACACCCTCATTTTCAGGGGGCAGTTGGCGTTATAGGCCGAGGTAATTGCGTCTCGCAATTGGACTGCTGCAATCTCGAGGTCTATTGAATCCCTTATGGCCCTCTCAACCCCCCGCAGTTCCACAGCTAGGTCTGCCCTGTAGGCTTCCCAGTCCGCCTTGCGGGGGTCCCGGTACCATACCGTTTCTCTTTCGACTTTGGCGATTTCAAACCGGATGTATCTGTGGTCTGAGCTACTCACTTCCCCAGACACAGCCCAGCTTTTAACAAAGTCACCCAGAAACTGGGTGGAAACTGTTAGGTCTAAACCTTCCTCACGCCGTGTTGTGACGAATGTCGGTTTATTACCTCTATTCAATATGTCTAAATTAAATTTCATAAAGAATTGTAAAAGTGCCTCACCCCTAGAGTTTGTGTCCGAGCTACCCCACAACTCATGGTGCGCATTCGCATCCATGCCGATGATGGTCTGCCATCCACCTGCTCTGCTACCCACCATCAGCTGCTCCAATTCGTTGGGTGGAGGAGGGTCCGTGCTGTCCCCTGGCAGATAGGCTGACGCGACAGTAATGTCCCTCAGCCCATCCGCTCCTCCACATCGGATTTTGATCGTTGCCAGGTCCCTGGAACAGAAATTCATTAGAGGGAGAAACTCTATCCCTTCCCTGACAAAAATGCAGGCCCTCGGATTCTCGCTGGACCTGCTGTAGATGAGCTTTCCATTAGCTCCGCCGAGTCCCTTGATCTCTCCTTTGTAGGAGTACGGTTCCTGGATGAGGGCCACATCCGTGTTCCTCAGAGCCATTAGTAGTCCGGCCGTGGCTGCCCTACTGTGTTGGAGGTTGACCTGAAGGAACCTAAGTCCCATTAACCCTTAATTGCTTCCCCAGTGGGCGGAAGCTAACCCTTCCCATGCCCCAGAATGCCTTGAAGGAGGTTCCTTCAAGGGCTCTGTAAGATGTCGGGTCGATCGAGAAGGCGAGCGTCTGTCCTTTCTCCTCTGCCTTCCTGCTTAGAACCGACCAGTGTTGCGTCCCCAGTTCAGGGTTCTGGATCTTAAGTCTGCTGATCACCGTCTCCTGCGGGACGGTGTCAGGGATCCGTACGAGGACCTTGCGTCTCTTTGGGAGTTCCTTGGGCTCGACGGCTGTCAAGTCCGCCCCCTCCCAAATCTGACCGAGGCCCCCGATCGTTTTCCGCAGCCAGTCCCGCGACTGCGGGCCGGCACAGGTTATCCAGAGGATGCCCCCCGTCAGGCGCGTCCGGTGGAACTGAGGCGGGCTCTCCCCTTCCTGAAGAGAGTCCACTGCAGCTACCACCGCAGCCTGGATCAGGTCCGCCTTCCCCTGGTCTAGCGTGACCTCAGGGTGGCGTCTGTCAATCACCGCCATCCCGAGGCCCTCCGCAGCCTCCCTGTAAGAGCCAGTCTGCGCCGGTGTTCCGGCCTTAGTTCCTTTGGGAGGTCTGTCTGTAGTAGGCGTGCTAGAGCCAGCGCGGCGTCTTCCGACTCGCACTCTCCTCTTGCGCCTTTACAGGCACCCTGGCCCTTTTGGAACGTCTGTCTGTAGTGGGCGTGCTAGAGTTCGAGCGCGTCCTCTTCTGACCCGCACTCCCCTCTTGCGCCTTTACAGGTTTCTCGACCGTCCAGGTCCCGGCCGCCATTTTTTGCGCTCTCCGGAGCTTCTTTCTTTGCGCCCCGGAAAGACGCTTGGACTGCCGGGGCAGTCCCTCTACTCTAACAGTAGAGTCCTCACTGGTGGAGGGGCCCCCGGAGTCCGCGGAGCTCGCCGCCCTCCGGTGGGACCCAGCCTCCAGCTTGGGTGTCGGGGACAGGTCTCTGGCCGAAGCTACCCCCTGATCCCCCGTATCTACGCCGGTCGTGGTACCTCCAGAGTCCGCTGCCGCACCCTGGCTCGTCTCCGTTTCCGGGATAGACTCAAGGCTCAAGTCTGTAGCCGGAGCCACTCCTCGAGCCTCATTGGTTTTGGTTTTATATGTATTTATAATCTTCATGTTGTTCCCACGAGAATGGGGAAAATACTGTCCACACCATCAGAACCCCCTGTGTGGTGCAAGGCGGGTTACTCTGGAGGGTTGCCTGGTACTCCAGAGGTTCCGTTCACGACACCATCGCCCTGGTGCCATCCATCCATAGGCACGGGTCACGTGACACCGTAGATTGGGGGAGTTTAGTTCGACCTCCTTGTCTAGATCCGTCATGTTTAGTTATTAGCAGGGTCACCTCGTGCAGGATGCGGATTTTTACCGCGCATGACGGTCTTGGGGAAAGCTTCATCGGGAGTTTATGTTGTTATTTCCACTTCCTCAGCTTGCCCCCTGGAGTCCTTTGGCCCGCGACTCCTTAACCCCTCCATGCGACCTTGCTTTTGTTCAGCTGTTAGCAGTGGAGCCACGAATTCGGCAGCCACTCTTTTCATCTCCACATCTACCGTTAAAATTCGCTGAACTGAACTTCAAGTAACTCCAGACAGCTCCACAACTTAGTCAATGGTCCCCCGTCGAACACCCAGAATGATTTCGCGAATTTTTTCAACATTTTCATGGGTTCCAGCGGTGGAAGGACGACCAGAGCGAGGTTTGTCGTCAATTGACTATTCACCTCTTTTGAAACGGGAAAAAGACTCAAAGCACTTGAGTCATCCCAATAGCATCATCCTTGTAGGCCGTTTTTAACGTTCCAAGAGTTTCTGTGGCACTTTTTCAGATCAAGAAGCAAAACGACGAGCACACAACTTACTAAAATATTCACACAAGCCGAAATGAACCTTCTTTAGCGACGATGCTTGACTTACTGACTCGGAAATGGTAGCTCTATACGCTTCTAGCGGCAGAACGCGGTAATACAAAACTCGGTTCACCACAACATTTCAGTTTCTTTTGGGTACCCCCTCGTCCCGTACATTTAATTTAAATCTTCCATCGTAGCAGCCAGAAGAGGAGAAAGATGCTTGCTGACTAATATTGATGTTCCGGCACGCAATAACTTTCTGGCAACAAATAATGTTTGGAGGACACATATATACTTGGAAAGGCAAACCAAAAGGAATATTTCTCGAACATTTAGCTCACTTGTTGACGTATGGACGCTACACGAATCGAAATGAACAGATGGAGACCGAGCTATGGTTGAGATGACAAGGCAACATCGCCGTTATAATGTGATGATGTTGGCCCGATGAAGCCAATCCTCTTGCCATCATTGAATCGAGGTTCTCCACAGTGTACTTACTTATTACAAATCAATGTCTCATTAAGTTTAAGTTACATACCTTATACGTAGTTTATGGTGCGTGTATTTCAGCAATAATTGTTTTCCTTATAGCTTGGCTGATCTGTTTCCTATTCAGGTAGATTTATAGCAAATGATTGATTTGGAATGAAGGTTTTTGAAAAATTATCGCTATTGTTCGACCAAACAACCAAGTACTTTAGCTGATTGCTTATATTTTATTAACCACCGCCCGCTGAGATTAAATTAATGACGAAGGCTTAGTGAAAGCGATCTATTCCCGAGTGAATAATGTCGAGCGATATTATACACATCCTGATATTTAGCCTGGGACTCTTTTTTACTGAGTATACTGTCGGAAAATCCATTGTGTTTTATTGTGTATCTGAAAGCGGGAACAGGTGTATCTGTTTTACTAGGGAGCCAGCGAAAGAGTGGAGTGGGGAATTGAATTTTTTATGATACCTTGTGGGGGAAAGGTAAAGAAACAAAACTGCTGCAATGTGATCTTTGTCATCCAGAATTGTCCCGAAAAATGTATTTTGCTATTATCGCTAATGAAATAAAAGCCCTTATACACAATTTTTCATCTCAAATTAAAAATTATTTTCTATTCGCATTTGTTGCATAAAGTGTTTGACCAGTTTTGCTATACCGTTGTTTCATCAGATAGAAGGTGTGACGAAACTGTATAGCAAAACCGGTGATACGGTACATTTTAGAAAAACTATTTTTAGTTTGCTTCATTAAATGAATGGCAATAATTAAAGTGTTTCCTTAAATGCAAATAGTCCAAGTGCCTGTGGGTGACGCTTTAGACTCCAGAATTTCAAGTGAATTTTCAAATGCCAAAATCTGCGTACAAAAAATTCGCTTACGACGAAATCTCGACTTTCTAAAATTTTCTTTGGGCGAGCGTGAGCGAAGACCAATATAACCCATTTTCGAGGTCAGTTTATATTATATGTTATATATATATATATATATATATATATATATATATATATATATATATATATATATATATATATATATATATATATATATATATATATATATATATATATATATATATATATATATATATATATATATATATATATATATATATATATATATATATATATATATATATATATATATATATATATATATATATATATATATATATATATATATATATATATATATATATATATATATATAGTCTGTCCCAAACTGGATGGGAATGTATTGCTATCCTCGTTATAGGGAGACGGTTGAATTAGCAATGTTTTGTAGAATTTCATGCTCGTTCCAAATATGACTTGTATTTTGCCCTGCCTCTTTTCGTTTTCGAGTTATTTAAAAAAAAATTGTCGATTTCTTTTTTCTTCAATATCTAAGTAGGCGTTGATCTGACATGTCTAATACTTGCACATTATAAGGACACTTTTTACAGAGTAATCTATTTGTGCTATTCTCAACTTTGGATTGTCATTTGTTTTTGAGCTACAGTTATCAACGTTTGTTTTTATTATGGCAGCCATATTGGATTTTTTGCTCATGTGATAGCCTGTGAAAACAGCTTTCCAATGATGTACAACATGCTTGAGAAATCTTGTAATTGCACTGACATTTTTGAGAAAAACCGTTTTGAGGATAGTAGGCTATGAAATCCAATATTAGAAAACAAATGACAAAAAAAAAGTGTTCAAAAAGCAGTAGGCCATGGAGTCTAACAATAGAAGTCTACTTTTAATATACTTTTCAGTAATGATTCACGATAAAAAAAATATTGTGATTTAATTTACAATACCTAATTAGGTAATAATGCTAGGTAATATCATGTAAAACAGTTTAATAACGAAACCGTTTTGTTCAATGCACTATACACCTTTTTGAAACATGCCTATAAATTCTGGTGAGGGTGTTTTGGTTAATATGATTGATAGCTTCCGTGATTCTGTTTCGTAATTCATTGATATTTTGTGGTGGATCGAATTTATACACATCATTCTTTAGAGTACCCCAAAAATAAAAATCCATGGGTGTTATATCAGGACTTCTAGCACACTAATGAACCGGCCCATTGTTACAAATGACACGATTATAAAAATTTTGGTACAAAAATTCTTTGACGATTATTGTGAGCTGGACAACCGTCTTGTTGGTACCAAATCTCGTCTAAATTATCATGAACTCTTCTAATTGTTGATGGGATATCATTTCTCGATAGATTAAGATATCTTTCCCCAGTTAAATTATTTTCAAAAAAGAACGGACCAACAATGAAGTTACTTGAAATTTTAAAAAATTAATCGTCTAATCTACAAATAAAAATAACAGTTTTTTTACCTAATAAGCCGCACCAAACATTAATACCAAATCTGTCTTGCAATCGTCTTTCTTCCTTTAGATGGGGATTCATTTGCCCAATAATTATGGCGATTATACACACCACAATTTGTAAATCTGGATTCATCCGTCCATATTATTTTCAAATGAAAATTTTCATCTTGCTGACATTGTCCTCAATACCATCTGCATAATCGAAGTCGCTTAGGGTAATCGTCAACATTTAAGCCTGGTACGATTGTAGGTTTGTATGGTTGTAATGACTTTGTTTTAATACACGGTGTACCGTACTTTTTGGAACGTCAATTTGTTCGCCATAAAACCGAACAGATTGCGGAGGGTTTTCGTTTGAAACCTGTCAGAAGGCATTATTTCTTTCTTCATTTCTAGGCATTGGTTGTTTCTTTGCGTGGAAGCTACCGTCGTTCAATAGATTGGTCACTATCCTGCTAAATATTTTGGTGTTTGGTTGTCGTCTTTTTGGGTAGTTGCTTTGATATGAATTTGCAGCTGCCTCGGTAAGAACGAATATAACATTCCAACATGTCAAAATATCTTCATTACTGAACATATTGTTGAATAATTTTTAAAGTAAACAGCAAACAAAATATTTAGTTAAAAAATTTAAACAACTTGTTAAATACACCTCAAATTGTTCAGATAATTAAGAAAGAGAGTATTCTTAATTGTCGCGATAGTGTTATATCCATAGCAACCTTTTGTCTGTTGTTTTTCAGTTGACTTACGTTAAAAATCAAACAATTTTCAAAGGCGTCTTCGTAAATCGTTAATCTGCTTTTTATTGAGTTCTGTTAGTAAATTGAGTTCTTTACTAGGATTACCTATTTAATTTAATTATAACAATTTTTTAGGAGAATGTTGTAATGTAAAATATCATTTGTAATAATGGGCCGATTCATTGGTGTGCTCAAAGTTCCTATTTTTTTATCGTGAATCATTGCAGAAAATTATCTTAAAAGTAAAAGTCCATTGTTAGACTCCATGGCCTACTGATTTTTGAACATTTTTTTTGTCATTTGTTTTCTGGTATTGGATTTCATAGCCTACTATCCTCAAAACGGGTTTTCTCATAATTGTCAGTGCAATTACAACATTTCTTGAGCATGTTGTACATCATTGAAAAGCTCTTTTCACAGGCTATCACATGAGCAAAAAATCCAATATGGCTGCCATAATAAAAACAAACGTTGATACCTGTAGCTCAAAAACAAATGACAATCCAAAGTTGAGAATAGCACAAAAAGATTACTTTGTCAAAAGTGTCCTGATAATGTGCAAGTCTTAGACATGCCAGATCAAAAAGAAATCGACAAATATTGTTTTTTCCAAAATAGCTCGAAAACGAAAAGAAGCAGCGCAAAATACAAGTCATATTTGGAACGAGCATGAAATTCTATAAAACATTGCTAATTTAACCCTCTCCCTATACCTAATAATAACGGAGATAGCAATACATTCCCATCCAGTTTGGGAAACTATATATATATATATATATATATATATATATATATATATATATATATATATATATATATATATATATATATATATATATATATATATATATATATATATATATATATATATATATATATATATATATATATATATATATATATATATATATATATATATATAGGGGTTTTCACGTAAATGTCCCAGGCCACATCTTGATAACGAGCAATTTTCAACGTTGTAAAAACAAATGACTGGCAATCGGTGGCTACGTTTAGCTGCCTAGCGTAGATACATCATATGCAGATTATAGATTGCGCTGGCGTCGAAAGAAGTTATTCAATGGTAGGAAGTGGATGTACTATTATAAAACCTTGGGAGATTACAACTTGAGGACGGAAAATAATTTTTGTAATCCCTGAAAACTTTAAGACCTAGGTTACGAAGTCTTTTGTTTAAAAGCTTAAGCAGAATGCATTAAACGTAATTTATAGGTGACACTGATGTAGAATAATTTTAATCATTATGTTCTACAAAAATAGATATCGTTGATTTTAGGTAATCGTAAAAATATTAATGTTTCATTGTGGACAAAACAAAATAAATAGTGACTTCTCAAGTGTTTAAGCAAAGCATATCTAGTTTGAAAATTCTCCATATTTTGCCGTTGAGTGACTCCTCGATGGAGCTATCTATTTACACTACGTCACTCATATCCATCGGGTGTAACTCGCAATTGCCTGTAGTAGGCTTACAACAAAATTTCTCGGTGACATGTCAGAAATACAAACTGCCAGCGATACATTATAATACAGTTTTTCAAGTAAACAAGCACTTATTTATTATGGTTCAATTCACAAACGAAGAAAAATATGAAATGATTATTATTTATTTAAACTGTAAAGAAAATGCCAGTGCAGCTGTAAACTTATATTCGAGGCGATACCCGAACAGGACGACTCCCGATTGTAAAACATATCACGAATGTCTATCATAGTAGCGACCGACAACGATTTTTTAAATAAAACTTTAGGAACTGACGGAAGCGATTTCCACAATAACTGCCTGGTCAACAAACATAATTACTATTACTGGTCTCGCAGAAATCCTAGATTGGCAGATGTAACGGGTAATCAAAATAAGTTCGCATTTAATGTTTGGTGTGGCATTTTAAACGGGTATTTGATTGCTCTCTTTTTGTTCGAAGGATCACTAAAATGAGAACGTTACCTAGAGTTTCTGAAAAACGATATTCTTAGCTTGTTAGAGGAGATCCCATTAGTAACAAGGCGTACAATGTGGCGGCAACACGATGGGGCACCTGCTCACAATGCGGCTTCAGTTACCGCGTACTTGAATAGTAGGGGAAGGTCGGGCAGCCGGTACCACTTTACTTTTAAATTCTGTAAGTGTGAAAATTCATAAGATACCTCAAAGGATTTTGTACCCTCCTTTGTTGTATACTTTATATTTACTGAAAAAAAACTAAGCGACACTAGTAAAAATATTATATTATTTATCAGCAGATTTTTGAACAATTAACTTTGACTCCTTTTGCCCATACCATACGGGCAAAAGGATTAATTGGCAAGGGCAAAAAGAACCGTATCAAAAAACAGTTTCAATCCTCGGAAAACTTGGAAAAAACTAAAAATTCAACATTCTAATGTAATAAGAAAAAATCTAGTTGGAATATGAAAAAACTAATAATAATTCATTTTCTTGACTGGAGTATTGTATCTCTACAATTGTCACAAATATAAAATCCTATATTGTTATAGTCACTACATAGCTGGTGACACCAACCCTTGCATATGTTGCACTCAATCCATTTCTCCCCTGGAATTGAATTTCCGTAACAATCACCGCAGACAAGATAGAGAATGAACTCCTCGGGAACCTCTTTTTCTTTAGGTTTCTTTGATAGGCAAATTAGAAACTCTTTGTCTGGTTCGGCATTCAACTTTCTTTTTCCTTTCTCTGACGGATTCTTCACTTTCGAACGAATTTCTTGCTTTACTGGAGTAGATGAATTTCTGATTTTTGGGTCTTGCGTTTCTTAATTGTTGAAACAACAGTATGCTTAGGCAATGGCCTTATGTCTAATAAACTGATATTGGGACTATCAGGCTTGTTGGAAGGACCTGCTTCACAAATCTCTCTCAAATCTTTCAATTTGTCCCGAATTTTTAATAAAGGTGTATCTTCATCAGAAGATTCGATTTCTTATATAATTTCTAAGGTCACATTAGTTTTTTGGTTCCCATTTTCCTCAATTGTGTTTGATTTTTTCCATTTTTCAAATCTTTGTTTTTAGCTTGGTCATTTTTGTCAAGTATACGGCCATTTTGTTTACAATCAGTGTCGTTGGGCTGTGTTTTATCTGTAACGCCGGCAGGTAGGAAGTCCAAATCTGTAAAGACGTCTGTGTCACACTCTGCGATGCCAGTTTTCTTAAATCCGTTGATATCATTCTGAGGTGTTGTTGATTGAAGGTATGCGCCACCAAAAACTGCACCAATGTCGAAAAACGTAAGTCTTTGTGAAGGGTGATTCTTTTGCCATTTGTCAACCTCGCGCTGAAAGTACCCACTGAATGGAGAGTAGACACTGACGTCTAAAGGTTCCAATGTATGTGTAGTGTGTGGAGGGACTGTTAAAATAGCAAGATTGTTTGATGATGCATAGTCTAGAGCTTCTATAGACATATGCAAAGAATGGTTATCTAAGATTAATAAACATTTGTGTTGATCTGTTGGCCGGACACACCTAACAAAGAATTGTAACCATTCCAAAAACGCTTCAGCTGTCATCCAGCCACTGTCTGTCACAATATCTATACAGCCAGGAGGAGTACCAGTCAGGAATCTTGGATTTCGCTTTTTTCTTGGGAAAATGATACAAGGCGGTATAAATCTACCTGAAGCAGAACAACAAAACATAGCAGTTACCAATTGACCCCTTTCAGCTGATGAAACACTGCCTACTTGCTTCTTGCCTCTTAGACTTATGACTTTAGGAGGCCTCTTTGCTGATGTTTGAATCCCTGTTTCAACTGCATTATATATATATATATATATATATATATATATATATATATATATATATATATATATATATATATCTAGCGAAAACTTATATTTTTCTCTTGGAGCTGAAAGATTGTCAAACAACAATTGTACCTGAGGTCGATTGAAACCCCTAGCTCTTGCTATACTTGTTGGTTCGGGAACCCGTAAGCTCAGTTCAGGATGCCGAGACATAAAGTTGTTGTACCATTGTTGTCCCGCCATTCCGTTTTGAAAAGGATGATTGATTTTATTTTTTTCAGCAAATTGGAAAACTAGTTCACATAAATCTTTTTTGGTGATGCCGTCAAATCGTCCGTCTACTTCTTTGATGAAATCAACAAACTGTTGCTCCTCATCACTAGTGAACACTGGTTTAAAACGACCTAAAGATTTTGTTGGCACACCCGATTTAACATGCTTGCGTAGGGTAGGATATGGAATTCCATGCATTAAAGCTACTTTCCTTATTGAAAAATTTGATTCAGTTACTTGATTTATAGCTAATGCCATTGTAGCCTCGGACCAGCCTAAGCCCCTATCACTTTTTCTGTTATATTTGAAAACCATCTGGAAATAAAAAATATATATTCAGAAGCCTTTTTAGCTACGTGCTACACATTTACATAAAAGGGTAAAAAAGAATCACAGCTCGGGCAAGTGGAGCCACTGATTCCTTTTGCCCGGTTCCTTTTGCCCTAACACACATGTACTTAGTGCAATGAATGCCACACAAAACACTGTACACAACGTATGCAATTTATAGGTTAGGACTACGCAGTGAATGCCTTATTGTGTCCTATTCAAATTATAAGCACATATTGGTTACCAGACCTCATTAACAGTTATGTAACTTTTGTAAAACTAAGTATTCAAACTTACCTTGAACTAAATTTCACCAAGAAACTAGGAAACCTGTGGAAGTCACTAGATTTAACGCCGCCATCCGTTCAACAGAACACGGTGCATAGTCTGACACTGTTGCCAGGTCGCAATTAATCACATTTAGTTCGGAATTTGCGTGATTCCTTTTGCCCATATGGTTCTTTTTGCCCGAGCTTCCCTACTTATCCTGGAAGCGGGATCGCGACTAATGGATCTCTCAAGTGACCAGAGCATTCGCCAGATTTAACACTAAATGATTTCTTCCTGTGGGGTTTATTGATAGACATGGTGTATGTTGAGCCAATAGAAGATATGGCAGACCTAGTTATGAAAATTTTTGGCTAGTTATGCGGCTACAAGTAGCCATTCTTGCTTACTTGTAATCAGGCATTACGACATCGTTTCGAAATGTGTATTGCTGCAAATGGTAAGGTTTTTGAGCATATATTGTAAGCTTTGTTTGTTTGTTTTTTATCTTATGGTTATGATTACAGTTACGTTGATAAATAAATTATTTTTTCTCATTGTAGATGATTCAATAAGTGGACGGTATTTCTTGAGTTTTTTCTCTTATCATTATAGAATATTGAAATTAGCTTAAATTTAGAAGTCACGCAGACATACCAGCGCCACTTATAAATTACGTTTAATGCATTCTGCTTAAGCTTTAAAAAAAAATATCGTTGACCTATGTCGTTAAGTTTTCACGGATTACAAAAATTGTTTTCCGTCCTCGTTGTAAGCTCTCAAAGTTTTATAATAGTACCTCCATTATCTCAAAATCTCTCAACTGTTCGACAATTTTTGATACAACAAAAATTGCCTAGAAATGACAGGTGATGTCAAAAAAATGCTTTTAAAAGTTGCTGCCATCGAATAATTTCTTTTAAAGCCAGCGATGGTCACAGTAATTGGTTTTTTACAAAGTTGAAAAATTAGTATCAGTATATTTTCCAAACAAATTTTTTTCGGGAAACAGCGACACTCCGGTTGAGTTAGAGTAATCAACTTTGTTTCATATATGTGTATGTATGTATGTATGTATGTATGTATGTATGTATGTATATATATATATATATATATATATATATATATATATATATATATATATATATATATATATATGTATGTATGTATGTATGTATATATATATATATATATATATATATATATATATATATATATATATATATATATATATATATATTATATATATATATATATATATATATGTATGTATATATATATATATATATATATATATATATATATATATATACATATATATATACATATATTGTAAAAAAATTGCGTAGATCATTTCCATGAAAATTTGCTACCATAACGCACATGCTTCGTCCAGACTTTTTTATATTTACTTCAGAAATGTGTCTTCAGACCTGAGATTTGACCACACACCGTTACCGTTTGGTAAAAATATTTAACTACTGGCACATTCTTTTTTGATGTAGGTAATGAGGTAAAATCTATTATTTTTATCAATAAAACTTGTAATATTGGCCTACCTAATATCAGTATGATTTAATTTGACGAAAAGCTTTATAAAACCTTTATTTTTTCCATTACATTTTACACTAGACATCAAGTAATGATTGGTTTTATTACAGTAAGAAGATAGAAAGTCTGGGTAAGATGACAGCAATGACACAGGAGGAGATAGTGCAAGCGGTGAGGACGGTAGCTCAGGGTCTGGAGGCACTTAGGTCGGAACACGCTGGCATTTTGCACGGCCTGCATGAGGCCCCCGACCCCGCCGCCAACGAACGTGCAGGCCTTGTCCAACAGAGCGCCGAAATGATTGAGCTGGGACTGGGAGAGGCGCAGGTGAGTCGTTGTTCTGGTTATGTAACTCATTTTAGCCTATTTTGTAGTCTGGACCTGAGTTCTATAACAGACTAAGGAGTCTGGAGTGGCACATCTAAACATTTCGCGTAAAAGATATAATAACTAGTTTATATCCACTTAGTGTTCAGCGAAAATGGAGATTTGCAGTTGGATGAGAAGTATATTTTAACGTTATATTTGTCTTAGTGGAACTTTTTTTTACAGAAAAGTGCTTTCGATGTATAATTTCTAGATTTGTTATCCTTTTTTAGCGCATATATATATATATATATATATATATATATATATATATATATATATATATATATATATATATATATATATATATATATATATATATATATACAGTGTGTCCAAGATAAGGAGGGGATAGCATGGGGAAATCGGAAACCGTAAGAGATACAGCGTGGGTTACATTAGGAAAAAGTTTCCCATTTTAGAGCTCAATTAAATGGTATTTTGAAATTTTGGAAATTCCGATTAGTTCCGGAGATATTCGAAAAAAAAAACGAAATTCGCCAATTTCGGTTTTATTTTTTTTTTTGACGTTATTTGAAAAGATATTGAAAAACAGAAAACACTTTCTCACGTACACTTTTTAAGCCCTACAAGTTGGTGTTCACAGATTTTTTATTCGACGCTTAGTCTCCGAGAAACCATCATCAACTTTATTTTTTTAAATACGGCCCTGCAATTTTTATTTCAAAACTTAAAATAATTTTCAAATCTAAATTAGAAAATCTATCATTTTTAATGGTTTGAATATGTTTTCAGCTTGTTTCAGCCATGAAAGATGACTTTTCAAGAAATTTTTTTTGAGTACGGCCCTGAATACTCGAAAAGCATTTATTCCTATAAGTAGTACCTTTTAAAAAGACAATGAAGTAAAACGGTTTCAGTAATATTTCTTAGTTATTAAAATTAACACATTAAACCGTACTATCATTATACTGGGTCCTAAACATAGAGGGCTTTGAAAAATAAACAAGTTGTCTCTAATGACAATAGAGATCTTTCAACAAATATAAATGTCAGTGTCAGTTACTTCACTTTGTTACATACAGTTAATTAAGTACAAGCTCTTTCAATTTGTTTAAAAATGGCTGGACATTTTTCTTTTGAGGAAAAGTTCGGCATGTTAAAATGTTACATTTTGTGGTATAGTAATACAGGAAAAGCTGAGCAAATGTATTCAAATTATTACCCTGAAAGAGTACAGCCAAATAGAAAGATATATGGAAGAATAGTTAACAATTTATTGCAGTATGGTTCATTTAAGAAACCAGTTGTTACTAGAAACAAACCATGCACTAAAGTAACTCAAAATAATGTACTGTTAGCTGTAGCACAAACCCTACATCGGTTAGAAATATTGAAAGAGTAACTGGGACGCCAAAATCTACTGCAAATTTTATTTTGCGTAAGGGGACTAGGGGACGATATAAAACGAAGGGCATTTTGTGAGTGGTACACTAGAAAATGTCAAGAGGATTAACATTTTGTTAATAAAATATGATCTGATGAGAGTATGGTGACTAAAAACAGAATCTTCAACAGGCGAAATACACATTTCTGGTCCAGAAGAAATCCGCGTTTATACAAAACGTCTAAGCACAAACACCGTTTTGGTTTCAACATGTGGTTGGGGATGTTGGGGACAAGGATAATTGGGCCATTTTTTTAAATCATGGATCACTAACTTCCAAACGGTATCGAAAATTCGTGCAGAATAATTTGGAAGAATGGTTCGATGTTCATTTACCATTAGCAGAAGTCAATAACATCTGATTTCAACAAGACGGGACCCCGGCTCATAGTTCTAGAACTGTTCAAGAATACCTATCAAACAGGTTTCCTGACAAATGGATAGGTACGCATTCAGCGGTTTCTTGTTCTCGGCGATCGCCAGATCTGACACCTCTTGATTTCCATCTTTGGGAGTATGTCAAAAACTACGTATTCCAACAAAGTTTTCACACGGAGGAACAATTACGTCAACTGGTTTTGCAAGCATTGCAAACCATTACACCAGATTCACTAAACAATATTTTGGATTCCACAATTAGACGATGTTACCTATGCCTAAAAAATAATGATGATTTGTTTGAACATATCTTATAATTAAGGCAGATAATCTATTTACATATAATATTCATTAGTTAATAAGGTACCTACATTTCATGAATTCAAGTTATTTTATTGGTTTATTTATTACATATATGTATCTTTTTCATTAATAAGTTTGAAGAATCTTACTGAAAATGTTGTGCTTCATTGACATTTTACAAGGTACGACCTTACCGTAATAAATGCTTTTCGAGTATTCAGGGCCGTATTCAGAAGATTTTTATTGAATAATTTTGCTTTTGGACTGAAACAAGCTGAAAACATAATTAAAACCGTTACAAATTATACATCCTCTAATTAATATTTGAAAATGGTTTTAAGTTTTGAAATAAAAATTGCAGGGCTGTATTTAAAAAAATTAAAGTTGATGATGGTTTCTCACAGACGAAACGTCGAATAAAAAATCTGTAGACACCGGCTTGTAGAGCTTAAAAAGTGTACGTGAGAAAGTGTCTTCTGTTTTTCAATATCTTCTCAAATAACGCCAGAAAAGAATAAGACGGAAATTGGTGAATTTCGTTTTTTTTCTTCGAATATCTCCGGAACTAATCGGAATTTCCAAATTTTCAAAATAACATTTAATTGAGCTCTAAAATGGGCAACTTTTTTCTAATTTAACACACCGTGTATCGCTTACGGTTTCCGATTTCCCCATGCTATCCCCTTCTTATCTTGGACACACTGTATACACATACGAGTAATGCTTGGTTCTCGGGATACGCCGCGTCCAGGATTTGTTAAAATTCGAGACGTTTCGGTTCCTGCTTTGAAGCCTTTTCCCAGAGGTTAAGGAAATATTAAAGGAAAGGAACTCCAAGAATTTAATCTGCCTACTTCTTAGAGCGGTGGATAAGGATAGGTTCGGTTGTTGAAGTCCGATTTTGGGGCTTCAATCCTCCTTCTCTCCAAATTTCACTGATAATCGTCTATAAGGTATTATTGTGTTCAACCCTAGACCCGGGAAATATCTGACTACCGCTTGAAGCTGCTGTATTATTTATAGTAGGGCGTCTGTCTGGGTCGTTGTCGGAGTCATTAGTCTAGTCGGTAAGGTGTATTATGTCAGGTACCCGGAATAACTGTATTAAGCTAGCTAACGAACTCATCCAAGCTACTTACAAATTGCATTTAAATTGTCGCATAATTTTTTGAGCTATCGGTGTGGTAATTAACTATATATATATATATATATATATATATATATATATATATATATATATATATATATATATATATATATATATATATATATATATATATATATATATATATATATATATATATAGGGTGGCGCATTGAAAATGAAGTAAGTATCAAACCGACCGATAAACTGAAAATAATAAACCCCATTTCTCTCATTCCGATAAGATATGCCCTGGTAGTCAATTTTTTGTTTACAAACCAACAAAATATTGACTATCAGCACATTTCTTATCGGAATAAGTTAAATGCGTTTTTTCATCTTCAACTGTGAATAATTTTTAAACGAGTTGATAAAACTTCCAAAAAAATGTGTGTGCCGAATTCAGAAAAAAAGAGGTTTCAAATGATGTGACACTCGACCCATGTTCCCTATTTAAAATATAAGGGTTGTTATCACCACACTTAAGGGGTTGATGTATATAATATATATATATATATATATATATATATATATATATATATATATATATATATATATATATATAGGGTGGCGCATTGAAAATGAAACAGACCGATTTGCGTCCAGAGAAATTTATTTTTAAGAAACGCTGAAACACGTCAGTTTTAATATTGAGGGGTGCATGTTTTGACATAAAACTCAACTTTGTCACATCAACCCCTTAAGTGTGGTGATAACAACCCTTATATTTTAAATAGGGAACATGGGTCGAGTGTCACATCATTTGAAACCTCTTTTTTTCCGAATTCGACACACACATTTTTTGGAAGTTTTATCAACTCGTTTAAAAATTATTCACAGTTGAAGATGAAAAAACGCATTTCACTTATTCCGATAAGAAATGTGCTGATAGTCAATATTTTGTTGGTTTGTAAACAAAAAATTGACTATCAGTACATATCTTATCGGAATGAGAGAAATGCGGTTTATTATTTTCAGTTTATCGGTCGGTTTGATACTTGATAAAAATGTTCTGATAGTCAATTTTTTGTTTACAAACCGACAAAACATTGACTATCAGCACAGTTCTTATCGGAATGAGTGAAATGCGTTTTTGCATCTTCAACTGTGAATAATTTTTAAGCGAGTTGATAAAAATTTTCCAAAAAAATTTGCGTGCTGAATTCAGAAAAGAAAGAGCTTTCAAATGATGTAACACTCGACCCATGTTCCCTATTTAAAATATAAGGGTTGTTATCACCACCCTTAAGGGGTTGATGTGACAAAGTTGAGTTTTATGTCATAACATGTCCCCCTCAATATTAAAATTGACGTGTTTTTGCGTTTCTTAAAAAAAAATTCTCTGGACGCAAATCGGTGTGTTTCGTTTTCACTGCGCCACACACATAAATATATATATATATATATATATATATATATATATATATATATATATATATATATATATATATATATATATATATATATATATATATCCAACCGATAACTCAAAAAATAATTAACCTATTTTGATGAAATTCGGCAAGTACCTTTCTATTATTAATGGCTCGGATGAGTTCGTTAGCCAGGAAAATCCGACAAGGTTTTCCGGGAAAATTTTGAGTTTTCTTTCGAAAAAAATTTTTTCTCCGAAAATTACAGTTATTTTAATGAAATTTGATGGATATGTTGCCTTGCAAAAAAACCCTCCTACGCACCAAAATTCAACTTCCTAAGTTTATAAAAAATTGAGTTATTCAAATATTTTTTTTAGAAAAAAATTTTTTCTCCGAAAATTACAAAGTTATTTTAGTGAAATTTGATGAATACGTTGCCTTAAGAAAGACCTCACTACATATCAAAACTGAATTTTCTAAGTTTATAGAAAATTGAGTTTTTCAAATTTGAGGCATTTAATAAAAATTCACTACCATAATGCATTTGCTGCGTCCAGAACTTTTATTAGTTTTTTAAAATGTTTAATGGACTGACATCAATAATTTATTTATTACGAGTTTGGTGCTTTGTTAGTTTTAGTGATTGGTTTGTCAATAGTACTGTTTATTGTTACTAGCAAATTTGTTAATATACATTGTTTTTCTGGAATATCCGATAACACGTTCTTTATCTTGGTTTTAGAGGTTGCAATCAGCTCATTGTTGTTGTGCAATATTAACGTGACTTTATGCTGTTAGCGTGCTGTGCTGATGTAAATGCATTCATTTCGGAGTTTTGCATGTTGTGTCTGGACGCACTACCCTTAAATATTTACTTTCAGGCTACAATTTGACATTTATCGGAAATATAGTATTGTTATTTGTGGCGAAATGTTTGTATTGTAGGTTATATTCGTGTAACAAAACTACAAATAATTTTTTCATGGACCAAATACAACTTTTGTATGCAATTACCGGGGCAATGGCTTCATTTTCCGTCGCTCCTATTGCCATCGCATATACAGGTGCGGGATTTTGACCCTCGACATCATTAGGACTCGGAAACTGTAAGAGATACTTGGTTAAATTAGAGAGAGCCTGCATGCGAGATCCCCCTCGAACCACCCCATTTTATGCAGGTTTTTCTTGACGGCCATGTGTCCCGTCAAGAGACCTGTTATGTTTCTGAGCTGCCCCTAATGTGCCGGTCGAGCAGTTTTTTGATTGTTTTTAGCAAGAAGGACATGAGACGCTTTGGTCTCAGGGACTTTGCGTGGTCTGTTGGACGCCCAGGTTTAGGAATGAATACAACCCTGGCCAGTCTCCATGCCCCCGGAATGTACCCCTGAGCCAGGCTGGCCCTCATTATGAGGGTAAGCGCCGGCGCCAGTATTACTATCCACTGTTGGAGCTTGATGGGCATTATTCCATCAAATCCCGGGGATTTGTATGGCTTAAAGCTGTTAATGGCCCATCTGACTTTGCTCTAAGTAACCACCTCTTTAGCGACTGTCCAGTCTACTCTAGATGCCGCTTATAAGGCGCGTCTATTTCTGAGTGTTTCCAATCCGGAAGTGATTGGTTTATTATGTTACAGCCGGATAAGGAAGTCCTATTAACCCATGCTTGCTTCCCCAGTGGGCGGAAGCTGACCCTTCCCAGGCCCCAGAATGCCTTGAAAGAGGTTCCTTCAAGGGCTCTGTAAGACGCCTGGTCGATTGAGAAGGCGAGAGTCTGCCCTTTCTCCTCTGCCTTCCTGCTTAGAACCGACCAGTGTTGTGTCCCCAGTTCAGGGTTCTGGATGTTCAGTCTACCGATGCCTGTCTCCTGCGGGACGGTGTCAGGGATCCGTACAAGGACTTTGCGTTTCTTTGGGAGTTCCTTGGGCTGGACGGCTGTCAGGTCAGGCCCTCCGTATCTACGTCGGTCGTGAGACCTCCAGAGTCCGCAGACGCTGCCGCCCCCTGGCTCGTCTCCGCTTCAGGAATAGACTCAAGGCACGAGCCTGTAGCCGGAGCCACTCATCGAGCCTCATTGGTTTTGGTTATATATATATATATATATATATATATATATATATATATATATATATATATATATATATATATATATATATATATATATATATATATATTACTTATTTATTTATGATCTTAATGTTGTTCCCACGAGAATGGGGGAAATACTGTCCACACCACCAGAACCCCCTGTGTGGTACAAGGCGGGTTACTCTGGAGGGTTGCCCGGTACTCGAGAGGTTCCGTTCACGACACCATCACCCTGGTGCCATCCATCCATAGGCACGGGTCACGTGACACTGTAGATTGGGGGAGTTTATTTAGACTTCCACGTCTAGATCCGTCATGTTTAGTTGTAGTTATCAGCAGGGTCACCTCGTGCAGGATGCGGCTCTTCACCGGGCATGTTGCCTTGGGGAAAGCACAATTGTTTTTTATTCTGTGGTATAGTTTCATAGCCTGTAGAGTAGAGTTTGAATTAAGCAATTCTGATCTTCATTGTTTTGCCAATTCATCCAGTGTATAGTTGATGAGGTCTATACACAATCGTTCAAAAGTTATGGCCACTTTTCTAAAACATCGGAGGCATATTTGACGGTCTGTATCTTCATTAGTGTGTCAGCATGCAACACTCTATTACGCCAAAAAATCTGACAAGTGTTCTTCTTTCAACTTCAATCAAAACGACGAAGGCCAGCTAGGTCATTTGGTTGGTTGCGGCAAATTACTCAGTCGATTGCCAATAATATCCCACACATGTTCGATTACTGACAAGTCTGGGGAGCGAGAATGGCCTGGTCACGTTATTTTCTTGTAAGAACTTTGTAATAACCCTTGCTGTTGTCTTGTTGGAAAATGGGTTGAATTAACCCGCGTAGGTATGGCAGTTCAACAGGCTGCAGTAATTTTCGTATGTAATCCTTTGCATTCCAATTTCTGTCAATCAAAACTAGAGATGACCTGCTACCTTATATTGTCGCCCACCAGTACGAGCTCTATACCGCTCCACAGCAAATTCTAAATATCTACGTTCTTCGTGTAATCGTCTTTTCTGTGATCATCGTGAACCCAAAGACAGAATCGGGACTCGCCAGAGAACACAATACGATTCCATTCACCATACTAATTGGACTCGCCGTTACATCATTCAAGCTGAGCAGCACGATGACGTGGTGTCAGTGGGAGACAAAATTGGTATATACGAACAAAGCCTAAAAGCGCGTATTCTGTGATATATCGTTGCCATATAGACTGTCGTAAAACATCCAACCAAGCATTTTTCCAGTCGAAGATGTTATTTGTCATCGTAAAGCCTCAAATGAAGATCTTCACGTGCTGATGTTGCCCGAGGTCTTCCGGATCCACGACGACGGTTATGGATTCCTCCTTCAGACCACCTGGACCAACACTGTAACATTGTTGACAGACTGCGTCCTATGCGGTCGGAAATTTGTCTGATCGAAAAACCGGCTTCCCGCATGCCAACAATGCGCCTCCTTTCGAATTCACTTATAGATCTTCGCGTGCTGATGTTGCCCGAGGTCTTCCGGATCCACGACGATGGTTATGGATTCCCCCTTTAGACCACCTGGACCAACACTGTAACATTGTTGACAGACTGCGTCCTATGCGGTCCGAAATTTGTCTGATCGAAAAACCGGCTTCCCGCATGCCAACAATGCGCCTCCTTTCGAATTCACTTAAATGATTGTAATTGTTTCCTAATGACTAAATAAATTGAGCATAAATCTCTATGAAATATTACTTTAAACTGAAGGAAACGCAAATTTACATTGACAATTTTGTGATAAAACAAAATTTAAAAAGTTTACACCTGTTAAAATTTGTTGTACATATTGTTCTCATTTTTAGCAGAGACAAAAGAGAGTAGTATAGAAAATTTCATTGCAATTGGTCGACTCTTACAGGAATTTTTTGATAAGTCAGTATATATTGCCCCTGTATTAGGAAATAAATTACCAGGGCTGACGATCTACAAAATCGTCGGTTGGTTGTACAGTTTCTATTTATAGCATTTTGTGTTTATTAGTTGCCGCGACGACATACTACCTGGTTACGCACCGAGATGACGACTTTGTCGTACAGCTCACAATGTTCTGTATTTCTGCATTTTATTTTGAATGCCTACCTACCACACATTTTTATTTCCAAATTGAAAGTTTGCACAAGAAATTCAATTCCCTGTATTTAAATCTATTTTTTTTTCAATTAACAATTATTAGAGTTGCATTTTTGAATTCAGAGTGTCAATACTGAGAGAGTGCCAGATATCTTTCTCCCTTTGTCTTTGTATGTTACTTGAATGCTGGCATTTTTTTGGACACTGCATTTTATCAAAAATATTGGTATTTAAGAATTTAAAGATTATTAGCATCTGCGACTTTATGACAACGTAACAAGTAAAATTATTCATTAAGACCATAAGGGAGAAATTTTTGGTGATTTTTTTGTAATATCTGCATTTTTTTTCTTATATTTCGTATTTGATTTGGAATTCCCTGTAGACTCCAGACTTATTGATCCGTATAAAGGTTGTATAAGTAGTGGGACATGTATCGAATAGAAAATTACATTGGGTATTACATCGAGGAATAATTCAGTTCGATAGCACGCGAATGGTTTAGTCACGGCATGCTACCTGAAAATATGTTAAATGCCCAGAGGGAAACGGAACGAATTTCTAATCAATCCAGAATTAATTTCCTATAAGAAATACAATATTATGACCTTGTGTTGTAGAGTCTTTTGGAGTCTTGAGACAAATTTGGACTATAAAACGCACATACAGGCTGGTCTGAAAGTAACGGTACACATGGCAGCTTTAGCACGATGCTGTGGACATAATGGTACCCTTTCTTAATAACATATCCCCGAAAATGTATGTCGATGGCAATGTTTTTGATATCATTACGGTCGGTTCAGAGGTTCCATAAGGCTTGGATGTCTCTTTGTTACTTTGCATAGTGTACACACTATATATATATATATATATATATATATATATATATATATATATATATATATATATATATATATATATATATATATATATATATAAAGCTGAAGATTGCAAATTTTTTAGTTTCTATGCAGCGGAGAAAATAAATGATATATATATATATATATATATATATATATATATATATATATATATATATATATATATATATATATATATATAAGCTGAAGATTGCAAATTTTTTAGTTTCTATGCAGCGGAGAAAATAAATGATGATCAGCAGCAGAAGTCATTAGATGAAAAACATAACTTCATGCTAAATGCAAATAAATCACAAACCAAGAGAGTTCTTAAAGCATATTATGAATTTGTACATATACTATGTTACTCTGACTAGTGTTAAACAAGCTAAAAGTTTTGGTATATTCGATGGGGATTTACGAGTGGAAGAACATATTAAATATATGAATAGAAAAGCATTTACGCCACTAAACTTAATTTACAATCTACAGTGACATACATTTTCTAAATTGTCATTAAAAATGCATTGGTCTTATCCCATTGCATATGTTCCCACCTTGTTTATGGCCAGAGTTCCCTTAATTTTTCGCCTTAGAAAATATTTGATATGTTAGATATGGATAATCGCTGGACCTTTAATCTCGGTATGTCTATAAATTACTGTATATACTAGGGGTTCTCTCGTTCTCTCCCAAAGACAAGTGAGTTTGTGTAACTGTCGACTTGTCTTCTAATAGTTGTGGTTGCTTTATTTAGGTTTCATTTCAAACACTAATAAACATCCTTAGTTCTTGCAGTACTTATGTCTGGTTTTCGTAATGCCCAAAACGTGTCGAAAATAACTAGTTAAAATATCTTCTTTTCGAATTGCTTTTTAAACAAGTAAATGGTGATTCAATTAGTGCGAAATTAGTAAAATTTACTATAAAACCAAAGCTCTATAAAGACAACTGGCGCGGATTACGTGGAGGTTATGGTCCCCATGATCGGCCAATGAGTTTACGTTGTTAGATAATCCAAGAGAAAATCGTGCCAAGAATGTGAGAAATGCAGACATTGTTGAAGCTGTAAGGCAAAGTGTTATGATAATCCAAATTTGTCTGTTAGACATCGTTCTCAGCAATTGAACCTGACATATGGATCAACCTGAAGGATTTAGGGTTGCACCTATTAAAAATTCAACTGGTTCAAGAACTAAAGCCGAATGATCATCGTTGTCGCCGTGATACTAGGGGTTCTCTCGTTCTCTCCCAAAGACAAGTGAGTGTTTGTGTAACTGTCGACTTGTCTTCTAATAGATGTGGTGGCTTTATTTAGGTTTCATTCCAAACACTAATAAACATCCTTAGTTTTTGCAGTACTTATGTCTGGTAGTCTTAATGCCCAAAACGTGTCGAAAATAACTAGTCAAAATACCTTCTTTTCGAATTGCTTTTTAAACAAGTAAATGGTGATTCAATTAGTGCGAAATTAGTAAAATTTACTATAAAAACCAAACCTCTATAAAAGCTGGCGCGGATTACGTGCATGTTATGGTGCCCATGATCGGCCCATGAGTTTACGTTGTTGGATAATCCAAGAAAAAATCGTGTGAGACATGCAGACATTGTTGAAACTGCAAGGCAAAGTGTTAAAGATAATCCAAATTTGTCTGTTAGACATCGTTCTCAGCAATTGAACCTGACATATGGATCAACCTGAAGGATTTAGGGTTGCACCCATTAAAAATTCAACTGGTTCAAGAACTAAAGCCGAATGATCATCGTTGTCGCCGTGATTTTGCTGCTTTTGCGATCCAACAATTGACTAAAAATCCGTCTTTATATCTTAATGTCATGTTCAACGATAAGGCTCATTTTTGCATTTTCTTAATAACCAAAACTGCAGGTTTTGGAGTGAGGATAATCCTCATCCATTTGAAGAAAAACCGTTGCACCCGGAAAAAGATACAGTGTGGTGTGGCATCCATGCTTGTGGCATCATTGGACCTTATTTCTTTGAGAATGATCAAGAAGAGCGTGTCACCATCACCGGAGTTAAGATCTTGCTGGATAGTCTACAGGACCATTTCTGGAAATAACGTTCTCACCAAACCGCTCCTGCAATATGGCACGTACCGGTTTGGTAAGTACGTTATTTCCAGAAATGGTCCTGTAAACTATCCAGCAAGATCTAGTGATTTGACACTGTGGGTTATGTGAAGTTTTAAGGTCTACGCTAATAATCAAAGAACAAGTCAAGGATTTAAAAAATAATATTAGAGATGTTATTCGTGAGATACCGCCCCAAATGTGTGAAGGCGTCATGATAAATTGGACTGATCGGATTCACTATTGCTAAAAAAAAGCCGTGGAGCATATTTGAGCGATATCATTTTTAAAACATAAGTGTAATTAGTTGGCCTTTTGAATAAAATGAAAACATTTCGGCTGCGCAGTAATGTTTGTGTTTTATTTATTTTTTAATATCCTAAAGCTCTAATTTAATTACCCTTTAAATGTAAGAGAAATTATTGTCTGAATTCTTTCAAGCATGCATTAATACTCGATTTCCACACAATTATAAAACTTTTACGTCCAAGACTGTGCTTCCTTAGCACTTGTTTCAAGATTTCCCCAGTTTTGAGACTACTAAAACCGTCCGCATCCAAGTGATTTCGTGCGGCGCTGTGCTCTAACGCCATGTGGGTTCCGCTCAATTGTTTGTCAAGTAATGTCACTGGTAGCCTGCGAAGTATATCGCCTGCCATCCGCCACTTTTCGTGCTGTATTTCTGATTTTGTCTCAATGCCTCATAATATCTTATCTGGCACGACTAAATATTTCTCAAATTTTTTGGTTTTTATTTCCTGAAGTTGGTTGGTAGTTAATATTGTTACCTTCAATGCCTCATAGCCAATGCAGTATAACCGAATTAACGTTTTTGTTGAACAGATGCAGTTTTGTATGGAGTGTCTTGTTAATGGAGATAAAATGCCATTCTTGCGATTTGTATGTTACTCTTCCCCACCCAACCCCAATTCACTAAAGCTAATTCTCTTCTCTGATGAAATCTAACCATACTCACTCCATGTTGGTATTGATATTTGTTACTTTTTGGATTTATATACCCCCCATACCGACCCCCCCCCATACAGACCCCCCCACATAATTATCCCAGGGCAGGCAAAAAAAACGTAGTCCTTTCGTGGAAATATTATTACTGAAAGGTACTCATATATACATGTACAAATCATAGTAGGTACTCATTTGTACTCATTACAGTTCCTGTCGGGATTTCTTAGCCGTTGGTTCTGCTTCTAACAGCTCGTCGTCCTCCTGAGCGATCAGGCTGTTAATGAGGTCCTCGCCGTCGTCGTATTCGTCAACTATGTCTGGTGAGTCCTCCTCGTTCAAATCAGTTGAATAGATCGGCAGATTCCACAATTTTGGTACCTTTAGCTTGTAGCACGTACGACCTTTCTAGTATGTTAGCTTCTTCGTAAGATGATGAAAAGCCCATGGAAGATAGAAGATGCAGGAGATATTTAGAGCCACACTTCTTGTAGACAAACACGGAAACAGCAGTCATGATGGAGGACAGAAAATATTTGGGTCGCACTGCTATCATGATTGCATGAGCCAGAGCGAGTCATTTTTCCCCTAAGAGTCCAAGGATCCTCTTTTGTTGGTAAAAATCAACGTGGAGTAGAAGTAGCGTCTCTGGAACCGCAGTACGCGCACTACCCAAGAAGTTGTCAATCTGAGGATACACTGTATTGAACACTCTGGAGCGGATGTCCTCCAAGATTATTTTTTCAGCTGCCTCCACAATTAGACGTCTTTCTTTCTGTGCGTCTCCTTTCTTTTCGTTGGAGTACAAGTTATCGTACAGACTTTTGTCACCAACCCTCTTCAGACTGACAACAAGCCCTCTACTTGATTCTGAAATGATAATTTGGTCTCCATATTTCGTCTGAAGACGACTTTTCACAGTTTTGAGGTGTGGTTGACTGTCTTCCTCAATCAACTCAATCAGCTGCTGAATGGAAAACTGGCATTCATCACTGTTCTCGTCGATGTATGAAAATATCACCTGCATGGCCTCGACAACAGTCGGCAATGGGCCCAATCCTCTTTTCTGCGCTGACTTAGGTGGATGGTGAAAACTTGCAAGGCATTTTTTTGTGAAACTCAGCATTGACAGCGACTAAATCAGTGTTCAAATTGGGCAACTAGCTGATGCGTTCTTCTATTTTCTTCCCCCACTCGTCTCCACGCATCCTCGATAATTTTATTAGCAATTTCGGGTAGAGTCACTTTGACCGGAGCATTGCGCCTTTCCGAGGGCAACTTTGCCTGTTTGGTTCTGAAATCATCAGGAATAGCTTCCACAAAAAAAACACGCATTGGTGAAGTCGAATTTCGCAACTTGTGACCGCCGGGTAGGTACAGAAGGAGGAGCTTTAGATGTGTCATATCATCGACGTGCAAAGGCAGCAATCAATTTCTCATTGTTGTACCTTGTTTGGCAAGCACTGTGCACTCTCACTTGACTCAACCCACGCAGGAACTGTTCATCTGCCGACAGTTTTCTTTTCACACTGGACACCAACAGTCTGGCAACTCCTCTGGCTTTCACAACAGTTAGTTCACCTGCTTCAACTCCTTCTTTGCAAATAAAACACAAGTCTGATTGACTAGATGTAGACGCCATCTACAAAAGGTACTCGAATTTGCGCAAACTCGGATTCACCAGGCTCCCCTGAAACGATAACGAATAACTGTACCGATTCCGTTCTGACGATTCACGATGTATGGTCAGCAATCACTCTTTATGCCTGTAATCAGAAAAAAAGGATATAAATATTAGTACGAACGTAAAAATTTAGGTAGTTAATTATGTAGTGGGGACGGGGGTGGGTGATGATTTCCGAAGTTGGCGGTTGTAACCAGAAGTCATAATGACAACAACATTTCACAATAAATCAGGTATAACAGAAGAAATAAGGTGGCATTCTCCATTCTTCGGCATTTTTTAGCGAATTTTGATAAAAAAAATTTTTTCGAAGCACCATATCTCGGTAACGATTTGACATACAAACATGTTTGAACAGTCAAAATAGTAGGAAATGTAACGCTCTACCAAAAAGTCTAAGGTAAGTCTAATTAAGAGAAAAAAGTTATTAAGGAAAAACCGGAGAAAGGTCGAAAATTTTGCAGCTCAACCGCCCCCCCAAAGTTTCCGACCTTTTTCCACATAACCCCACTTTTTCCAACCTGTCGACTAGACTATTAATTGCTGGGGCGTCTCTGGCCATTAGCGCAATTCACCGATTTTTATTTATTTTTAATTTTCCAGACAAGGTCAACTTCTCCTTGGCCCGGCCTGGGATCGAAGCCGGGACCTATTGTATAATAAAAGTTATGTTTGTATCGTTTCTCTTCTAATCGCAAAACTTAAGTCTTTTGTCTCTTAAATATTTTGCCAAACTATTCTCTATTTTACCAACAATGCATATTTTAGCTAATGTGAACCGGTTGTATGGTTCTTGTTTCCTATTTTCCCAAATATTTTTTGTTGCAGGAAGTAAATCGATGTATCTATCAAAATTCAACCTTTTGTGTTTCGTTTTGTTTTAAATATAGACTTTAAGATTAGTAGTGCATTATTATCAAGAGATAGGCAGAAAGACGGTAGTTTTTTTTTGTGATTAACTGATTTCCGTGGCAGCATTTGGCCCTTTATTAGTGAAATTTGCATGCGGTGCTGGAAAATTGAACACATCCATTCGATAACAGTCACGGCATTATTCATTGTCTCAGTTCCTGATGATGCTATCGCCTCCATTGTGGTAATTGAATTAGCTTTGTTACAAGAGAGTGCTGAAAGTAATTAATTAATGCAGAAGAGCTATCAATAACTGTTTGCTTTTAATATCACAGGTTGCTATGTTTTGTTACATCGCGGTTTGGACTTGGATGAGCTGTGGCCATTGAAAAACTTAATATTTTTTTAATGTACCATAAAATAATGTATTATTAATATTATTATTATCGACTTTAGCTTTACACTTCCTCAAAGTGGACTACTCACTCATCCTAGGTATCTCAGATACCAGAGAGACTGAGATTAGATGCAGCTCTTTCCAAGTTATCGGTCGCTGAATGACAACGCGACACATCCTCATTTCCCAGGAATCTCCGCACGGGGTGGGCAGTTGCAAGTATTACCGCCTTCTGCATAACCTTATAAAGGTGCTCCTAAGACCCAGTCTCTTAACGTTCTCTCGAAGATTCTTAGGAACCACACAAGTTGACGACATGACAGAATCACTTGGACCCTATCTGCCCTCCACTGTCTCCTTACTTGCATCTCGAGGTCTTTGTACTTAGTGATATTCTCGTTGTACTTTATCTCTATATTATTAGTATTTGGAATGGCCACATTAATCAGCGCCACTTGGTTGCAGGACGTATCCACTAATATTACATCTGGCCTGTTGTGGGCAACTCGTTGATCTGTGAGCACGGTCAGATGCCAATACAACCTGTATTCTGAGTTCTCTAGAACATGCTCAGGAGTGTATCTATAGTAGGGCACCTTACTAAGATTTAAAAGTCCCAGTTTCAGAGCCAGTTCTTGATGAAGTATTTTAGCAACTGCGTCGTGCCTCTCTTTCTACTCTATTGCAGCAAACGCTTGACATCCTTCGGTGACGTGCTGGATAGTCTCTGATGACTTGGATATACTTCAGATAGTTTCTCCAGAGGTCCAGAGATTCTCATCGTAGGTTCAGAAATTGCCTAACTATGGATGTAGTATTCATAATAATGAGGAAGTTGCATATAATTGACTTTTGATGAAAAACGTATTTAAAGTGCAGCAAAATACTCTAAAAAATATATGTCTACAAGTAAACCCCACTTAAAGTGAACCACTAATTAGTAATTCATTATTGAAATATTGAATATAATTAAAAAAGACAGGGTGGGCGAAAACGCGAACTGATTGGTGAAGAGGTTTGTGACGTCACGATCCGGTACATCTGCTTGTTTTCGTTTATGTTTGCATCGAATTCTGAGCAGTTTTATCATAATTTGAAGTAGTTTTGGTGTTTAGTGTATAATATAGGTTCAAAGGTAGTAAGTTGTGTGTAATCTAGTTTAGTGCGTGACTGTGTGATGGCTTCAGCAGATTCAGAATTACAATACGAGAATGCGAAAGACATAACAGTTCCCGGACATAAATATTATAAGTGGTGTATAGTGCCCAAATGTACTTCCACAACAATAACTACCCCCAACAAATTAGTCTTTAATGTACCCAAGGATGAGAAAATCAGGAAGAAATGGTGTCTATTTTTCTTGTAGATTATTTGATGGAGAACATTCAGAGGTTATGCTTTTATTTACATTATATTTTATAAGAAATTACTACATAAAATCCAACAAAGATATTTACAGGATAAAATAAGGTTCATATCAGACACATACCTCCCAGCTTTCACTTCTTTTAGCTCAGCACCCATGAAATTCGGGTTGTTTTCTAAAAACGCAAACATTGCTAGTACATCAATTTTTGGTAAATTATCAGATTGTCCTTGGACAAATCCAACTTCTGTAGCCATACTATAAGACTGTACAGTTTTAATACGAGTATATAGATATTAACAATAATATAAGTTGATAACAATAACTATCCGGCACACGTAACTTGCATAAACAGTAATGGTGAGATGAGGATCTCTGTGTGAGTAACCGAGACTTGTTTTCCCGATACCGGATCGTGACGTCACAGTAGGCCCTCTTTGTTTACGGCTGCGTTTTGGCGCGGAGACAATTATTTTGATTTTCTATATTTTTTACAGGAAAACTTGGTTAAAAATTTAAATTTTATATGGAAATTGATTTTATACAATGTGGGGAATTGAATAAGAGGAGAATTAAAAAAAATGTGCAAATTCCTCATTCTAGTCTTTTGTAGACGTACATGTAGTTTCTGGTTGATCTGTAACGTTTCTAAGTGCAACCGTAGCTTTTTATGAATTAACACCTGTCGATGAGATGATGGGAATGATGCTAACTTGTTTTTGGTGCCAGATTTACTTGATTCCTTTCGCTACTATTTCTGGACCTTCTCCTCGTATTACTCAATCATATTCATTGTGTTGGGTATAGAGATTTCGACCAATTATGTTACTTTCTATCAGCATTATATCCGGTCTGTTATGTGATACTTTGTGATCTGTTCGTATATTTCGATTCCAGTTGAGCTGTATTTTCTAGTACTTCGGAAGGTGTATATATCCATGGGATGTTATTATTTTTAAGGTTGTATTTCTTACATATCTCTTAATGAATTTGTTTACAGATGTTATTGTCTCTATAGGTGTATTCATTTGGGCTAGTGTTGGGCAGGCTCCAGTGATATGTTCTATTGTTTCGCCGTATGAGTTACATCTTCTACATCCGTCTTCTACTTGATTGGGGTCTTTTAGTGAATTTTCGTAGAAAAAATTCACTAATGGGGAGAACCCGACTTTTGAATTTTGAAACAATTTTTGCAAATGAGCGCGAACTAGGACCCCTAGAACCCATATCCGGGGTCAGTTTCAATTTTTATATGTTTATATTACTATATATATACACGGTATATGGTGACTGATCTCAAGTGAATTTGAATCTGCTTGATAGTGAGGTCACTTTTACCTATTAGCCCTATCCTAAAAGCATCTATCTATCAGTTTATTATTATTATTAAGACTAGAAACACTTTAAGAGGTTGGTAGATGTTGATATGGTTTGATAGTTACGCTCTTTTCTGTGTTGCTCTGCCTGAAGTCTTATATTTGTGAGCGCTTCAAGCTAGGGCCTGGTTGTATAAAATTTAAGGAATCTAGATAAACGATAATTAGAATCTATTAATTGTGTTGCTGCCAAACAGGGGAGATATTAGGGAGGAATTCCACTTCAATGAAACAGATATGTTAACGTTAACAATAATATTAAATTTATTCATATAAATGAATTTGGGATAGCAAACAAAATCAAATTAACATGGTTGGTAAATTTCAAATAAATATTAACTCATACACAAATAAACATCAAATAAACAGCAAGAGTTTCAAGAAAAAGAAATTATCATTTCATATAGCATATGACAAAATAAATTAATAAAATGGTTCTAGTTTACAAAAAATATTAAGATTACATATTTGAGGTATATTAAGGATCAAATGCTGTATTTTACAGCTCAAAGGCAAATACAAATTATTATCTGAATGGCATGACGCTCGTCAATTAGTTCGGTTGATTTTTCAATGAATTAACTGGACAGTCCTTTGAGTGAGGCTCCATTTAAGAAAAATATTGCTATGTGAAATTTTTACTTTAATGATTGTCAATGAAAAGTATTAAGAAATGTACCGATTAAATAGTTTACAAACAAAAATCTGTTAATTACAATTTCAAGTACTATGTATTTAAATTCACAATATTGGCAAACTTCCAAAGAATAAACAGGAAATTTACAGTTGCCCTTTTACAGACACCTCACTGACACTATTAAAGTTCAAATTTGATCATGTACTTTGAAAATTCAAATTGTAAAGGTTTAAATAATGGACTGCTGCATGAAAGGTTTTGATTGTTCCACACAAAAAATAAAGTTTCATCGACTCACCAAGTCCTGACACCTGGGGTTACCTGTTGAACTTTTGAAGATGCTCCAAGTAGAGTCAACCATTAGAGCCTAACATAGTCTTACCAATTCCAATAAGAGAGGGAAGGTTGGAGAGAATAAGGGGTACTTTCCATAAACAGTTATTGGGCAGGTGGTTCTTGTTGCTCCAATACTGGGGGAGACAGTTTGGCCCCTAACATCAAATGAACAACCGTCTTATGTCGATGTTCGGAATTAATTTCACTAAAATCTCTCTACAGTAATTAAAATGTAAATTGGCTCAAGTGAAATTTATACTGCCAACTGATTCAGAGCCCGGTAATAATCGGAAACTTGTCTGATTAATTTGAGGGATTCACCAGGTCGGTGAACAAAGGATTACTGCTTAATTCGCGTTTTTCTGCCAAACACGTTGTTAAATTCAAAAACCGATCAAATGATATTAAACAATCACTGACAACTGTTGTTAGATAGTATCGACAACGAAAAGAAATTTTATCACCTATTTTAAGAAAATTATGAGCCACGCTAATTAGAACAATGTTAACTTGTCAACCGCCTAGCTCACTCTCCGTGCTGGCAAGTCAATCTTCCTCTTGCCAGAGCTGCACGAAAAATTCTTACCGTGACCTGTTAATGGCTGTGCGCGAGCTGTTTCTAGCTTCCTCTCTTCGAATGAGATAAAACGAGACCTCTAATCGGTGGCGAAACCACGACGTCTTCTATACACACCTCAAAACAATAATGGACTTGGTCCACCGTTTTGTAACCGTTTTTCTAGATTTCATCATAATTACGTCAGCTTCTGTTACTTACTTAGAATTCCAGGACAATAGAGATATTCATTTTCCCCACCAAAAATGCAACGTCTTTCAATATTTTGATTTGGACGTATATTATAGGGAATTCAGTACAGGTGTTACGATATGAAATTTCTTAGAGAATTTTCAATGAAACATTTTGAAATCAAAACATGAATTCCCTTACAGATATTGGATTGTCGGCTATTAATTAAGTCTCTGACGGGTTCATTTTGAATATTTAAAGTAGTAACGAAACGCAATCGTTATATATATATATATATATATATATATATATATATATATATATATATATATATGTATGTATGTATGTATGTATGTATGTATGTATGTATGTATGTATGTATGTATGAATATATGTCTCACACCGATAATTCAAAAAATAATGGGCCGATTTTGATAAAAGTTGGCATGTACCTTCCTTTTGTAAGTGGCTTGGATAAGTTCGTTAGTCAGGAAAATCGGACAAGGTTTTCCGGGAAAATTTTGAGTTTTCATTCGAAAATTTTTTTATCAAAAAATAAAAAAGCTATGATAACTAAATTTCGTAGGTAGGTTTACGATATAAAAAGTAAACTATACACAAAAATTTAGGTTTCTGTTACAAGAAAAAAAGTTTTAATAAAATATTTTGTCAGATCATTTCTATTAAAATTCACTACCATAACGCACTTGCTGCATCCAGGCTTTTTTCACATATTTATTCTTTGTGTTGATCACTCTGTACTGTATAGCCACCATGAGCCACCATGAACTACTCTCGTCTTCTTGAAGAGTGTACCATGCATTAACCACTCGTTTGAAGCATCTTCATTCACATGTTCTTGTGTGAGCTGATGAGGGTGTACACATGTATGACTTTGCTTTTCCATTTTATGATTTCACTATCGTTTGTGTTCTGTAAGATTTGTGTGTTTAGCGTTCTGGGGTTTAGTGGTGTATGTTCATCATCTATTGCAATGATTGCCTAATAAAGTGCGTTTTCTGCCTTGGAGTGTAAATATGAGTGCAGATTTCGCATTTCGTTTATGCGTATATCTTTTATATCTGAAAAACCTTTTCCACACAATTTTCTCGGTGATGTGAACCCTTCAACAGCAGATTGCCCAGAGTGGAGATGAAACCTGTTAGCAATAGGTGTGATTAGCAAGTTTAGATTTTCCAGGTCCGTCGCCGTCCAGTCGATGACACCATAAGAACACGTTAGCAAAGGAATGGCGTATGTGTTCACTGCCGTGGTCATATTTTTTCCGTTTAGTTCAATTCTCATTATGTTAGTTAGTCTCACTTAAAATTTCTGTCTAATCAAGTCTTTTAGTGATGCGTGTTGTATGTAGGGTTTTTGATGAAATCCGAGATATTTATACGTCTCACCAGGGTCGAGGGATACTACGAGGGCGGGTCAATAATTCCGTGACTTTTTGAATGAAACAGTTTTTTTTTTTGGACAAAAAATCAGTTTATTTCTCAACATAGTCTCCTTTGAGCTCTATACACTTCGTCTCACGTTTCTCCAATTCTTTTATCCCCTCCAAAAAATAATATTTGTCGAGGTTCTCAAAATAGGTCTTTATTTGAGAGATGATTTCATCATTGAAGTCATCTCTTTCCGCCGAGCCATTTCTTTAAGTTTGGAAACAAGAAATAGTCACTCGGGGCTAAATGCGGAGAATAGGGTGGATGAGGGAGCAATTCGTAGTCCGATTTATGCAATTTCGCCATGGAAACTACACATGTGTGCACCCTTGTCTTGGTGGAAAATAACTTTTTTCGTGGCCAAATGCGGTTGTTTTTTTCTTCAAATCGTCATTGAATCGGTCCAATAGGTTGGTATAATATTCCTCATTGACTGTTCTTCCCTTTTGAAGGTAGTCAATGTGGATTATACCGCGTGCATCCCAAAAAAACGGTCGCCATGACTTTATTGGCTGACAAACCCACCTTGGCCTTCTTCGTCGCCGATTCGCACGGAGAAACCCACTGTTTTGACTGTTGCTTGGTCTCTGGTGTGTTGTGGTGAATCCATGTTTCGCCCACGGTTACGAAACGGCGCAAAAACTCGTCCCTATTGCGGTTGAACAACGCCAAACACTCCTTCGAAGTTGTCACACGATTGCGTTTGTGGTCGATTGTGAGCAATCGCGGCTCCCATCTTGCGGATAGCTTTCTCATGCCCAAGTGATCATGCAAAATCGAAACCACTGAGCCATGTGATATGCCTATGGCTTCCACAATCTCCCGCACTTTCAATCTCCGACCGGCCAACACCATATCGTGAATTTTTTCAATTGTTTCGGGTGTAGCGACCTCAACTGGGCGTCCAACGTTCGGCGTCATTTGTGCTTGTACGGCCGCAACGAAATTCATTAAACCACTTTTTTACCATGGAAATTGATGGTGTAGAGTCCCCCTAGCATTTATCAAGCTTAGCCTTGGTTTGAGTGATGTTTTTTTCCGCAAAAAATAATGTTGGATGAGCAGACGAAATACACTTTTTTATATTTTCGTTATAACTCAAGAGGTTGTCTGTTTTCTATGGCTTGTTCAAGATTTGACAGGAGTCAACTGACAGATGCTTTTTGGCGGGATCAGTGTTGCCCTTCCTGTGAAGAGGCGGGAAATTCAAAAAGTCACGAACTTATTGATTCGCCCTCGTATCTGTGTAGGTTCCGATGTATATCCTCGATGTCTTGTTGATTTACCTTTTATCATTGATCTCTTCTGCATTTGTCTATAGCCATGGTCATCTTTATGTCTCTACAAAACCTATCAACATACTCAATTAGTGTTTGTATATCCCGATGAGTACTATAGTATAACTTGATATCGTCCATGTAGAATAGGTTAGGTTAGTTAAATGTTATTTGGTTCTCCGTACTGATTATCTTATAACCCTTACTTATCCGGTTTAGTAGCTTTGAAAGCGAGTTTAGCGCAAAAGAACCAAAGCGCGCTCAGCGAGTCCCCTTGGAAGATTTTTCTTTCTATAATGATAATAACTATATTAATTATTATTATCATCATTATGTTTTATTGATCAGATTTATACAGTATGCCATTACTTACAAATAAGTCACACGGTTTGTACAGTATACCAGGACGTAATTTAAATGTCTCCTTCAATCACATTTTGACGTTTACCTTTTCCAATCTGTCAAGACTTCAAATTTCGATACATACCAGATATTAAAAGTACCTAACCTACAATAGAAAACGCAATAATTTTGCAAAACAAAGTTTTATTTATTCAGCTGGTTCTCTGATACTTAACATTTAGCAGGAGCTTCATAAAGCAGTTCTAAACCATTAAAACATTTTTAAATTTTGGTCTGGAGGTAGAGCAGGTGGTCAACCAATTCAAACCCAGTTTGATTAATAGTTTGCAGTGCAATCAACGACTTGTGAGCAGGGGTGCTCTATTGCAAAAACAGCAGATCTGTGGCCTAGCTTTTCGCCGCGGTTTTGCACAATTTTCTAGGGTTATTTAGTTGACAATAGTAATATGTTCCCTTGACAGTTTTACCTTGCTCTTAAAATCTAGCAATTTCTTTAAGTTTGGAAACAAGAAATAGTCACTCGGGGCTAAATCCGGAGAATAGGGCGGATGAGGGAGCAATTCGTAGCCCAATTAATGCAATTTCGCCATGGAAATTACACATGTGTGCACCCTTGCATTGTCTTGGTGGAAAATAACTTTTTTCTTGGCCAAATGAAGAACCGATTTTTAGACATTTTTTTTTTGTCGTGGAGTCGAAATGCTTCCACTATTTATTTTATTTATTTATTTCACACAATGTACTACAGGCATGATTCAGTTGTACAGTTTACAACACGTAAATATTTTTTCAAGGTATTACCTCCAACATTTTAAACAAGTACAAACAATCTAGTTCTTAAATCTAGTTATATATATCGTATCGATAACTCAAAAAATAATGGGCCGATTTTGATGAAGTTTGGTACGTACCTTTCTTTTCTAAGTGGCTTGGTTAAGTTCTTTAGCCAGGAAAATGGGACCAGTTTCTCCGGGAAAATTTTGGGTTTTCCTTGGGAAAATTTTGGTATCTCCGAAAATAACAGAGCTATGACAACCAAATTTAGCATATACGTTTTTACTATCCAACTTACCCTGCATGCCAAAATTCAGATCTCTTAAGTGAAAAAGAAAAAAGTTATAGGCATTTTAAGAAAAAAAATTGGGTGCCACTGGTGATCAGAGGAAAGCACAAGAACAACATATTTTGTGTGATTAACAAATCCAATTGAATATTACATCCAACGGTTAAGTTTTCTTGACGCAAAAACGTCAAGAAGTGGCAGAAAAAATATGTTGAAAATTTGATAATTTTTCTTCTTCAACCGTCAAAGTCGCGATTTGAAACGTCAAAATTTGCAATTTTCAGACAACGAATTTGGAACAAATAGGAATTATGTAGACGATATGTCGTAAGAAGTGTGTTTTACAAAGCCTTAAGATTCAGTTTCAACCATCATTGGCCTTCATTTTATTAAAATATTTCTAGAAAATGCATTTCAAATAGACCCTCTTTCTGATGTTTCGGCAGTAGTTTCAGTTATAGAGCTTATGGTTTAATAGTCTATATTTTAGCAAATTTTCGTAGAAAAAATTCGTTATTGAGAAGACCGTGACTTATGCATTTTAATAAGATTTCTTCAAATGAGCGCGAACTAGAACCCCAAAAACCTATATACGGGGTCAGTTTCAGTTTTTGTCTGTTTACACATATACAGGATGGCGCTTTTCTACGGCAAAGCTCAATATATCCGTTATTATACAAGATATGACAAAAAAGTATATACGTTAATTATAGGGTATCTCGAGCTGCATCTTATAAACTTATTTTGACAATCACATGCTGGCCCATAAGTCGTTGGTGATACTCTCTTTTTTTAATAGAACACCCCGTTATATAATTCCATTTTTGTGTTTTCCAGCAAATTATAATGCATGTTTGTAAGAAAAAAATTGATATCGTTCATCGTTTTTGAGTTATTTCAATTGCTTTGCAACTTTTCACGTTTTTGGCACATATTTCAAACACATATCACAAATTGTGAAACGGCGTTTTTATCAATAGATTTGATACCCTGGATGCTGTCATAGAGTATTCTTTGTGTCAAAATTCAGCTCTCTAGTTAAAAGACAAAGAAATTACAAGCCTCTGATTAAAAAAAAGTTGAATCGTCAAAATTGATAATTCTGGGAGTCGTACATTAGTACGCATTAGCGCTTTGTGAGTTAAAAATACGGCTCGAAATGACTAACAAGCTCCTAGATTTGTGTCTCAGCCGACATTTTCCTTCATTTCGTTAAAATATGAGAAAAAAATAAATTTTAAACAAAAATTGTATGGTGTAAATAATCAAGACGTAAGAAAAGTAATATACTAGAGTATATACCTGTTAGTAGATACATCTGTCATGTCGAGAATGGCCGAGAGGTAAAAGAAGCAGTGTTAATTTAATAATGGACTCCTATAACACGCGTTCTAATCTCAGTTAGTGATTTTTTTCCAATTTTCTTTCAGTCTTATTTCGTTTTACCGTTATCTGATCAGATTTTTGTATGACAAATTCAATTAGGACGAGATGAAAACTTTTAAGACTTAATTCAACTTGAATAGCACATCTGGTTGTCTGTTAATGCCCTAACTTAGCGAAACCGTTCCATACTGAATACAGCCGTAGACTTTTCCCGTGGCTTCACAAGTGCTTGTTCTTTTCTGCAACCGATTTCAATTTTTACTGGGCGCAGAAAGTGCGTTATGGTAGCGAATTTTCATTAAAGTTTCAAATTACAATTGCTCAATTTGCTATTAACCTAACATTTGTTGGCCAGGAACCAAATTTGGCATATACGTTTTTACTATCAAACTTACCCTACGTGCCGAAATTGAGATTTCTATTAAAGAAAAAAGTTATAGGCATATAAAAAACAAATTGGGCGCCACTGGTGACCAGGGGAAAGCACAAGAACAAAATATTTTGTGTAATTAACAAAACCAATTGAATATTAGCGAATTTTCATTAAAGTTTTAAATTACAATTGCTCAATTTGCTATTAACCTAACATTCGTTGGCCAGGAATCAGTTTTTTCGGGAACATTTAAAGTTTATTTTCGTAAAATTTTTGTACATTTTCAAACAATAAAGCCCCTTTGATGAAATATGGTACATTGTTTCTACTATATAGGTTATACTGGTAACCAGATTTCATGCCTGCTTTCTTTTAGAAAAAAGTAATTTGTTATTAAAAATATCTTTACGAAAATTCACTACCTTAACTCACTTGCTTCGTCCAGACTTTTATCATTCTGAATTTGTTTCCTATTTCTTGTCGTGTGTCAATTGAATTTTCATAGTGAATGATTTCCCGAGAGACAAACTTGTCCTCCGGAATATTCGCGAGGACAAATATTGATTGAGATATCACGAGATTGACTATGTGTGTGTATACGTTGTATCAGATATCGGATTCATGTTTTACTTACATGATTATATTGTTGCGTTTTCTCCGGGTTCTGGATAAGTGAGACTTTTAAATTTTAACAAAACAACTTTATTTACACTCTAAATATGGATACAATAAAATTTCTAGAATGTCTCTCTCACAAAACACTTCATTTACTGGCCTTACAATTACTACTCTCAACAAAAGTCACTAATCTGGTACTACAGTCACTATTCTCTTAACACTTTACACTGCTTCTTCAAGTTACTACCACATTCTCTTACTGAACTGAACTAACTTGGGCTGGCTTGCTTCCGCTTTTATATACTCGCCGTACCTTCCCCTCCTTTCTAGAGCATTCCATTCCAGAACGTTCCAGGACCTTCTTTTACTAGAAGGTTCTGTGAATACAGATCGGTCCCGTGTGTATACAGGGGGATGTATATACAGGATGATCCAAATGTGGTCACCACTCCTATGTTACACAAGAGGTGTTTCTCGAACTATAAGATCTCTCTGCGTATACAGGGTGTAAGGGTTCTCTGCGTATACAGGGTGTATATACAGGGTGTTCGGAATGTGCAGACCTCAGTTATCCGTTCCGACGGGGTACAAGTTGGTAACTTCGTTATTTCTGGTCCTAGAGGGTTGAGACTTCGCCTGAGGGGGGTCACCCCAGGCACCCCCAGGGGGGTGGGGAGGAGGTGTTGCCAGACTGTGCAAAAATTCCCAGATGTTGGGGAAATTCTGGAGATGTGGCAACACCGCACCTACGTCTATTGAAGTGCTTTGTAACAATATGATATTATGACACCTTTAATAAAGTGTATTGCTATTTCGGAGTTTTTTTAATAACTAGGAGGATATTTTTCAGCTTTATAGACTAAGTGCAACACTCAGTAAATATAAATCTAAATAATCGAAAATTTAGGGAACTATTGGCGTAAATAAGAAAAAGTCGGGACGCAGCAAGTGCGTTATTGTAGCGAATTTTCGTAAAAATCTTTTTAATGGAAAATATGTCTTGTTTTTAAAAGAAGGACATTTGGTAGGCAGTATAACTTATATAGTACTAACAATGTACCATATTTCATTAAAATAGCTTTGTTGTTTCAAAAAGTACAAACATTTTCCGAAAATAAACTTAAAAAGTTCCAGAAAGAAACTGGTCCGATTTTCCTGACTAACGAACCTCTTCAAGCTATTTACACACCTGCCAAGATATAATTAATTACAAACAGCTTTAGGACCAAAATTGAAAAAAATATAAAAATTTGCTAAAATTTCTTTTCCAAAAATCCACCATTTTTTTATTACAGAAATTGCCTTCAGTAATGTTACAATAAATTATATTTTTCACAAAAATTCGACAACTTTTTTTTATAATAACTTACTAAACATTTATTATTAATTACCAACATAACACAAAAATCTCAATTATTTCTATGGAAACACTAAAAATATTTCTGCGCAAACTTTTCAAATTCAGCCGCTATTTTAGAGTGCCTGTATAGGGCAGCTAGATTTTTTCCACAAGCAATACAAAGAAAAAAGCTCTCTGAATGCGTCATTTCCATTCCATTTTTCCATTTCGTTTTTGTTGATATTTCTTTTCTTCTTATAAATGTTTTACTCAGTGCACAGTGAAGCTTCATTGTGTTTTCTATTCTTTCACTTAATTCTGCATCCCACTTTCTATCATCCTGTATCTACACTCCTAAATATTTGAATACTACTCAACAATTCTTCCCATCCAGCTTTATTGTTGTCTTCTTCTTATTTTTCCCAATGTCATGAGTTTTGTTTTGTCTGTATTTTTAAACCTTCCAAGTTGTGTTGGAGGTCTCGTTCGCTTTCTTCGAAAACTGCTAAGACATCAGCAAACGCACAAACCGAGATCGTGATCAAGTTCATATTTCTGTGTCCCACTTCCAATTCCTTTGATTCGCTCTCTGTCTTCTTTATTATATTGTCCATCATAACACGGCCATCTACAGTACCATAGATGCCCGTGTGTCAGCCCTGGTCCCTTTCTTCCCTAATACTGCGACAAAAAGAGCGAAACAGGTATGCGTTTCTAATTATGGTGAGAATGCATCTAGCCTTAGATATATTGGCCCGGTATTACGGAAGAAAAGGGCCAGGGCTTACAATTTACAAAATGGTTGGTGGTTGTACACAGTCTATTTATAACATTTAGTGTTTTCATACCAAATCGACGTGAACTATATAATGTATGCGTTCATGTGATGTATTCAGTGTTCAGGCCGAATAGCTCCGTTCGCGAGGTGAGTTACCTCTAGAATCCGACTAGGAGGTCACGGATTCGAGTCCCGTATTCGGACAGTCGGTCATTTCAGTCGAATGTGGAAATACCGGCTTCTGATGAGTTATGGGTGTGTCCTTTGTCTATATGTGTATGTAAGCTCCCCCCGCACAAGTCTAAGACTTTTGGGTGGGGAATTTGTCTACTGTGGTGTTATTATATTGTTACAAAGCACTTCAATAGACGTAGGTGCGGTGTTGCCACATCTCCAGAATTTCCCCAACATCTGGGAATTTTTGCACAATCTGGCAACACCGCCTCCCCACCCCCCCTGGGGGTGCCTGGGGTGACCCCCCTCAGGCGAAGTCTCAACCCTCTAGGACCAGAAATAACGAAGTTACCAACTTGTGCCCCGTCGGAACGGATAACTGAGGTCTGCACATTCCGAACACCCTGTATATACACCCTGTATACGCAGAGAACCCTTACACCCTGTATACGCAGAGAGATCTTATAGTTCGAGAAACACCTCTTGTGTAACATAGGAGTGGTGACCACATTTGGATCATCCTGTATACACATCCCCCTGTATACACACGGGACCGATCTGTATTCACAGAACCTTCTAGTAAAAGAAGGTTCTGGAACGTTCTGGAATGGAACGCTCTAGAAAGGAGGGGAAGGTACGGCGAGTATATAAAAGCGAAAGCAAGCCAGCCCGAGTTAGTTCAGTTCAGTAAGAGAATGTGGTAGTGACTTGAAGAAGCAGTGTAAAGTGTTAAGAGAGTAGTGACTGTAGTACCAGATTAGTGACTTTTGTTGAGAGTAGTAATTGTAAGGCCAGTAAATGAAGTGTTTTGTGAGAGAGACATTCTAGAAATTTTATTGTATCCATATTTAGAGTGTAAATAAAGTTGTTTTGTTAAAATTAAAAGTCTCACTTATCCAGAACCCGGAGAAAACGCAACAATTTGGTGTCAGAAGTGTGGGATAAGTGAGTGAAGAAGTGGACAACTAAGCTAGCTGTAAATGGTAAACACTAGATCGACTGACTACGACAAGATGGCTGAAATCAAAGAGTTGATGGACTTACTGAAAAGACAACGCGAAGAAGACGAGAGAAGACGACAAGAAGACAAAGAAGAACTCAAGAAGCAACGCGAAGAAGACGAACAACGACGACAAGAAGATAAAGAAGACCTCAAGAGGCAACGCGAAGAAGACGAACAACGACGACAAGAAGATAAAGAAGACCTCAAGAGGCAACGCGAAGAAGACGAACAACGGCGACAAGAAGATGAAAGAAGACGGCGCGAAGAAGACGAGAGAAGACGACAAGAGGAGGAACAGAGGCGTCTTCAAGACAAAGAAGACATCCGAAGTATGTTTCACGATATGAGAGTCGATGTAAAAGAAGAAATTGAACAGATTAACGAACAAATAGAGAATGTGGACTATAAAATAGGAGTGGTGAACAGTAAAGTGGAAAATGCAACAGAGGATTGGAACAAACGATGGGAAGAAGTTGAAGGGTTGAAAGAACAAATGAAGATGATGATTAAAGGCACAGAAGTCAGACATAGAGAACTGACAGAACAGGTGATGGGCCAAACTGATAGAACTCAACCAAGAGGAGTTACTGGAATGTCCCCAGCTCAAAATCGTCCGGAAGAAGATATGCCAATCGTGCAGCGGCCTCATGGAACCTTGAAGCCGCCGACTTTTGACGGAGAAACATCGTGGCCCATGTACAGGAGGCAGTTTGAAGCGGCAGCTCTCAGCAATGGGTGGAGCGAACAACAGGCAGCAACTGCTCTAATTCTCTCGCTTCGAGGTAAAGCCCTAGAAATCCTCCAGAACATCCCGGAGTCGAAACAGCAAAACTACTTAACAGTGATACAGGCCCTAGATTTGAGATATGGTAACAAGTACATGAGCCAGGTCTACCAGACACAACTAAAGTCAAGGGTCCAGAAGCCAAATGAGACGCTGCAAGAATTTAGTGACGAAGTGGAGAAACTTGTGCGACTGGCATATCCCCAAGCCCCAGAAGAATTTGTCAACCAGATAACCGTCCAGACCTTCATCGATGGGGTACTTGATAATGAAATGCAACAAGCTTTAAGGCTCGGAAGGTTCAAAACACTTACGGACTGCGTAATTTATGGCTTGGAATTTGAAGCAGCGAAGAATGCATCTCAACCTCGCCGCAACAGGCTGCGCGAAGTGAAGGAGATAGAGGACTTTGCAGACACGACAGCCGAACTAAGACAAGAAATGAAAATGATAAAAGAAGCCATAAGCAAGCTCACTGTACCGGTTGGGGCACGTAGGACGAAAGCAGATTGGTCAGACATAGAATGCTACAAGTGTGGTAGGAAAGGACACATAAGTAGGCAGTGCTTACAAACCCAACAGGTGGCTCGCAGAAGACAAGAATATACCAACAGGGAGCGCCATCAGGGAAAACGACCTGACGCCAGTGTAGGTGGGCGACACGTGGCATGCGAGACCCAAGGCCTCAAGGTCAGGGTCTCCACTATCCGACGCTACCGCGAGAGCCTCGTTATACCTGGCAGCATAGACGGAAGACAATGCAGTTTCACCATCGATACTGGTGCTACTAGATCCGTTGTACGTCCAGACATGTTGCCAAACAGGTCGGCACTCACGACCAACAAACAGCCTGTGTTGGAGACGGCAAAAGGAGATAGGATACCTGTGCATGGAGAGGCCACTGTTTTCATTAGGCTGGGCAGTACTGAGCTACAGGTAAGGGCTGTCGTCGCAGAAATCGTCGACGAATTTATCCTGGGCCTGGATTTAATGGAAGATTTCGATGTCCTGTCAGTAGACTTCCAGAATAAGATCTTGAAAATCGGTAACGAAGAGTTGTATTTATCTCCAACAGCAGGCGAAGCTAATCTCAGGGTGAGACTTATTGTCGACGAGGATACACGGATTCCTGGTAACAGTGAGAAGATTGTCAGAGCCAGGCTAGAGAAGAAACTTGATGGTATGTCTGCTCTCATAGCGGAGCCCCTAAAAGATAGACGTGATGGCGCCCTCGTCGCACGATGCTTAGTAGACCCGAAGAAGACAATACCCATAAGAGTGGCTAACGTACAAACTAACAGGGTCACATTGAAGAAAGGTGAGGTTATCGCCACTTGCGAACCCATTGACCGAGTGATGTTGTCCAAAAACGTGACACCCACTGCATTAGACAGAAGACTGCCAGTAGAAATAGTAGAGCGGTTCAAGAATTCATGGGGCCAATTGAACAATATGGAGATGGAGATGGCCCTGAAGTTCGTATTGGAGGAGGCTGATATCTTCGCTCAAGATAAAATCACAGGTCGTACGAGTCTAGTGCAACACAGGATTAATACTGGCGACGCAAGACCAATTAGACAGCCGCCGAGAAGACTGCCTTTTGCCAAGCAATCAGAAATCAAGGCGATGGTTAACGAAATGCTGGAGGATGGTGTGATCGAGGAGTCTAATAGTCCTTGGTCGTCCCCAGTAGTTTTGGTCACCAAGAAAGACGGCACTATGAGATTTTGCGTGGACTATAGGAAGCTGAATGATGTCACCAAGAAAGACAGTTATCCCCTGCCCCGGATCGACGACACTTTGAACACTTTGGCCGGATCAAAGTGGTTCTCTACATTAGACCTGAAAAGTGGTTACTGGCAAGTAGAACTCCATAAAGAGGATAAGGAGAAGACTGCTTTTTCAACCGGGAATGGGTTGTACCAATTCAAGGTCATGCCATTCGGCTTATGTAATGCCCCTGCCACCTTCGAGCGACTAATGGAATTAGTGCTAAGAGGACTGACATGGGAAACATGCCTGGTGTATCTCGATGATGTCATGGTGATTGGAAGGACTTTCGATGAACACCTGTCAAATCTGAAACAAGTTTTCTCCAGGCTGAGAGGTGCCAATCTGCAACTCAATCCTAAGAAATGCGTCCTCTTCCAGAAGAAAGTGAGTTTCCTCGGACATGTCGTTTCTGAGAAAGGAATAGAAACCGATCCAGAGAAAATAAAGGCAGTAAGAGACTGGCCTGTGCCGAAGAACAAACATGAGGTCAGAAGTTTTCTGGGACTTTGCAGCTATTACCGACGCTTTGTGAAGTACTTCAGCAGCATTGCGAAACCTCTGCATAGCCTGACTGAAAATAAGGCCGAGTTCATCTGGTCACCAGATTGCCAAGAGTCTTTTAGAGAGCTCAAACATCGTCTTCTCACTGCTCCTGTGCTGGCTTATCCTCAGGACGAAGGACTGTTTATACTGGACACCGATGCTTCCCAGTATGGCATTGGGGCAGTACTCTCACAGCTCCAAGCCGGAGAAGAAGTTGTGATAGGCTACTTCAGCAAAACGTTCGGAAAAGCAGAAAGAAATTACTGTGTAACCCGGAAAGAACTGCTGGCAGTTGTAAGATCCATCGAACATTTCCACAGCTTCCTGTACGGAAGAACATTCCGCGTGAGGTCAGATCACTCTGCTCTGCAATGGCTTCTGAACTTTAGAAATCCCGAAGGACAGATAGCCCGATGGATAGAGAAACTGCAGAGCTACGACTTCCGGATTGAACATCGAAGAGGAAGAAGTCACGCCAATGCAGACAGCCTGTCAAGAAGACCATGTTCATTGCATGAATGTAAATTTTGCGAGCGACAAGAGAACAAAGAGATCGATAAAGTAACTCATCAGATCAAACAACTGGTGGCAGGACAGGAGAATAACACCGATCTAGACGTAAATCTTGAATACATCAGAGACGCACAGAAGACAGATCCAGACTTGAAAAATATTAGAGAATGGCTACAAAAGGGGAAAAGACCTGAGTGGCACGATGTGTCCCGGTTTGGGGCGGAGGTTAAAGGCTACTGGTTACAATGGGACTCATTGTGTCTAAAGAATGACATGATCACTCGAAAATGGGAAACTGCCGATGGTAGAGACTGTATATACCAGACCGTTGTGCCAAGTGAGTGCATAGACAGTGTTCTTCAAGAGTTACACAATAGTAGAAGTGGAGGCCACTTTGGGGTCAACAGGACTCTTGCCAGAGTGAGAGACCGCTTCTATTGGATAAACTGCCGAAGAAGCGTGGAAGAATGGTGCAAAAGGTGTGACCAATGTGCTTCAAAGAAAGGACCAAAGACCCGATCCAGAGGAAAAATGATGCAGTACATCTCAGGTACACCGTGGGAGAGAGTTGCCGTAGACATCGCAGGACCTTTTCCCATCACAGAGTCTGGGAACAGATACATAATGGTGGCGATGGACTACTTCTCGAAATGGCCTGAAGTTGCGCCGATCCCCAACCAAGAGGCAACGACCGTAGCAGAAGCCCTGATGGAAAATGTCATATCACGGCATGGCGTACCCTTGGAGATTCACACCGACCAGGGCCGGAATTTCGAATCAGAGGTCTGGAAGAGCCTAATGGACTTGCTAGGCATAAAGAAAACGAGAACAACGCCACTCCACCCTCAATCAGACGGCATGGTAGAACGGCATAACAGGACCATCAATCAGTATCTTGCTATGTTTGTTGACGAGAATCAGAGAACCTGGGACAAGCTGATACCACTGTTCCTCCTAGCTTACAGAAGCTCTCAGCATGAATCTACCGGCTACACTCCATCCATGATGTTGACCGGCAGAGAGATGCGGCTACCAATCGACATGACGAGACCACCACCGAACGAGGACATAGCGGACCTAGCTACGTTACCTGAGTATGTCGCCGACCTAGAAGGAAAACTGCGCACTATACACAGATGTGTCAGAGATAGGCTCCTCTTAAGCAGTGACCGGATGAAGATGCGCTTGGATCGCAGAGCAACACCCCATACATTCAAGGAAGGTGATGCAGTGTGGCTGTACCAACCAACAAGGAGAAAGGGCCTCAGTCCCAAACTTCAGAAACCATGGGAAGGGCCATACTTGGTGACTAAGAAAATTAACGACCTAGTCTACAGAATCCAGCTGTCTCCAAGAACTAAACCCAAAGTTGTTCACATAGAGAGGTTGAGTCCCTATCGGGGCAACGAACCCCCAAGTTGGCGGCCGGTAAATACTGTTCGGGACGAACAGTCTTAAGGAGGGGGGCAGTGTTACAAAGCACTTCAATAGACGTAGGTGCGGTGTTGCCACATCTCCAGAATTTCCCCAACATCTGGGAATTTTTGCACAATCTGGCAACACCGCCTCCCCACCCCCCTGGGGGTGCCTGGGGTGACCCCCCTCAGGCGAAGTCTCAACCCTCTAGGACCAGAAATAACGAAGTTACCAACTTGTGCCCCGTCGGAACGGATAACTGAGGTCTGCACATTCCGAACACCCTGTATACGCAGAGAACCCTTACACCCTGTATACGCAGAGAGATCTTATAGTTCGAGAAACACCTCTTGTGTAACATAGGAGTGGTGACCACATTTGGATCATCCTGTATACACATCCCCCTGTATACACACGGGACCGATCTGTATTCACAGAACCTTCTAGTAAAAGAAGGTTCTGGAACGTTCTGGAATGGAACGCTCTAGAAAGGAGGGGAAGGTACGGCGAGTATATAAAAGCGAAAGCAAGCCAGCCCGAGTTAGTTCAGTTCAGTAAGAGAATGTGGTAGTGACTTGAAGAAGCAGTGTAAAGTGTTAAGAGAGTAGTGACTGTAGTACCAGATTAGTGACTTTTGTTGAGAGTAGTAATTGTAAGGCCAGTAAATGAAGTGTTTTGTGCGAGAGACATTCTAGAAATTTTATTGTATCCATATTTAGAGTGTAAATAAAGTTGTTTTGTTAAAATTAAAAGTCTCACTTATCCAGAACCCGGAGAAAACGCAACAATATAATATTATTTTAGATATTCGTTTTTAGTGAATTTTCTTAAAAAAATTCACTAATGAGGAGATCCCGACTTTTGAATTTTGTAAAAATTTCTTCAAATGAGCGCTAATTAGGCCCCCCAGAACACATATCCGGGGTCAGTTTCAATTTTATATATATATATATATATATATATATATATATATATATATATATATATATATATATATATATATATATATATATATATATATATATATATATATATATATATATATATATATATATATATATGTATATGTATCACACCGATAACTCAAAAAATAATGGTCCGATTTTGATTAAATTTGGTGAATAAATTCCTTTTGCAAATGGCTTGGATAAGTTCGTTAGCCAGGAAAATCTGCCCAGGTTTTCCCGGAAAATTTTGTGTTTTCTTTCGAAAAAAATTTATATCTCCGAAATTAACAAAGTAAGGGCAACCAAATTTGGTACGCGGGTTTACATCCTTATAGGTAAGTTACCTACCAAAATTTAGCTATGTAGGTCGAAAGACAAACAAAAAAAGTTATAGGCATTTATAGAAAAATAAATTGGGGGTTTCTTCAAAACGTCAAAGTTGCGTAATAAAACGTCAAAATCGGCAACATTTAGGCAAATAACGTGAATCTAATACGGGCTATGGGAATCAAATATCTCAAGAAGGATGTTTTACAAACCCTGAAGTCTTAGTTTCAACCGTCATTGTCCTTCAATTTACTAAAATGTTTCCAGAAAATTCATTTCAAATAGACCCTTTCTCTGATGCTGGACAGTAGTTTTAGCTATAGAGTTTATCGTTTAATGGTATATAATTTTTGTCGAATTTTCGTAAAAAATCAATAAAGCTCAATATATCCGTTATTATACAAGATATGAAAAATATCTTTATACATTAATTATAGGGTGTCTTGAGCTACATCTTCAAAAAATATTTCTACAATCACAGGGTGGCCCAAAAGTCGTCGGTGATACAAATTTTCTTTTTTTTTTTAATCAAACACGCCTTATGTTATTGCATTTTTGCATTTTCCATCGAAATATAATGCATGTTTGTAAAAAAGAAATTCCGGATGCAGCAAGTGCGTTATGGTAGCGAATTTTGATCAAATGCTTCATATTTGTATAGCCCAATTTGCTATTAACCTATAAGGTTGACCAAGAATCGAGTTTTTCCGGGAACACTTTAAGTTTACTTTAGGAAATGTGTGTACATTTTCACACAATAAAGTTATTTTTATGAAACATGGCACATTGTTTTTACTATATAGGTTATACTGGTAACCGAAATTGATGCCTCTTTTCTTAAATTAAAACACATATTTGCAATAAAAACATTTTTATGAAAATTCACTACCATAACGCACTTGCTGCGTCCCGAGTTTTTTTGTTTAATTCGGCGGTGATAATATCATGAACTGCATCGACATTTTCGGTGATTAACACAGAAAGGGGCCTTCCCATAGTTAGTTCTTCACCTTGATCGGAAAATTTACTTCATTTAAAGCACGCAATCACACTTTTTTACGGTCGCATACGATGGACATTGAACCAGGGTCTAAGTATAATCATATATTCGTAAATCTGTTTACCTCTGAATAGCTTCAAATACAGGTAATCGATGCCTGGATATTCCAATTTTTCGACTTTCATTCTGTCGATATTCAATTTTTTTAACTGACAGTGTCGGACTTTACAAATGGTGCAAAGACCTAAGTTACTTAAATAGGAAAATAAATAATTATATAACAGGACACCTTCAGGTTTTCTCTTTAAACGTGGTATAAGTTATCAGGTTTCTTTCTTTAGAACAGCTTTACCTTCTAAAGCCTATGTGAGTCGGCAAGATCGGAAAATTATAAAGAGGAAAAAACTGTATAATGAATGTATATCTCTCCGTCTGTGATGTCTCAGCTTTAATATTCACGTCCCAGATAGGAGGGATGGATGTCTGGAGATGAATTTCAACGTGGCTCGCACCTTCCCCACTGAAAACGTCTTCACTGGCGGCTGTTATAGCGCCTAAATCCTTTGAATATATCATATGGCAATGTCTGAACCTCTTAAATGTCCCTCATTTGCTGAAAACCTGTATGAGTTTATTTTTCAGATGACTGCAGACAGATCCGCATTTTTTATCCACCAAAATGATGCAAGTTAATGTACAATTGAAAAAGTTAGATTTTTGTTATTGGCAGAAGTAGCTTTAATACAGAAAATGAAATCTTTAAAAAATTGAAGCTTTGGCAATTCTTCCCATTTGATTTGCTTTTCGTCATTGTTAAACTGCTTCTCCAGCAAAATCTTTACGTTTTGTTTTTTTTTCTTTCGTACTTTTATTACCAAGTGGTTGTAGTTTAAACTGTAATTTCCTTTCTGTTTTACCTCGTTTCACCATTGACTGATACGGATCAGTATCAACTTGAAATCTATAAAATTCACTACCTCTGTATTTAATGGTTGCAGTGTTCTTTTTCGTCATGAATTTCCGCAGCTTTATGCGTTTAAAGTTTTTTATGTCTGTTATTTTGTTATACAGTTTATCTGGTATGTTTTTTATGTTATACAAAAAGCACCCCTTCCCTAAACTGCTGACACTTCCAACCTTTGAATAAATTTGATTGTACTTTTCCTTAGTCGTAATAATATTTTCTCGTTTGAGTAACTTTTCTACCCTTCCGAAAGCCCTGTCGGCTGAGAGGTAACTGTGCCCTCTTACTGGAAAGTGGAATATTATATTCTTAGTTGGTGCCGGAGCTACCAGTAGCCAGCATACTAAAACATGCATTATGTAGGAATTTTTGTTCTGGCCACCACATCCAACACAAAATAATCGAACTGTTTCACAGTCAGTTACATTCAAATTCCGCAAATGGCATAATAATGCTGAGCCCACCTCAGTTGAACCTCGTTTTACTTGTGATTCGTCCCACGTATAAAATGAAGGATGTCTGCTCTCCATGTCAACGCAACAAAACGAATACAAGCTGATCTGCTGAAGGTAGAAAGCGTCTTGGATTGGTGTCTTAGGAAGTGGATGCACTTGCTGTAGATCAAAAGCAAAAGAAACACTTCTTGGAGGTTTTTGCTAACTTGTAGAACTCATTTGCACGTAACTTATGAATTCGTAAGTCTGTTTGTGACTTCAATTTCTTAGCACCTGTTTCTTTACTAATAGCATGCTTCAGATTGAGACAGGTACCACATACATCGCTGGCGGGAGACTTAAAACCAATATTGAAGTTGTAATAGAAGATGTTCTTGAACATTGTAAGACTCACCTTGTTGTCACTATTGCGTTCATTATACATTTGAAAAAGTTTGTTAAGGCTTAAGTCACAGGATAGATAGACTCGGGAAGACTTTTTTCGGTTGTAGTGGCTCTCCGACGCTGGAAGTGAAGCTATGAACTCTCTAACTTTATTCTTCTTTTCCTGGTTTTTGTTTAAAATCCTATCACCGCCACGCTTTTCTTTGAGCACATTTCCACTTTATAATTTTAGTGACAGTACGTATACGACTATCAGAAATAGAAAAGGCTGCCTTCAGAAACTTCTTACACACTGGTACTATGCCAGATTTTGTGCGAAAATAATAATAAACGTGGAAGTTTTTAGGTTTTGCATTTTCTTGTAGGACACCTTGTCTTGGACGCCGTTGAGGAGGACAAACAGAAATAAAATGACACAGCTTTTTGTCCTGCTCCATTTTGTCAGGGGTTTCATAAAACTTTTCCCTCAGTCGCCTAATTTCATTTTATAGAAATTGAACTGCAATTTAATTTTTGCTGCTGTGATCACAAGATCGTCTAAATTTCTTCAAATGAGGATCTGTCTTTGTGTACCTTATAAATTTTGCTGTCTGTCGTAAAGCACGCTTCTGTTGTCTTCGAGAACCAAAGTTAATTAAGCCCACAGATGTATCCATATTATATGAATTACCAACAATGACGAATTACCGACAATTTAACACAAGACTGAACAAACACCTTGAATAATCTCTGGTAACAATCTTTTTATATGGTAAAGATAGAATTGGCTTTTTAGCGTATTTTCCTATTAAAAAAAAGAGCCATCACGACTTTCGAACTTTCAAAAAATTTATTAAAATCGGCGCGAAGTCAAACCCATAGTTTGGGCCACTTAAAAATTATATATATATATATATATATATATATATATATATATATATATATATATATATATATACCGGGCGCCTCGTGTATCGTTCTACACGTAATAATTTAAAAATTATCATAGAAAATCATAATTTTTGTGGGAAAAAAAAACAAGTAAATACGCTGCCGGCTGCCGCAAATAGCATAACAACCTCCACCATGCCAATTCAGGGTTCGTCGAAAGTGGAGGTAATTTAAAAATTTAAATGGGGCGGTACAAATTTTATAACAGCATTTGATCGCACGTATGTGCCATACGTTTGAATGCAAAGCTGGACAGCTTTGCATTCAAACGTATAATACGTCCATAGCAAAACATAAATGATCAAGCTATCTATGAATATACTTCGTAGTGCAGTTTATCCTTATCCACGTAATTATTTGATAAGTATTAAAAAAAAAATTCTTCCCTGAAATTTCGGGGTTTGACGAAAGGGGAGGCAACTTAAATTTTAAATGGAACGGTACAATGTTTATATCAGCATTTGATAACATACAATTTTTCGTTAAAGAGTATAAGACGTCTATAACAAAAGATATAGAAATTATCAAGTTATCCATGAATATTGTTGCGTTTTCGCCAGGTTGTGGATAAGTGACACTTTACATTTTAACAAAACAACTTTATTTACTTTCTAAATATGGATACAATAAAAGTTCTAGAATGTCTCTATCACAAAACACTTCGTTTATTTGGCCTTACAATCACTAATCTGGACAAAAGTCACTACACTGGAACTACAGTCGCTACTCTCTAACACTTCACACTAGTTACTGCTTCTTCGAGTCCCTTCAACATTCTCTAATTGAACTGAACTGCCTGAGCTGGCTTGCTTTCGCCCTTATATACCCGTCGTACCTTCCACCTCGTTTCGGGATTGTTCCATTCCAGAATGTTCCAGGACCTTCTTTTGCGAGAAGGTTTTGTGAATACAGATCGGCCCCGTGTGTATACAGAGGGATGTATATACAGGTAATCCAAATGTGGTCATCACTCCTATGTTACACAAGAGGTGTTTCTCGTACTATAAGATCTCTCTGCGTATACAGGGTGTAAGGGTTCTCTGCGTATACAGGTGTATATGCACAGACCTCAGTTATCCGTTCCGACGGGGTACAAGTTGGTAACTTCGTTATATTTGGTCCTAGAGGGTTGAGACTTCGCATGTGGGGGGGGGGGGGGTGGTCACCCCAGGCACCCCCAGGGGGTGGGGAGGCGGTGTTGCCAGATTGCACAAGAATTCCCAGATGCCGGGGAAGTTATGGAGATGTGGCAACACCGCACCTACATCTATTTAAGTGCTTTGTAACAATATATTTCGTTGCCCTGTTTATTGTTCCACAAGCAATCATTTAATAACTATCAAACATATCAAATCAAAATTTTGCGCAAAGAGGCAACTAAATACGATGCCTTAAATGGAACACATTAATGAGGTTAGGACATTTTTTCCGCGGTTTCATAGTTTATTATTATTGCTGTTATATGGGAGGTATAGTTTCAGCGCCTGTAGTGTTTGTATTAAGCATTTCTTATACTTGAAACGACCCAGACTGAGAACTTTGATGTTTTAACTGTGAATTTCCAATTTTAGAATTTAAAATAACTTGATTTATTGGAAAATATCTAAAATTAAAATTAATAATGCACGTCCAGGCGACGTGTGTGGATGACTACTGGTTGACATTTGACATTGCAACATCATGAATTTCGTTTAACCTTCCAAAATTGGTTGGCTTTGCGTTCGTGGGTCATCAACCCTTGTTTACTGTTTAGTTTATATCAATCGTTTTTGTGTTTTCTTTTTGCTGAATAAAACTTGATCAAAATAAACCAGGAGATAGCTTCCAGAATAATATCGTTTTCATCTATGAATTATTTCTGTCACGATGTTAATATTAAATGTATCAAGCCTGGTAAAAATAGCTTTAACTCTGGGCATCTTATCCGACAAAGAATTCACCACTGCTCAAACATCAGCTAACAAATATATAAAAATCAACCATCAAGAAAGTTGTCCAAAGGGCAATAAAAAAACTGCATTAAAGATGTTCAAGATTAATTTCAAATAACCCTACCTAAAGGTGCCCTCAAGTCATGTTGCCATATTTATTGTCACACCTTAGCTTACCTTTGAAAATAATTATTGACAGTTGACGTTTTCCAACCTCTCGCCGGGAACTCGTTTTCTATATGTCATTATTAGGATTACCTAGTGATGTATAGCTGATATAAAGCCTTCAGTTTCAATATTATTATTATTATTATTATTATTATTATTATTATTATTATTATTATTATTATTATTATTATTATTATTATTATTATTATTATTATTATTATTATTATTATTATTATTATTATTATTATTATTATTATTATTATTATTATTATTATTATTATTATTATTATTATTATTATTATTATTATTATTATTATTATTATTATTATTATTATTATTATTATTATTAAACAAACAAACACGCTGCCATGAAAATTGTTTAGTGTCAAGTTGTTGCAACGTTTTAACGAGTATCTGCCAAGTTGCATGTAAATCAAATAACTGTTTTTGGAACGCTGTAAACGCGCGAAGTTGTCCGATCAAATCATAGCAAACAAATGTGATAAAGTGTTTGATAAAAGAAACTCAGTCAAAAATTCTACACGAAAGTATGACTGCTGTATCAGTGCTATCGGGGCGGCGAGGCCTCGGACGAGCCCTAAGGGAGAAAAAAAATCACTACTGCATTATATTGTCAATGGCATTTTCGAATAAAATTCTGACCAAAGCGGTTCAAATAGGGCACAGAGTCCGTTCGAGATAACCTTAAAAGTGGACGACTTGTGGAAGCGAGGACCAATCTCTGTGTGCAAGAGTGCATTGAAAGAAGACTCAAAAATACAGAGATTTATATCCTTTCAGGCAGTCGGGCAGTACTAAAGTCTCCGAAATTATTTTAAACCGAGTCTAAACTGACCTGGGACAGCACAAAATCCTTGAAGCAACTGGCTGCAAGCAACAAAGTAACTTTGGTATGGGTACCATTGGCATCAAGGTATTTAAGGGAATGAACAAGCAGATGGCCTTGCAAAAAGGACCTTGAAACCCTCATTTTATGGTTCAGAGCCCTACTGTGACTCAACAAAAAAGTCATGTAAGAAATGGACTTGATACTTGCGAGAGGAACGTTGCCATATTGGAGGAAAACGCTTGTCCATGGCATTTTCGAATCAAATTCTGACCAAAGCGGATGACAGAAACGGGAAATTTTTGAAGCAACTGGCTGCAAGCAACAAAGTAACTTTGGTGTGGGTACCATTGGCATCAAGGTATTTAAGGGAATGAACAAGCAGATAGCCTTGCAAAAAGGACCTCAAAAACCTTATTTTCTGGTTCAGAGCTATATTGTGGCTCAACAAAAAAGGCATGTAAGAAATGGACTTGATACATGTGAGAGGAACGTTGCCATACTGGAGGAAAATGCCAGGCTTAAGGCAGGCAAAACGGTTCATTTCTATAGCAACAGAGAAGCTTGAACTGCTTCTTGAATTGAACAGAAACGATTTGAGGCTAATTACAGGACTTTTTATGGGTAAGGTGGGCAGTCAAAACCGCAGACACTGCATTGAAGCAGCGGAAACAACAGAACACTTGCTATGCGATTGCACGGCTCAGTTCTGCAAAAGGATTAAATACTTTGGAGAGGTGACTTTCAACACTCCAGGAAATATGTAAAATAGCTCCAAAACGATATCGGATACATAAAAAGTCTGAACTTTTTGGCAACTTAGGAAAATAGTGTCATATACAAAATATCCGTTGAGGTCGCAGCATTGAGAGGCAAAAGGCCCATATGACTCACTAAGCAGTCTACAATCTTCTACCATTTGCGCAATAGCCCCATTATTAGTAGCCCGAACAGCTCTTTGAACTCTACTGTCGTCTTCCGTTTTTGAAGGAGACATGTTCTCCCAAACACCGGTAAACATTGATAAAAGTTGTTTAAGGAATTTGCCTCGCAGAGTATTTTTCTCGATAAAGTAGCTGAGGTGCAGAGGATTTTGATTGAATCTCTCCATAGCACATATTTATGTCTCTATACTCGAAAAAAGTTCGGGACGCAGCAGGTGCGTTATAGTAGTGAAATTTCATAAGAATTGTACACTACTAATATGGCGTAATAACAGTGTACGATATTATTATTAACTAATACTTTAAATTTAAATGGAACTTGGAGATCGGTTTTAGAGATCCTAGCTCGTGCTTATTTGAAGAACTTTTTCGAAAGTTGTACCATTGATAGCTCTCTATCATCATCACAATTTTTTAAATTATGTGCTCAGCTGTTGAGAAAAAAACTTAAAATATCTAAAACTCCATTTTCTATGAATCCCTTTGATGACGAAATGATCGTCAGGTCTGAAAACTGTATTGTGATGAATTAAATTCTCGAAATTGTACTTATCAGTACTCATCACAGGTTCCAATCTTTACTGATCGAATTTTGAAAGTATTGAGAATTGGACACATGTTTATAGATTCATTTTCTCTTATTTTGAGCTCTTGTATCGCACAGTCCTATGCATTGCACTTTTTTTCAATGTCATCCTGTATAGTTTTTGACTAGGTAGAAAAAATGTATCGGTTCTATTTTTGTTGAAGTTCTCCTTAAAAAATAACAAACCTACAACTTCATACAATTCTGTGTCTTTCATTTTGGAAGTCCGTAGTGGAATTATCCCGTAATTTAAACACTCAGGTTTAGATTATTCGCCTTTCTCTCAGTGCTTAATGTTGACACAAAGCCTTGTAGAAGCTAAATTAGGTTGACAATAACGTTACAGTGGTGGGATACTTGGACCTACTTCATATAAATTCACATTCTCAAGTCCTCTTCTGGTTTGAGAACGTCCCCAATTTAACCAATGCAAATACAAGCATCGTTTGTGGGTTACAGATTCAACAAAGCTGAGTTGACTTTGAAATAAATCTGTACCTCACGTAGAATTTGGTAGAAAATTATTACCAGAAGTTGTAGACTTAACTTAAAAATTATGTGTTACGATTAGGAAGGCCTGTGCAGAAGACACTGAACAAATTTGTGAAAATTTGAAGTTTTATTTTGATTTCTCAAAGTCTTTGATATGGCGACACCACAAAACAGTTTTTCTTGTAACGAAAAAGATTCTAAATTTGATTATCTTCGACATCGTAAATACGCGTGGAAGTAGGGCATCGGCGACAAAAATGTCAAAAATTTTTGTTTTGCTTAAACGTCGTAAAAAGTGTCAAAACACGTAGAAAACATGATTTGGTAACGAACATTTGTGTCTGTCGGTCTGTCTGTATGTCTGGCTGTTTATAGCCACGACAACTTTAGAACGAATTGAGATATCATCTTCAAATTTGGTATACAGTTAGAACCCGATAAACGAACGGTTCCGATTTTTTTTTGGGTAAAATCTATCCAGGGGATAGGGGATGAATGGGAAACGATTTGGTGAAAATTGTAATTTTTTCGTTAAAACTCGCGTAATATAACGTTTTAGGATTCGTTTATTAGAAAACTTTCAATTTCATTAAACATCGGGTATTCAGTGCTGAAATTAAATTAGCGGTTGAATGTATGGGTGTGGAATATCGGTGACAGACATTTCTAATTTTTTTAAAAACGGCGTAAAAGGTCTCAAAACATATAGAAAACTTGTTTCTGGAACGATTTTTTTTGTCTGTCGGCCTGTACGTCTGTCATTAGTAGGCTAACTTTCGAATGAATTGAGATATCATCTTCAAATTTAGTATTCAGTTAGCACCCGACAAGGTAACGCTTGAATTGTTCTTGGGTAACATCTTTTTAGGGAGTAGGGGATAAATGAGGGGTGATTTGGTGCAAATTGACATTTTTTCGTTAAAACTCGAGTAATACATTGTTTCAGAAGTTTATGGGTACAGGAATACGAATATTTTCAAGTCATGGATCACAAATTAATTTAATGAGAATGCCTTTCTGAGGAGAGTAGATTATCACAGCTATGTGGAAGTTATGATTCAATTTGCACAACTATTCTCTGCTATGCACAAAACAAGAGAAGCTGCATACATTTTTGATAAAGGTTTATTCTTCAGTGGAACACTAAGCACTATTGATCTTCTGATGTGCCGATTTTTGCTCCTTGACTTCAGTTAGCTACTTAGTGAATGAGATGCAGCCAACATCATGCTGCTGTTGATGTTTTGGTGGGTAGAAAACAAAATTCGATTCGGTATGTTTTTGTTTAAAATGCTATTAGAGGAAAATCTATCTTAGGGTGTTATTTTTTAAAAGGGTCATCATAAAACGTGTTTTTGGATCCTAATAAACTGATCTTTTCGTCATATTTTTGCCTCCAAAACATGTCGGTCAACTCTTCATGTACTCTAATAAGCGCTTGCGCGTTGTTTGTAATACGTGCTTCAGTAGAAGAGAATGAGAGGTAAGGCGTTTACATTATGTTGTTAAAATATAATTTTTCATTTTTTTGGTAGTTCTGTCAAAAGTAAGCTCTTCCAGCAGCGATTAATATATATATATATATATATATATATATATATATATATATATATATATATATATATATATATATATATATATATATATATATATATATATTAATATTAATATATAGCGGCAACACAGCTGAGTGCCAGGTACATAGATTCTAGATTGTTCAGTTGGCCTGTAATATGAAAGGATGCTTTATGCTTTATTCATGTAATAATAATAATAATAATAATAATAAAGTTTGTTTTCAACAAAAAGCATACAAAATAAGATAGAAAATAAATTTTCAATGAAAGAATATACAAAATTGGTTACTATATATATATATATATATATATATATATATATATATATATATATATATATATATATATATATATATATATATATATATATATATATATATATATATATATATATATATATATATATATATATATATATATATATATATATATATATATGTTACCAGTGAGTGTAAGAAATATGAGTTGACTTGACGCCGTCTTGTCTCAACCAGAGGCATCGGCGAGGGAGTTTAGTGGGTCCAAATCTAATTTTTTGGCATCAAAGGCGCGAAACAATCGCACGCTTTAACGATAAAAATGTAACTGATTTGAAAACAAAAACGATCGCGCGACGCGACTTCGTTGCATAGATCATAACCAGAGCAATGCGTTACTAAAGCATTATTGACACAGCAATCTGAGCTCCCCGAGCATCACGTCTCTGGGAGCATCACTTTGAACGTCTCTGTGTTTACGTACTTCGAATCTCCATCGCGTGACTCGCCTATTCTATCATCGAACTTGATGTCCGCTTTCAACCTAACGAGGAAACTGTTGCAATAATTCAAGGGCTCCTACCTGACCGGTATAAAATCGAGCAAAACACAAAAAGAATTCTAACAATATGTATATATAATATACCTTAGTAAAGACACGGAAGTACTGGTTAAGTGAGTCCGAGCTTTGGCGCAACCACTGGTACAAGCACTGGTACGCACTGGAAAAAGCCATCACCGATCTAGAAGGTAGGGATCAGTGTGATGAGAGATTTTATTTACAATCACACTCCCAGTATCAATTGTGAGACCTGAATGAACCGTTTTCATACATAAAATGATGAAAACCTACAAAAAATGTCAGACAATCGCTACAGTTTAGACGCATACGAAAGTATATGCGTATATCGTTAGAAATTTGAACGAACATTTTCCAATGAATAAATAGAGCAGGTCCTGTGTAGTTTATTGTTTAAATTGTTATCTTAATAATCATGTCTCTTAGTGAATATTGGAAACTGTGATGAGCACACATGAGTACACCTTGAGAAATCCAAATCACCACAACACACCTTTTAAATATGTAGAATTTTTCATGCTGATGACGCTACCTTTGTTAGTCAAACGATCGTCGGGTCTTTAAAAGATGTGTTGTGGTGATTTGGGCTTCTCCAAGTGTACTAATCAGTGCCTCTTTCTTAGCAGGATTATTTAATAAGGACACGTGGTTTTACAAAAGCAGGTAATGGAATTTTAATTACACGGATTTTCGACTACACAGTGCTGGTTGGTCTGTATATCTGCGTAGAGGACGCTGTTTGCAATTGATTGTCAACCAACATATAAATAGGAGTTATAGTTTTTTTCGCTTAGTTTATTCATCGTCTGACCTGACCCGACTCGACCCGACCTGACCTGACCTGACCTGATCCGACCTGACCTGACCTCATTAGCGAAATGATCGTCAGGTCTGAAACCTGTATTGTGACGAATTGGGTTCTCCAAATTGTACTTAAAACTTAATTACTAAAGAATTTAAGAAATTTTAAAATTCATATTTAGGCAGCCAAAACAAATTTTTGATTTTTTGAAATATATTGCTTCATATAAATATGAATTTTGAAGTAAAATAAAAATCTTCAGGAATAAAGTTCTGGTGAAAAAACTGGAAAGGGCAGTGCGATCCGAGTTGAATAAAATATATAGGCTTTTTAATGGTAGCCTCAGACTGCCAAATTTTATGTTTTATTTTTGAGGCGCTATCGAGAAAAATAATTTTTATCCAACATAAAGGGGTTGTAACTTCTTAGGGAAGAAAATGCTTTTTATGAAAACTCCTTATAATTTATCATAGAATCTTTCTCTAAGTTTTTTTTACTGATTAATGAGACATTCCGTATAAAGGTTTTTGATTGTGTAAGTATTGTTACGTGATTAAAAGCGGAATATAAAACTAGCTTTATTTTTGCTTCTGGCTGTAGCCATATTGTGAAATACCTACTAAGTCTAACAACGCCACAAACACAATAGATAATTTTTGAATTCACCGAAATACTACAATTATTGTTTTAAAGTCAATGACCCAACTACCTGATATTAATCAGCTTCTCAATTGTATTTTTTTAATAAACCCTACGATTTACGCATGATAAGTAGTAGGTATAGACATACCTGAAGCCTGTTACGTACGTAAAGTATTGTCGTGTTTATAGTTATTCGTATAGAGATTCCCGCGGTGCCAATATAACCATAACCATTCTCTTTTTATTGTCGACGTTCATAGCGGGGCCGCCGTCCGTTGCGGTGGTGGCGGCTACAAAGGATGACTCATCGGTTGTCCCCGGCCTTTCGCGATCAATGAAACCAGTCTCCCCATCTCTTTCTATCTCTCTCGATTCCGTGATCGGAAACTGCATGGTCGGGGTTCCCTTCCTTCCGATCGTCGGTACCGCGTCTAGCCGCCACGTTTTTAATTTTTTAATTATATCTACCATTATTGTAATTATTGTAGCACAAGCACTTGTCATTAGAGAGCACAATTGTTTCCAAAATGCTATAAACATCAAAAGGCTTCTTGGATCATTCCAGTCCGGTTGATTTTTTTAAACATAATTTACTAGAGGAAAAAAAGTTAATTTTTCGTTTGGTTCTGGATGAACCATTTTGTTAAAGTAAAAATAGAAAACACTTAATGGGCTAATTGTATAGTGTGCGTTCGGGCCGTTGCTAGGCGGTGTCATGGGGGGTAGGAAAAAACTCTTACTTTTGAAACATTTGATTTATACTGATTTGTACGAGTGTAACAAAACCGTAACATAGTTCTGTTATTTAAAACAGGGTATCCAGCGACCTGGAAAACCGGGAAAACCTGGAAAAATTAGGGAATGTGAAATCCCCTCTAAAATGTCAGGGAAATGTCAGGGAAATTTGTGATTTTAGTCAAATGTCATGGAAATCGTTCAGCAGACCTGGAAATTATATATTTGTAAAGTTTCGGCACCAGCAGATGCATTTTTATTTTGATTTAATATATATTATATGATTTTTCTCAGGTAAATAGTTTTCTCTTACCTAAAAAAATATATCTGATAACAATGCAGCTTACCTTTGGTACGAATATCAATTAAATCCGCCAATGAACGCAGCGTATGCCACATCATTCGCCGATATAAATAGCGTCTTCTTTATCTATCTCAAACATGTCTCATATGTACATCACACTTGGAATGTTGTTCCTTGAATGCATAAAATGCAAAATGCGTTCTAGGTATTGTCCGGGTAGAGCTGTTGTAAATGTGTTTATTTTAACCTTTATGACCATGTTGAAAGTTGCAAAATATTTGGCATTTGTATATGGCGCATGTAAACAGTATCTTTGTTTCATTTTTTCAGCGAATTTTCATAAATAAAACTTCGCTTTTAGAGAGGTAACGATTTTCGAATTTTCCAAAAAATAATTAATGGACGCGAAAATGAGCTTTTGGAACTCATTTCCCAGGCTTATTCAAATTTATATATACGAACAGCATGGTTTGCGTAGTTTCTGCGTCACCTAGAGACTTCTGGTTTGTTCCATCACACTGGAAACTTCTTTCCGGAGGCTAAGTTCGCCGGCCAGTTGTGAAAGTTAAGTTTTTCCATGGAAAAATTGGAAATTTTCTTCTCGAAAATGCTATATATCATAAATTTAACGGAGTTAAGCAAACGTATGTTTTTGATTGTTAGTTTTTTGTTCGTAATTTTTATTTAATTTGTTCAAAAACAAGTATTTAGGTATGTGTGTTCTTTATTTCGAGTATTATGAAAAATGTACTCGCGGGGCCTGGAAGTGTCAGGGAATTTGATTTTTAATTTCTGCTGGGTATCCTGTTAAAACCACAATTGAGACTTACAGGCATATTTTATTTATCGTATGGCTATTAGACACATTAAAAGAGAGTTTTCAAAAATATAAAACATTACCAGAATATAGAATACAAAACAACACAAAATAAAATATACAATAGTATGAAACACACTTTAAGAAGTCACAGACGGATATGTTACTGTTTTTTAGACAGAATCTATCTATGACTTTTTCAGAACTAATGGGAATTTCTCTATGAACCGACATTAGCGCTAATCCGTTTAATCGTTCATTTAATATAGAATTTCTTAGCCAAGGTTTTAAATGCCTTAACGTTGAAAACCATCTAACTGTTTTTAGTGAATTTTCGTAGAAAAAATTCACTAATGAGGAGATCCCGACTTTTGAATTTTGAAAAAAAAAATGCAAATGAGCGCGAACTAGGACCCCTAGAACCCATATCCGGGGTCAGTTTCAATTTATATATATATATATATATATATATATATATATATATATATATATATATATATATATATATATATATATATGTATGTATGTATGTATGTATGTATATGTATATATATATATATATATATATATATATATATATATATATATATATATATATAACTCAAAAAATAATAGGCCGATTTTGATAAAATTTGGCACATACCTTCCTTTTGTTAATGGCTTGGATAAGTTCGTTAGTCAGGAAAATCGGACGAGGTTTTCCAGGAAAATTTTGAGTTTTCATTCGAAAAAATCTTATATCTCCGGAATTAACAAAATAAGGGCAACCACATTTCGTACGCGGGTTCATATCATCGCAGGTAAGCTACCTACCAAAATTTAGCTCTGTAGGTTAAAGGACAAAAAAGTTGCATGCATTTAAAGAAAAATAAATTTGGGTTTTCTTCAAAACGCCAAAGTCGCGATATAAAATGTCAAAAGTGGTAATATTTAGGCAATGAACCTCAAATTAATATGAGCTATGGAAAGAAAATGTCTCAAGAAGAATGCTTTATAATGCCTGAACTCTTAGTTTCAATCGTCATTGTCCTTCATTTTACTAAAATATTCCCAGAAAATTCATTTAAAATAGACCCTTCATCTGATCCTTTGGCAGTAGTGTTGGCTATAGAGTTTATCGTTTAATGGTATATCATTTTTGTCAAATTTTCGTAAAAAATAATGAAAGCTCAATATATCCGTTATTATGCAAGTTACGAAAAAAAAGGCATACATTAATTATAGGGTGTCTTGAGCTACTTTTTAATAAATATTTCCACAGTTACAGGCTGGCCCATAAGTCGTTGGTGATTCAATTTTTTTTTTTTAAATAGAACGCCCTATGTTTTACATTTTTGCATTTTCCATCGAAAATTAAAACATCTTTGTAAGAAAAAAAATTCGGGACGCAGCAAGTGCGTTATGGTAACGAATTTTCATTAAATGCTTCAAATTTAAATAGCTCAATTTGCTATTAACCTATAAGGTTGACCAGGAAACCAGTTTTTTCGGGAACAGTTTAAGTTTACTTTTGGAAAATTTTGTACATTTTCAAACAATATTTTTTTTTTGATAAAACATGGCACATTGTTTCTACTATATAGATTGATTCCTGCTTTCTTAAAAAAAAACAGGTTTGCTATTAAAAACATTTGGTACCATAACGCACTTGCTGCGCCCAGAAGTTTTTTTATCGTATCAGAGGGGGTTAAAGCCCCTAACCACCCTCTTTTACGCAGCCCTGGTGTGCGCATAAAGTATGGAGTAAATGAAGTAAAGCTAAATAATCTTTGTGTGTGTGAAAAATGTTTGAACAAGCCGGTTGTATTTGATAAAAATACACATATTTGCATAAAAGTAGATTTTTCACCATCATTTGTTTTAAAGTAATGACGCCATCAACATTATGATGGATTTGTGCCAAGCAAATCGACGTTTTCACCGGAAATACTTTTTTTTTTGGTTGAGACCACGTTTTGTCTCTATCGTACAGTGAACCGTCAGAATTACAGGTATTGGAGTCAAGTAAACCCTCATGGGATGGTGAAGGTACCTACTCAACACCCGCAGAAATTAAATGTGTGGTCTGGAGTAGTTGATAGAATAAAGGTATGTCTCTGAAGGAACCCTCACTGCAGAGATATATTAAAGTTTTTGCAAAATGACCTTGTTCCAGCGTTTGAAGTAATTTTTTTAAACGGCAATGATCCCGATCTTCCAGAGAATACCATATGGTTTCAACAAGACGGAGCACCGCCGCACTATGCGCGTCCTCTTCGAGATTTTCTCGACAATTGCTTTCCTGAGAGCTGGATTGGCAGGCGAGGACCGATAAAATGGCCGGCGAGAGCCCCAGATCTTACACCCCTGGTTTATTTTGTATGAGGTTATTTAAAATCCAAGGTCAACAGACCACAAAATTAAGCTGAACTGCAAAATCCCATTACAGATGAGATATGCAGAATTAGCCTGGAAATGATTCAAAATGTACCAGTGGAATTTCCACACAATGTCGGTTGATGTTAATGTTACAGTATGCACTGAAAAAGTGAAAGAAGAACCCTGGGATCGAACGCAGTACCCTTCGGTTCAAAGGCACACGATCTTACCACTGAACCACCGAGGCTCTAAAGGTATATTTAAAACGGCGCTTTATTTCAAACAGCAAAATGGAGGCTCGTACGCAGCTGTGTTTATCACTTTATTGACGAGAGATTTTTCAAATATATTTTATTAAATAAAAGAATATGTGTGTATGTTTTTTTTTCTTTCTTTAACGTCGGCCTATTTCCGCTACTATGGCCAATCACCGACGCCAGGGGGCAGTTCCACCTCACTATCCTGGAAATTTTGCCGAATCCCTGCCTTTCTGTAAGGAGGGTAGGGATCTTTAACGTGCCCAACATCGCATGGAAACAGTGCCGACGGCTTTACGTCACTTCCGAAATGTACTGAAAAAGCGAAAGGATAACTCTGGAATCGAACCCAGTACCCTTAGGTTCAGAGGCACACGTTCTTACCACTGAACCACCGAGGCTCTAAATAAAATAATATAACAAGTTTAAATCGCAAGCTCTATAATTTAAGCTGCTGCCAAAACATCTCTAATATTTTAGTAAAATGAAGAGCAAGAGCTTTTGAAACAGAAATGTAATATCACGGCTAACACACTCCTGGGAATATTTGTCGCACATAATCAGCATTTGTTTTAGAATATTTGTTTAAAAATCACCAATTCTGACGTTTTCTGGAATAAAGACCATTTAAGTTTTTTTTTTTTTGTACTTCCAAACCTTTTTCCATCATAAGAAGTTAATCTTTGTATTATTTTATAAATATTGTCAACCACATAATATTTTCGGCTTGTGCCCTTTTTGATCGGCAGCGCTACCAAAAGTTTGTTTCGTATAAATGCGTATAGCATTTTCCTTTTAAACAACAGATCTGAATTTTGGCATGTATCACACGTTATATAGGAGCAATTTGCTTACCAAATATGGTTGCAATATCTTTATTTCCGAAAACATAAAAAATTTCCCGAAGAAAATCTAAAAGTTTTCCGCAAAACCTGGCTAGAGGAACACATGGGTTAAGTTTCATAATATATACAGTATGTCCTCGCATGGGGTTGGTGAGAGCCGTGTTAACGTTTGTCACGAAAACGATAACTGCTTCGATACGAGCGTCATCATGAAGTTAGGGGTCTACTTGCTTTTGCCTTAAGAGAGAAAGGCTTCCAAATAGAAGAATAAGTTCATGGCCTCTCAGAATCTGGGACCATCAGATAGATTGACATCATAGATTTCTAGAAAAAGCCCCGAAAATGGTTATATTATAGATCAAACCATACGTTTTAAGAGAGATATGGAGCAGCCTGATCAAATTCAAGACGAAAAGTGTCTTATTTACGAACGAAATTTATATTATTATAAATCTAAATTTAATGTTCAAAATGTATGAGTACTAGGTCTCCTGTTTGGTGCAAGGGGAACATTATTCAAAGATTACATAAATTTTAGGAAATAATTTGGATTACCTAAGTTATCAGATTATGAAATTGTTTCAAAAATTTTAAAATTGTCAGTGTACATTCTTGGAAATCATTTATATAGGGTGGCGCATAGGAAACAAAACAGACCGATTTGCGTCCAGAGAATTTTTTTTAAGAAACGCTGAAACACGTCAATTTTAATATTGAGGGGGACATGTTTTGACATAAACTCAACTTTGTCGCATCAACCCCTTAAGGGTGGTGATAACAACCCTTATATTTTAATCAGGGAACATGGGTCGAGTGTTACATCATTTGAAAGCTCTTTCTTTTCTGAATTCAGCACACTAATTTTTTTGGAAGTTTTATCAACTCGTTTAAAAATTATTCACAGTTGGAGTTGCAAGAACGTATTTCATTCATTGTGATAAGAAATGCACTAGTCAGTCAATTTTTCGTTAAAAAAATTATTAACAGTTGAAAATGCAAAGACGCATTTCACTCAATCCGATAAGAAATGTGCTAATAGTCAATGTTTTGTTGGTTTGTAAACAAAAAATTGACTATCAGAACATTTCTTATCGGAATGAGAGAAATGCGGTTTATTATTTCAGTTTATCGGTCGGTTTGATACTTGATAGTACTACCGAAAATTAATTGCACAATGGTGTATGCTGTGGAAGAAAGAGTTGAAATAATTACTCTTTTTTTTCAAAAACGATGACTGTGCCAACTGTACCGCAAATTTGTTTAATGAACGACATCCGAACAGACATGTTAACAGAAAATACATTTTGGAGTTAGTTGCAAAGTTTCGACAAAGTGGTTCAGTAGCCAACAAAAAGAAACGGGATCCTGAACGTGAATTTCCGGTTAGAAATGAGACTACTGATTGAAGTTTTAGGACAAATTGCTGCAGACCCAACTTTGAGCACGAGAAAATTTGCCACTGTTTCAAGCATCAAAAGAAGACCTATTCAGCGAATATTAAAGCATCATAAATTTCACCCGTATAAAATTCATCTTGTACAACAACTGAATGAAGATGATTTTGATCGGCGGCTGGAGTTTTATGAAGTTATGACTGCACGAATAGCTGATAACGGGAACTTTCTGTTCAATATCTGTTTTTCAGACGAGTGTACGTTTTTATTAAACTCTACAGTCAATCGTCATATTGTCGTTATTGGGCAGATAATAATCCAAGAAATTTTCACGAAGTCCACACTCAAACTTCACAAAAATTGAATGCCTGGACTGGCATTTTTGGAGACTGTTTAATCAGACCAATTTTTCTTGATGACAATTTGAGTGGCGAAACGTATTTAGAGTTACTAGAAGATATCGTTTACCCTCTACTAATTGACATTGTTGAAAATGATGATCGCTATCAAGAAAATCAATTAGTGTTTCAACAAGATGGAGCTCCTCCGCATTTTTCACAACGTAGGGAGTTTTTGAACAGAGAGTTTCCAGGACAATGGATTGGGTGTAGATGTGATAGTGAGTGGCCCCCTAGATCACCGGATTTAACTCCTTTAGATTTCTTTCTATGGGGCCATTTAAAGAGTAGAATTTACGCAACAGAACAGGAGTCTCTGGAAGAATTACGACGACGCGTTGTTGAAGAATGCCGTCTAATAACTCCACAAATGCTCCAGAATGTCAGAGCTCGTTTTGAACAAAATTTGTACTTTTGTATGGAAGCTGGTGGTCAACAATTTGAACACTTACTCAACTGAATAAACATTTTTAAACGTATGCTTTTGTTTTTTAGTTTTTTTTAACGAAAAATTGACTGACTAGTGCATTTCTTGTCACAAAGAATGAAATACGTTCTTGCAACTCCAACTGTGAATAATTTTTAAACGAGTTGATAAAACTTCCAAAAAAATTAGTGTGCTGAATTCAGAAAAGAAAGAGCTTTCAAATGATGTAACACTCTACCCATGTTCCCTTATTAAAATATAAGGGTTGTTATTACCACCCTTAAGGGCTTGATGCGACAACGTTGAGTTTTATGTCAAATTATGTCCCCCTCAATATTAAAATTGACGTGTTTCAAAGTTTCTTATAAAAAAATAATTCTCTGGACGCAAATCGGTCTGTTTCGTTTTCAATGCGCCACCCTGTATAGTAACTCCAACAGATAAGTTTATTTTACTTTCACATCGTCACGTATGGAAGTATCGCATCGGCGACAAAAATTTCAAAAAGTTTTTTTCGCTTAAACTTCGAAAAAAGTCTCAAAACATATAGAAAACATGATTTGGGAACGAACATTTTTTCGCCTGTCGGTCGATCGGTATGTTAGTAAGCGCAATAACTTTGGAACAAATTGAGATATCATCTTCAAATTTGGTATGCAGTTAGCAACAGATAAATGAACGCTTAGAATTGTTTTTGGGTAACATCGCTTCAGGGAGTAGGAGATAAATGAGGGGTAAATCACCACTGAAAATTAGCATTTTTTCGTTAAAACTCGAGTAATATAACGTTTCAGAAGTTTATGGGTACAGGACTACGAATATTTCCTTTGTGGTCAAGTCATGGACCCTAAATTCATTCGACGAGATGTCCTTCTAAAGATAATAAATTATCACAGCTATGTGGAAGTTATGACAATTTGCAGCACTATTTTAAATACATTAAGAATGCGTAATTAATATTTTGTATTCTAATGTTGTACTTTTTGTAAAAAAAAATTTCAACTAAGCCGACCTAATTCCTCTATGTTTCTCTGAAACGGAAAGGAAATGTGAAACTGTGGAAACTGATTCAGCCGTTTTAGAACAAGCCAAAACTATTATATGAAGAAAGCATTTTTCTCGTGAAATGAAAAAAAACCTAACGGGACGCAGCAAGTGCGTTATGGTAGTGAATTTTTATTAAATGCTTCAAATTTCAATAACTCAATTTTCTACAAACTTATAAAGTTTAAATTTGGTGTGTAGTAAGGTCTTTCCTAAGGTAATATATGCACCAAATTTTATTAAAATAACTTTGTAATTTTCAGAGAAAAAAATTTTTTTCGAAAGAAAATTCAAAGTTTGAAAACTCAATTTTATATAAACTTAGAAAGTTGAATTTTGGTACGTAGTAAGGTCTCTTCCAAGGCAATATATACGTTAAATTTCATTAGAAATGTTGTAATTTTCGGAGAAAATTGTTTTTTTTTTGAACGAAAACTCAAAATTTTCCCGGAAAACCCCGTCCGATTTTCCTGACTAACGAACTCATTCAAGCCATTAATAAAAGAAAGGCACTTGCCGAGTTTTATCGAAATCGGTTAATTATTTTTTGAGTTATCAGACGGATACATACATACATACATACATATATATATATATATATATATATATATATATATATATATATATATATATATATATATATATATATATATATATATATATATATATATATATATATATATATATATATATATATATATATATATATATATATATATATATATATATATATATATATATAAACATATAAAAATTTAAACTGACCCCGGATATGGGTTCTAGGGGTCCTAGTTCGCGCTCATTTGAAATTTTTTTTTGCAAAGTCTCATTATCGATACCTCTCTATTAGTGAATTTTTTAAAATAAAAATTCACTAAGAAGAAAGTTTCTCCTATTGGAAACCCCATCCGGGGGTGCCTATGCCGTAACGGCGGACTGGTTTCAGAGAAGATAAGAAGCTAATATTTAATACAGAACGGTTTCACCAAGTCCGGACAGCTACAGTCAATTAACTGAAAATTTTAGTTTGAATAGCTAAATAAACCTAAATATTTATGGTTTAGCTTTCTAGTTTTTTTTGGTGACAGTAAAAAATTACCAATTTTTACTTGTCTAATTTACATTTTTGTTCTACTTTAATCTCTACTGACCTAACAGCTAAAAATAACATGTTTCAGTTAGTGTAACTGACTTTTTTCCGGCATTCCACGCCCACATAAAAAGTTGCTGAAATCACTGTAACATAATATTTCGCTGAAAGATAGATACACGTTTGATAAATTAGTTATGAATAAATCTAAAAATATATCGCAGATACTATTAGATTTGATTGTTTGACATACTTATTAAAATGACTCACCAAAGCCACGCTGTGCATGCTTTAATCAAGGAACGCAATTGAAAGTATAATTCGCGGTGTTGTCAGATCGTAACTATGAATCAGTAGGCCATTAAAAATAAAGTTACATTTATATTCTGAAAGTAGTAGTGGCAAAAATGACTTGTCATAAATTACAAAACATCTCCAATTAAGCACTGCAAAAATCGATATTAAAGTATTGCTAAGAAAAAGTCTAATATTTTTGTATAAACTGATATTAACAGGTGTTTTCTGATTTGGCTTACATGATGTAGAACATTGCGAGATGCACGACAGGGTCGCCATCTCTTGTCACGACAGCTCCAATTACCACAAAATGTTATAAATAGAGACTCTGTACAACCAACCAACAAATTTTGTAAATTGTCAGCCCTGGCCCATTTCTTCCCTAATACAGGGACAATGTATGTAAGGCTACATGTATTCTCACCATAATTAGAAACGCAGACCGGTTTTGCTCTAATTAGAGCTCGTCAGTGCGCTATACTAATTCCAACGAGAACACAAAGTAATACAGCTATGGCAGCCAGCCCACTAGAACATGGCGAGATATACGACAGGATCGCCAACTCGGTGCGGAACCACGTAGTATGTTGTCACGACAGCTCCAATTAACTCAAAATGTTATAAATAGTGTCTGTGTACAACCAGTCAACAATTCTTGTAACTTGTCAGCGCTGTCCCATTTCTCCACTAATACAGGGAGAATGTATGTAAGGCTAGATGTATTCCTAGCATAATTAGGAACGGAGACCGGTTTCGCTCTAATGAGAGCTCGTCAGTGCGCTACACCAATTATAACGAGAACACACCTATAAAGTATACAACTAAGGCAGCCAGTCCACCTGAACATTGTGAGATGTACGACAGGGTCGCCATCTCGGTGCGGAACCAGGTAGTATATTGTTACGACAGCTCCAATTAACACAAAATGTTATAAATAGAGACTGTGTAGAACCAACCAACAATTTTTAGTGAATTTTTTTTTTAAATCACTAATAGAGAGGTATCGATCGTTAGACTTTGCAAATTTTTTTTCAAATAAGCGCAAACTAGGACCCCTAGAACCCATATCCGGGGTCAGTTTCAATTTTTATATGTTATATGTTATATGTTATATGTTATATATATATATATATATATATATATATATATATATATATATATATATATATATATATATATATATATATATATATATATATATATATATATATATATATACATCCAACCGATAACTAAATAAATAATTAACCGATTTCGATGAAACTCGGCAGGTACCTTTCTTTTATTAATGGCTTGGATGAGTTCGTTAGCCAAGAAAATCGGACAAGGTTTTCCGGGAAAATTTTGAGTTTTCTTTCGAAAAAAAATTCTACGAAAATTACAAAGCTATTTTTGTGAAATTTGGTGTATACGTTGCCTTGAGAAGGGCCTTACTACATACCAAAATTCAACTTTCTAAGTGTATAGAAAATTGAGTTTTCAAATTTTGAGTTTTCTTTCGAAAATAAAATTTTTCTCCGAAAATTATAAAATTATTTTAATGACATTTGGCGGATATGTTGCCTTGGGAAAGGCCTTACTACATACCAAAATTCAACTTTCTAAGTTTATCAAAAATTGAGTTATCCAAGTTTGAAGCATTTAATAAAAATTCACTACCATAATGCACTTGCTGCGTCCCGAACTTTTTTGTAGCTTAAGCCCGTTAAGTGTAGTGTTGCGTTCTTTAAAGTCTGACCTTGAACTTTCTTGGCGGTGCTTCTCCTTTACGCCTCCATTCCACCTTTTGCAAGAACGATCATAGTAGAGAACCATAGTTTCATCCCTTGTGACAATTGTCTTGAACACATCCACAGGGTTTTCTCCACGGAGGTCCAAAAAGGATCGGGCACATTCGGCACAACGCTGGCGCTGAACTGCTCAAAGATATTTATGGGCCCACCTTGCACTAACTATTCACGCCAGAAGTACCGACATTTTTGATAATTCTGTCACTTTCAAGCGTCGATCGCTTAATACAAGATTGTCGTATCAAAATTTGACACGCTGCGATACCTTGGATCTATGTCCGGCCGGGAAGTTTTGGCGCTTACCTCGTAAAAGGGAATAGTGAAACCAATTTGCTATGTCTATATTTGTTAGTTTATGTTGCAGGATCTAAAATTTTATATTTTCATTGTAGAGCCTCGGTGGTTCAGGGGTAAGAACGTGTGCCTCTGAACCGAAAGGTACTGGCTTCAATCCCAGGGTTCTCCTTTCACTTTTTCAGTACAAACTGTAACATTAATATCAACCGAGGTTCTGGCATTGTATTTGAGCAAGTTGAATGTCTGCACGTTTCGCCCTTCGGTGGGGGCGTAAAGCCGTCGGTCCCGTGTCCATGCGATGTTGGGCACGTTAAAGATTCCTACCCCCCTTACAGAAAGGCAGGGGTTCGGCAAAATTTCCAGGATAGTGGGGTAAAACTGCTCGCTGGCGTCGGTGATTGGCCATAGTCGCGGAAATAGGCCGACGTTAAAGAAACAAAACACACACACCAGTTTTCATTGTGGTTTCTTTATGTTAATAAGCATATTGTGGCATTGTAGTTGGCGTGTTGCAATCCTTTTTTCAATCAACAATTCTGACTTGTAGGCTTCCTTTTAAAAATGGTGTTTTGAGGCGGTTCTAAAATTAATCAAGATAACGTGGCAATATTTGCTGTTTATAGCAGTTGGCGATGTAATTACATCAATTGTGTTCATGCAAGGTTTCTAGGAAATCTGGTAACATAGTTCAAAGTACCCGTATTAAATTGCAGACTTAGTGGGAACCTATAAAAGACATTTTGGGTCACAACATGTTCATGTAATTAATATTTGAGAGTTATCGGAGTGTGCATTGAAAGTCTAATGTCAAATGCAAGGCGTTTGCGACATTAAAATAACCATTGCTTTTTAAGATGATGATCTCATGAAAATAGATCCAAGAACTTAATACGTAATATTTATCTTATAGTGTTTGTAAATTATAAAATGTTACATAACTAATGTTCACTGTTTGTCTCATTAACCTTCGCAAAATTACCTTTAAACAAAATCAACAATTTTACAGTGATTCTTAAAGTACGAGGTAAGCGCCAAAAGTTTCTGACCCGACTATTCTAGGGGTGTTCCCAATTAAACAATAAGGTTATTTTTCGGTGTAGTCGCTATGGATTTCAACACATTTATTCTATCTCCAAATTAGTCTGAATACTCTTGGAAAAATACTGTGAAGTTTTATGTACGTGGTTTACCAATAGGAACATGAAATAATGGACATAATGGACCCGATGAGCAGGCGATTCGTGCCATTATCGATCGTTTCAAGACAAACTTCATTTTTCTCGGTCAAAAACTACCCGTTAGTGAATAACCTCACGTAGCGACGAAAATATCGCTTCTGTGAGAGTGTTGCTGTAAACTCGAATTTGTCAGTGGGACGTCGTGTTCGGTCTCTTGAGTCGCTGGGACTTTTTGCAATGACAACGTGGTGTATTTTACGCAAGAATTTGAGTCTACACCATCACAAAATTGTTGTCACGCATGAATTAAAGTAGACCGATCATCGCTTGTGACGAGTGTTCTTAGATTGGGCATTGGAGGAGCTAGAAACGATGTCAATTTTCAGAAGAAAATCATCCTTAGCGATGTGTCTCAGCTTTGGATGAATGTCTTCTTTAATAAGCAGATTATGCGTTATGGGATAGTAGTGATGGACAAAACGGTTATTTTCTATTAACAGTTGAAGCCGTTAACGTTATTTAATAATAACCGTTGAAAATAACAGCTTCAGTTATTTGTCTGTCATTTTGAACTGGATAGTCGATCGATAGTATCCTACATTCCCAAAGCTGTGAGCGAGAGCGAGCACACTAGTATAAATAACGTGTGAAGTGTTAAGTAATATGTTATGAAGTAAGCTCCGCTCTATACTGTATACCCATACATATTTAGCATTCCCAGTCGCATGTCCATTCATCCCGTTAAATAGTTAAATTTAACAGTTGCCGATGTAAACCGATGTTTATTCATCGAACCTAGTTGCAGTGGAACTGAAACAGATACGAGTCCGAATTCTAGTTTAGTGTAAAACGCGTTATTTTGTACCTGTTATTTTTATAAATCCGTAACTGGTGGTTACCGTTGCGGCTCGACAACCGTTTAAAAATAACAGACAGTTAAATAACGACCCATCACTATGGGATAGGCGCCAAGCAATAGCTGACTTTAGAAGAGCCTATGCATCTACAAAACGTGACTGTTTGGTGCGGCCTGTGATAGGAAGCCATCAACAACCCTTATTTTTTCAAGACGAGCAGAGATAAGCAGCTTAAGTCAACGGAGAGCGATTCCGACCATTGATAACTTTTAGTTGCCATAATGGGAGCAAATAGATCTCGATCATATGTGGTTTCAACAGGATGGCGCCACATACCACACAGCGGACGGGAGAAAAGTTTGGTAGTTTGATTATCTCGCAAAATGGACCTGTCAATTGACCAGCTCGTTTGTGCGATTTAACACCAATGGACTTATCTTAAGGTAATGTGGAATGGTTGGTTTACGCTAATAAACCGCAAACGATTGACGACCCGAAGACAAACATTGAATGGGAAAATCGTGACTATCAACCGGATTTATTGGAAAAAGTTGTTAAAATGTAAGTTCATCGAATACGTGCCTGCAAACGACGAAGAGGGGGACATTAAAATTATTTCGAACATAAGTGCCATAACCTTAGCCTAAAATAAGCAACATATCTTTTGTATCTTATATAGCTACTTTAAAAATGTTCCCAAATCCCTATTGGTAGACCCGGTGTAAAATGCGCTAAAACAGCTTCACGCAAGTTGCATTTTCTACCTCATAGGACTTTCTTCAGTTTTGAAAGTAGATAACAGTCACTGGAGGCAGGGAATAGGCTCTAGGCTGGGTGAGAAGGCTCCTTTTAAATCCACAGTCCTTCGCACCAACCTGGGAAATTGCGGTTTTATGGAGCTAAATTTTGCCTGAGACTCTTATGTACAAGGAGGGACGCAACTAAGTCGCAAAGCACTACCTGCGTTATTCGCACTCCTCGGCGCCGTCGATATACACATGTTGAGCCCATATTGATTTACAATCTAATGCGATCCCTTATTTGAGCAGAGCAGTTCAAGGCACAGTGATTTTGGAATGGGTGGAGTAAGACTAAGGGTATGCACAATCAACCAAGGGTTGCGGTGCTATCGGGGCGGCAAGGCCGCGGACGAGCCCCGAGGGAAAAAAAAACCCACAAGATTCGTTTATGTACATATACATATCACACATTATTAGCTTCTTCGTGATAGTGTATCTATTAATATGGACGCAAACTTTAGGTACCACTGAGCGAGCTTCTTGTATTAATATGTACAGTGGAGGCATATCCAGAGGGGCTTCCAATGCTGCCATTCGGGTGGGTGGTCCTCATGCCCCCGTGGGGCACAGGCAAGCCAGCGTCTGTACAACACTTACTAACCTCTCCGCTACCTCCAGCTGCATTTTGGTTCACCACACTACCGATACATATGTTATTATGGATCTTACTACCCTTGCGTACATCCAAGTTAATGTCCCGAATTTTTACCACATTCGTCTACACCTTATTGCCCTCCCTGTGACTTTGAATGTGGCGATTTCATGTGAGTTTTTTGTCAAAAATAACTAGTGTATTTGACCTCTCCCACAAATGGATTTATCCACAGTAACATTAGATCGAAAAAAAATGCTCACAACAGATCACACGTCATTGAACCGCTCACTAAAAACACAGTGCAGAATGCACTCACCTTTACATATTTGTACGTTGATACCTGTACCAGGGAAGAAATGTGACGGGGTCAGAAATTTAAAAAATCGTTGGTTACTTCTCTACAGTTCATTATGCATAACATTTTCTGTTTATTAGGACTGTCAAGAGAACATGGTACTTAGTCACGAACGAGTGGTCGTTACTGCGATGCATCTTACAACGTTCTGAAAGGCAGCCTACATCGTACCAAGTTTCTTTTTATAAGCACACTTGGAGATCCCAAAACACCACAACACATTCTAAAAGACCTGACGATCGTTTCACTAACCAAGTTAGCGTCATCAGATGATGAATAATTCTCATGACGCTAACTTGGTTAGTGGAACGATCGTCAGGTCTTTTAAAATGTGTTGTGATGATTTGGATTTTACAAGTGTGCTTATCAGTGCCCATCATAGGTTCCAATCTTCACTTAGTGAAGTTGCTTTAGATGCATTTTGATGCCATTAGTATTGTTAAGGCGTCTCGTCTGGAGGATTAGACCTCTAAAATTTACATATTTCTTAGTAGCCTTCTTTGTTATGACATTTACCATCTATACAATGCAATTTTAAACAAGGTTAGGAATAACCCAACAAGGGTCATTTCTTGTTTACAATTGACCATACGTCTGCTAACCTATCTCAGGTAGATAGCGTAGGAAAATTCGATATTCATTCAAGGCAGTTCTTCTATAGACTCGAAACAAGCAACACGCTTATGAACATAATCACTATTCATTTCGTAGAGTTCTCGTGGACTCTAAAGCATACCATAATATAAGTAATTTTGTATAAGTTTACAGTTTGTTATTAAACGTTAAGTGTTACTAAAATCAGCGTTTAATTTAACAAAACATAATCAGCTCCTTCGAGCTAATCAAGAAACAAAAACATATAAAATGTGGTACATCAGTACAAAACGTAATTAAACAAGTATAACACACTGACGAGCGCCAATAAGAGCGAAATCGCTATGTTTTTCTAGTAATGCTCAAAATGTATCTAGCTTGCATATTTCAATATATTATTTGTGTTGATGTTCGTCAACATTTTCAACAATTTTGTGCAATACTTGCCATTAAAATTAATTGTTACTTTCACTTAACCTGATCCTTTATGCAAAAGTGCTTATCTGGTTTTTGAGGGCGTCACAAATGTCATTATTGTCAAATAAGCTGGGTTGCAGTTTTATGATTCACAGTTACTGACCCACTGACAGTTTTTGATCACCCGTTATTTTATCGTCAATTGTTCCTTCACTGAACGTCTATTTTTATCAGATGTATTTATAATTCCTATCAAACGACCTCCATTTCTCCATTATTCTTTGTTTAATTCTGTGATATACAGTGTGGAACAGCCAAATGGAATAAATTCGATAACGGATAAATGAGGGCGTGTTGGGAAAAACGCTTGGACACGTCGATTTGTATTTTTAACTGCGCATATTTTTCAAGAAAAAAAAATTATATAGGGTGCGTCATGTGACAGTGGCCAATACCAACTTTCTTATTTTAAATACAAGCCCCTGTATATTATTAATTTTTTGGATTCTTCAGAAAATTCTAGACATAATTCATGTACAATGTTCTATACCTATCTTCAACTGTTTCGGAAATATTAAGTATTTTCAGATTTATTACAAAAATTAACATTAAAAATAGAAAATTATTTTATTTCACAAATTCGCTACATTGCATTCAATACTTATTTCCCATTCAGCTCTTGATAATGAGAAAGTAAACAAAAACCATTCCTGCGTTTCTTTTTACTGATATGAAATGAAACAAAAACAAAAACAGTTTTCTTTCTGTTCGTATAAAACTCGTAGCCTTAGCAACTTGTTGTCTGCCTGCATGACAGTAGTGATTAGTGTCAGTGCTATTGTCGTTTGAATTAACTGTACGTAATAATATCAGAAAAATGGTTCATTTAACAGAAATGCACAAAATAACCATTCTACAAATGATTGGTTATGGAGATAACACACGGACACAGATGGAAGTGTCTCGCTTATTTCACGAAAAATTTCCAAATTTGCCGCCTGTATCCCAAGGAACAATTAGCAAAATAGAAAAGCAGTTTCGCGAGCTTGGTCATGTGAGACAGATAAAAAAAGTAGCTGCCAATGCAGTAAGTGATGATACGAAATTGGATATTACGCTTGAGTTTCAAGAAAACCCACATACTTCTGGTCGACAAGCAGCCCAACTATTCAACGTTAGCCACACAGCAATTTTTCGAACATTAAAGGAAAGTAAAATGCATCCCTATAAAATGATACCAACTCAGGAGCTCATGGAGGACGATTTCGATAGGAGAACGTATTTTTGTGAACAAATGATGGCAATGTTAGATAACAATGTGATCCAATTAGAAGATGTTTTGTTTTCTGATGAGAGTACATTTACACTTCACGGTCATGTTAATCGTCAAAATTGCCGCTATTGGTCTAATGAGAATCCTCATTGGATGAGAGAGGAACATACGCAATATCCTGAAAAAGTTAATGTTTGGGCAGGAATTGTTGGAAATCATATCGTAGGTCCCTTTTTCATTGATGGCAACTTGAATGGGGATAAATATTTAGAACTGCTCCAAAATAATGTCGTGCCAACTTTGACAAACTTATATCCAGATCCAGCAAACCCACAAGTTCCTGCCAATAAAATATGGTTTCAGCAAGATGGAGCACCGCCCCATTACCAAATCAATGTCCGGCAGTACCTGAACCAAATTTTTCCAAATCGGTGGATAGGGAGGCGCGGATCGATAGAATGGCCAGCACGATCTCCTGATCTGTCGCTATTAGACTACTTTTTGTGGGGATATGTCAAAAGTATTGTATACAAAACTAAGCCCCTCAACTTAGATGACTTAAAAAGACGAATCACGCTTGCGATTAGATCAGTCACGCCTGAGATGTTGAGTAATGTTAGAAGACATTTCTATACCAGATTAGCATGTTGCCAAGATGTTCGTGGCGAGCATTTTGAACATTTACTACATTGACATTAATTTTTTTTTGTTTTTTTAAATTATTAAGAAATAATCAGTATTTCTTATTAGAATTTGTGAAATAAAATAATTTTCTATTTTTAATGTTAATTTTTGTAATAAATCTGAAAATACTTAATATTTCCGAAACAGTTGAAGATAGGTATAGGACATTGTACATGAATTATGTCTAGAATTTTCTGAAGAATCTAAAAAATTAATAATATACAGGGGCTTGTATTTAAAATAAGAAAGTTGGTATTGGCCACTGTCACATGACGCACCCTATATAATTTTTTTTTCTTGAAAAAGATGCGCAGTTAAAAATACAAATCGACGTGTCCAAGCGTTTTTCCCAACACGCCCTCATTTATCCGTTATCGAATTTATTCCATTTGGCTGTTCCACACTGTATAGCCTGGTAACTCTACCATTCATCAAATAGGCCATCAATAATAAAAGAACGCCAACAGCTGACGGGTATTTTATTCTTCGTTAATAATTTCGTTACTAAAAATAAAGTCCTAGGCAACATCAGGTCACTGAATAGCGGAACGTACAAGGAACAGTCTCTTCAGAACCTTTTAAGTAAAAGGATTTTGTAAACCGGAAATAATTGCCATTGAGGGTATCGATTAAACATGACGTTTTAATAAATTATACATAATTTTAGTTCGTATAATAGCTGACCGTATAATATGGTATTCAGCTGCACACATTTCCACTGTATATTTGATAAGACTGAAAAAGCCTGGACGCAGCAAGTGCGTTATGGTTGTGAATTTTTATAGAAATGATCTGGCACAACATATTTTATTATAACTTTTTTCTTGTAACATATAAATCTAAATTTTTACGTGTAGTTTACTTTTAGTGAATTTTCTTAAAAAAAAATTCACTAATGAGGAGATCCCGACTTTCGAATTTTGAAAAAATTTCTTCAAATGAGCGCTAATATATATATATATATATATATATATATATATATATATATATATATATATATATATATATATATATATATATATATATATATATATATATATATATATATATATATATATATATATATATATATATATATATATATTTATGTGTCACACCTATAACTTAAAAAATAATGGACCGATTTTGATAAAATTTGGCACATACCTTCCTTTCGCAAGTGGCTTGGATAAGTTCGTTAGCCAGGAAAATCCGCCGAGGTTTTCCCGGAAAATTTTGTGTTTTCTTTTGAAAAAAATCGAAAAAAATTTATATCACCAAAATTAACAAAGTAAGGGCAACCAAATTTCATACGCGCGTTTATATAACTAGGGGCAAGCTACCTACCAAAATTTAGCTTTGTAGGTTAAAGGACAAAAAAGTTACAGACATTCAAAGAAAAATAAATTTGGGTTCTCCTCAAAACGTCAAAATCGCGATCTTAAACGTCAAAATTGGTGAGTACCTTCCTTTTGCAAGTGGCTTGGATAAGTTCGTTAGCCAGGAAAATCCGACGAGGTTTTCCCGGAAAATTTTGTATTTTCTTTCGAAAAAAATTTATATCTCCAAAATTAACAAAGTAAGGGCAACCAAATTTTATACGCGGGTTTATATCATTATAGGCAAGTTACATACCAAAATTTAGCTCTGTAGGTCAAAGAACAAAAAAGTTATAGGCATTTAAACAAAAATAAATTGAGGTTTTTCACAAAACGTCAAAGTTGCGATTTAAACGTCAAAATTGGCAACATTTAGGAAAAGAACTTGAATCTAATACGGGCTATGGAAATAAAATGTCTCAAGAAGAATGTTTTACAAACCCTGAAGTCTTAGTTTCAACCGTCATTGTCCTTCATTTTAATAAAATGTTTCCAGAAAATTCATTTCAAATAGACCCTTTCTCGGATGCTTGGCAGTAGCCTTAGCTATATAGTTTATCGTTAATAGTATATAATTTTTGTAGAATTTTCGTAAAAAAAATCAATACAGCTCAATATATCTGTTATTATGTTATTGCATTTTTGCATTTTCCATCGAAATATAATGCATGTTTGTAAGAACAAAAATTCTGGACGCAGTAAGTGCGTTATGGTAGAGAATTTTGATCAAATGCTTAATATTTGAATAGCTCAATTTGCTATTAACCTATAAGGTTGACCAAAAAACGAGTTTTTTAATATAAATAAATGATTAAACATTAATTATGACTAAAATAATTACAACGCCCGCTGGAATACGACATTAAAACAAAGCTCCAACAACTGACTCGTTGGTCTAGAGGTATCATTTCCGCTTAGAGTGCGGGAGCTCCCAGGTTCAAATCCCGGACAAGCCCAAATACTTTTTATTTGCTTTTTTTTAACCGACTTCAAACAAGGACGAGGTTCTCAATTCGCCTGTATGTTTTTTTATGTGTGTTACCTCAGAACTTTTTTCTAGGTGAACCCATTTTAGTGAATTTTCTTAAAAAAAATTCACTAATGAGGAGATCTCGACTTTCGAATTTTGGAAAAATTTCTTCAAATGAGCGCTATTTAGGACCCCCGGAACCCAAATCCGAGGTCTGTTTCAGACTTTATATGTTTATATATATATATATATATATATATATATATATATATATATATATATATATATATATATATATATATATATATATATATATATATATATATATATACAGGGTGTTACTTAATGATAGGGCGTAATTTCAAGGGCGCGTTCCTGAACAAAATTCAAGTAGAAAAGTTCATATAAACATGTGTCCTGAAGAGTCTGGTTTTCAAGATACAGGGTGTCAAAGTTTAAAAAAAAAATTGGTTTTTTATTAATATCTTAATGATTCTTTTGCCCATTTTGTTGAAATCTGGCAGGGTTATTCACTGTAATAAGGCGCTAAGTTGGCACTAACTAAAAGATAATTATAAATTCCAGTGGCGTCTCGAGAGGCAGTCTCACGAATAATATTGACTAAAAAAAAATGTACGCTACTGAATTTTTTTAATTTTAATTTTTTTCAGATTAAGCACCTAAAAATAAACCTTTTTTGCCTCTTAATATTTTTTCGTATATTACTTCCTTTTCGAGGAAAAAAATGAAAACGACTTCATTGCATGTCGAATAATTGTTAAAATGAAATCAAGTTAATTGTGAGCGTTGCTAGGAAACGTTGTTTTGACATTATGAGCATAATGTTTTTGACTTTCTGTGACAGTTTGTTATTATTTTCCCTCTGGTCAAAAGGTTAATTGTGCTATTAAAAAATGGTAAATAACTATTCTAATTTGGAGATGACACAAATGCATTTCCTTTATGGTCTTGCCAATGGTAATTCGGCGGAGGCCCGGCGGCTCTATCAAGAAAGGTATCCTGATCGTGTCCTTCCAGGTAGACAAATATTCATAAACATTCATCGTCGTCTGACTGAATCTGGCAGTTTTAAACATAATACCTCTGACGGAAGACCTCGTACAATTCGAACTCCAGCAGTTGAGGAGGCTGTCCTACATGCGGTCGAAGAGAATCCTGCAACTAGTACCCGAAAAATAGGTAGGGAATTAAATATTTGCTATAAAACGGTATGGGAAATTTTAAGAGAATCCCTGTTGTATCCTTATCACGCACAAAGAGTTCAGGCACTTCTGCCAAGAGATTTTTAACCGCGTACGCAATTTTGTAGATGGTATCATCAAAGACTTTCAGAAAATCCTCACTTTGATTCCATCATTATGTTTACGGACGAAGCCCATTTTTCCAGAAATGCAATAATTAATTTTCGAAATAATCATAACTGGGCCCAAGAAAATCCTCATGTTATTACAGAGACACAGTTTCAGGAACAATTTTCTGTCAACGTTTGGATCGGTATCCTAGATGACTATTTGATTGGACCATTTTTTTTACCACAAAGTCTTAACGGACAATCTTACAGTCATTTTCTACAAACTGATTTGCCACTGCTTCTTGAAGATGTCCCTATATATTTACGTCAACAACATTGGTTCATGCATGATGGTGCTCCTGCCCACTTTAGCATATTGGCTCGTGAGTATTTGAATGGAGCTTACCAAAATCGGTGGATAGGTCGTGGAGGACCACAATTCTGGCCACCTAGATCGCCTGATTTAAACAGCCTAGATTTTTATTTGTGGGGGCACCTAAAAGCATTAGTTTATGTTACACCAATCGAGACAGAAGAACAACTAAGGAATAGAATTGTTGACGGATGTGAAACCATACGTAACACTAATGGAATTTTCGAAAGAGTTCGTCGCTCGATGAGAAGGAGAGCACAAGCCTGCATAGAAGCGGGAGGTAGTCATTTCCAACATTTTTTGTAAATAGTTATTAGTTTTCGTTTGTTAGATTTTAAAAAATGGCTTAGAAATAAATATTCTGAACGATCACAATTAACTTGATTTTATTTTAACAATTTTTCGACATGCAATGAAGTCGTTTTTATTTTTTTCCTCGAAAAGGAAGTAATATACGAAAAGATAATAAGAGGCAAAAAAGTTGTATTTCTAGGTGCTTAATCTGAAAAAAATTAAAATTTAAAAAAACTCAGTAGCGTACATTTTTTTTTGTCAATATTATTCGTGAGACTGCCCGTCGAGACGCCACTGGAACTTATAATTATCTTTTAGTTAGTGACAACTTAGCGTCTTATTATAGTGACTAACCCTACCAGATTTCAACAAAATGGGAAAAATGATCATTAAGATATTAATAAAAAACCAATTTTTTTTTTAAACTTTGACACCCTGTATCTGGAAAACCAGACTCTTCAGGACACATGTTTATATGAACTTTTCTACTTGAAATTGGTTCAGGAATGCGCCCTTGAAATTACGCCCTATCATTAAGTAACACCCTGTATATATATTTATGTGTCACACCTATAACTTACAAAATAATGGACGGATTTTGATAAAATTTGGCACATACCTTCCTTTCGCAAGTCGCTTGGATAAGTTCGTTAGCCAGGAAAATCCGCCGAGGTTTTCCCGGAAAATTTTGTGTTTTCTTTCGAAAAAAATCGAAAAAAATTTATATCTCCAAAATTAACAAAGTAAGGGCAACCAAATTTCATACGCGGGTTTATATCATTAGAGGCAAGTTACCTAGCAAAATTTAGCTCCGTAGGTTAAATGACAAAAAAGTTACAGGCATTCAAAGAAAAATAAATTTGGGTTCTCCTCAAAACGTCAAAATCGCGATTTTAAACGTCAAAATTGGTGAGTACCTTCCTTTTGCAAGTGGCTTGGATATGTTCGTTATCCAGGAAAATCCGACGAGGTTTTCCTGGAAAATTTTGTGTTTTCTTTCGAAAAAAATTTATATCCAAAATTAACAAAGTAAGGGCAACCAAATTTTATACGCGGGTTTATATCATTAGGCAAGTTACCTACCAAAATTTAACTCTGTAGGTCAAAAGACAAAAAAGTTATAGGCATTTAAACAAAAATAAATTGGGGTTTTTCACAAAACGTCAAAGTTGCGATTTAAATGTCAAAATTGGCAACATTTAGGAAAAGAACTTGAATCTAATACGGGCTATGGAAATAAAATGTCTCAAGAGGAATGTTTTACAAACCCTGAAATCTTAGTTTCAACCGTCATTGTCCTTCATTTTAATAAAATGTTTCCAGAAAATTCATTTCAAATAGACCTATTCTCTGACGCTTGGCAGTAGTCTTAGCTATAGAGTTTATCGTTAATAGTATATAATTTTTGTAGAATTTTCGTAAAAAAAATCAATAAAGCTCAATATATCTGTTATTAAACCAGATATGAAACTTGCTGCGTCCCGAGATTTTTTATATCTTAAACCTATCTACCAAATTTGGTTATCATAGCTTTTTTATTTTTTGAGATAAATTTTTTTTCGAATGAAAAGTCAAAAATTTCCCGGAAAACGTCGTCCGATTTTCTGACTAACGAACTTATCCACGCCACTTACAAAATGAAGGTACGTGCCAAATTTTATCAAAATCGGCCCATTATTTTTTGAGTTATCGGTGTGATATATATAAATATATAAATATATATATATATATATATATATATATATATATATATATATATATATATATATATATATATATATATATATATATATATATCTTTTGGAATATTACACTGTAATCAGTTTTAGATATACTTAAAGTTAACATAAAAACTCCATAGAACTAGTGCATAAACTAGAAAACATAAACAAAAACACAAGACTTGCCTCATTTGACATAACAAATATGTACACCAATATACCAATTAACGAAACTACACATATAATCGAAAATAAAATGCAAAATAACAACAAAAAACAACAAATCAGCGAAACATTATACATCATATTAAAACAAAATTCAACGGAGAATACTACATCCAAGAAGACGTACTATCAATGTGATCTCCACTCTCAAGCATCATGGCAGAAATATACATACAACAATTAGAAGATAAAATCAACACCATCATAAAAGAGACAGACCCAAACATCAAATGGATAAGATACGTCGATGATATATATTAATAATATACGACAATCAAACAACCAACATAGACAATATCCTCGAAAAAATAAACCAAATCAACAAAAACGTAAAATTTACAATAGAAAAAGAATCAAACAACACCATAAACTTCCTAGACTTAACACTAGTCAGAAAGGAAAACCAGATTGAATACAAAATATACAGAAAACCTACACAAACAGACATCACTATACCTAAACACTCACTACACCCACACACACACAGAATGGCCGCATACAGATACTTAATAAACAGAATGCTAAATGTACCACTCCATAACGACCAACGAGAAAAGGAGTACAACATCATAATACAAATAGCAGAAAGAAATGGATACAACAAGAAAACAATAGAAAAGCTAGTAAAAAAAAATCAAAAACAAACAAATCAACAAAACCGAAAACAAAACACCAGAAACAAACACAAAATACACAGCATTCACTTATAACCACCACATCAAAAAAATAACACAAACACTCAAACAATATGACTTAAAAATGAGCTACAAAACCAATAACAAAATAAATAAAAAACAAGAACACAACCCACATGAATTAAACAGAATATGTCAAATAGAATGTAACACATGCAATAAAAAATATATAGGAATGACAAAAAATCAATAGAAACAAGATTCAAGGAACATATAACAGCTTTAGATAAAATCCACATACCTAGCTACAAATCAAACGTAGCTACACACATTCACAACGCACAACACCAAAAAACAGACATCACCCAATTACAACTAATGAAATATGTTAAAGACCACAAAAAAAAATGGAAATCTGGGGACACTACTACATTCAACAAACAAACAATAAGAAACAATTAATGCCAGAACAAATCCAAGTACAAACGTTTAAACAAAACTTAATAAAGGCCATACAAATAGACAAATTTTCAAACCACAGTGATCGAGACAGGAGACCGATACACACGACACAGTCCGAAGGCACAACCAATCAGAGAACCATAAACCGACCAATAGAAGCTCACGGCGCAGGCGCCACGTACAATATCAGACGTAGACCACACAGGAGCGATAACAGTCAGTAGCGTGCTGATGATGAACCGGGACGGTTCGAAACTGCCGTCCACGCAAACCAATAAGAAATCACAAACGGGTTCTAGGGGTCTTAGTTCGCTCTCATTTGCAATTTTTTTTTTCAAAAGTCGGGATCTCCCCATTAGTGAATTTTTTCTACGGAAATTAATTAAAAAGTATGCACGAGGAAAGATTAAAATGACATCTAATCTACCGGTCATGTAATAAACGCGCTGTCATTATCATTGTTTCCTGTCAAGTTGTAGCAACTTTTGACATGAAAGCGTCGTTAAAATCGATGCCAGTTGTGGGCAACAATCGCGCCTAAATGAACGACAGTTTTTGTCGAAGTAATTTCAAACGTTAGTAACTCGGCTAAAATACAAATACCATCGTCATCTTGGTCTCGTTTTAGAAAGCATACAAGTTTGTGATTTTACAGCTCCAACATTCGTGGCGGCCAGACGTCCACGATTTACAAACTCCAAAAGACACGTGTCAATGAAGTTAACAATTTCCGATTGGCTTAATGGGGACAAAGTACAACCAGAAGTAGAAAAATCTGTCACGAATGCGTATAAAACACAATTTTAAAGATAATGACACCCAAAACGCCGATCCCAGACGTTTTCACGAAAATAAGTATGACATTGTCCGACATTGCCTTTTTAACGAGCATCTGTCAAGTTTGTGTAAATCAATTAATTTTTGTTTTGTTTTTGTGAAGCTGTTAGGCTGGCACAAAGAAGCGTGAGAAGTTTTTGACAAAAAATATATATACACAAAGGTATGGCTGCTGTTATACAGGGTGTTTCAATAACAATGGGAAATCCGAAAGCTGGAGATATTACACGTCGAACTGTGACCATTGGCGCAAACATGCCTTATCCGAAAGTTGATAGTTTCGGAAATACAGGGTGTTGAAAGTTAAAATTGTAATTGTTTTGACATTTATAGTTAATAGTTTTTCACCCTGTATGTTTAACATGAAATTTGATTCAAAATCTGAAAGAGTAACCATTTTTCAATTAATTATGTATTCTTGTTTTATTTCGTTATTTCGATCCTTTTTCGAGAAAAATCGATTTACATGAGCAATTAAAAGCTAAACAAACCAATTTCTCGTATTATCAAAATATAATGTTCTTTTAATCGATTTTTCTCGAAAACAGATCAAAATATCGAAATGAAACCAGAATACACAATTAATTGAAAAATGATTCCTCTTTCAGTTTTTCAATAAAATTTCATGTTAGACATACAGGGTGAAAAGTTATTACCTGTAAATATCGGTGAAATTGTTCGTAAGTGGCGCCCTCTATGAGCAAAGCGATATTTACAACACGTATCTTATTCGTCGCTAACATAGCTTCAGAAATTTTTAACTTCGTAACCTAGATATTTTCAAAATGACGAAAAACTAATTAAGATTTTAACTTTCAACACCTTGTATTTCCGAAACTATCAACTTTTGGTGAAGCATGTTTGCGCCAATGGTCACAATTTGATGTGTAAGATCTCCAGCTTTTGGATATCCAATTGTACTGAAGCACTGTGTATAAGTAAAGTTGTCTATCACATTTTTAAAACTTAAAAAAATAAGCTTAATGCCTTTTACTAAGAATGATCGCCAAATAAAAAGCCATCATATATGATAGTTAACCAAATTTCAGTATTATTTTCCAAAAATCAGGGACCCTATTTTGAAAGGTATACCCTAATAACGTATGGGAGTGTGCCTAGCAATGATTAATCGATTCATCAGTTGCATGCGAACCTGTTTCCAGCAAAAAAAAGTGGGCGCAAAAATCGCTGTCAGTAATCACGCAACGCTTTTATTTGTGCACGCAACGCTTTTATTTGTGACCAAAATAATTGCAAAAAGGAGCTCCTTCGTGGAGCGAATGGTTAGGGCATCAGTCCGCAATATGACAGGTCCCGAGTTTGAGCTTGTGGCGGATCAACAAGAATTGACGAGGTCTCGATAAAATGTGTTTCACCCGGCAATTCACTTATGTCTCGTATTTGTAATCAATTCTTGAATAAGTTTGGGCAAATCTAAGTAATTACACTGCATAATTAAGACACTTTTAAGCGTGTTTTGCTGGCTGTACAATAAATTTGCGTCGTGTATCGTTGTGGGCTGCATCTTGTTTAGTGTTCATGAGAATTTAATTTTTTCAGGCCGCTCGATCTCTATGCTGTTGTAGACCAAGTATCGCCTTATTTCCTCTACATTTATTCCGGTGACTACATTCCGCATGACTATCAGCTACAGAAAGTTCTATAAACAGTTTTGCGACTGGTAGCACCCTTTTGAATCAGCTCCTTCTTGATTGATCTTAATCTAATATCACTGTAAATTCTATGAGAATTGTGCAACTCGTCATCTTAAAATTGCACTTTTAGGTGCAGCTAATCTTGTCAAAATTAACTTGATTGAAACCGACAGACCGGACCAGGACTGGTCCAGTCTGAAACAATTCCCGGAGATCGAGGTTGAATAGCTGTAATAGTGCCAAAAGAGACCACAACTTAAAAAAAACTGGGACCGATCCCATACAATTACAGTTACCAGAGGCATTTTGGAACAAACTGGGGAACTATTCTTCCGTGACTGTCAGATAATCGGACTTATCACCCATCGAATATGTATGATATGTGATAGGTAGAAGGTTGAATCGGTACCAGTATCCAGTACCGGATGTACATCTACATAAGTTTGGATTAGCTTGGAACAACATACGGCAGGGAGGCATTGATCAACTAATTCGCAGGATGCCTTGAAGAGTCAAAGAATGTAAAAAATTACGCGTGGGCGTAACCCATTACCAGTTTTTTTAAGTGTATCAAAAAGATTCTCTAAAAATTTGAACAATTATTTTTATTTAAGCCAATTGATCTGCAAAATATCAATTAAATATATCCTCATTTACTGGGTGTTGCAACTTCTCCTTCAAGGAGTATATTTGGCAATTTATACTTGTGCCTTCCTGAGGTAACACAAGGCAACGAGTGTCTCGGTTTGGTGAGGCAAGACAAGGCACAGGTGTCTCGATCTCATGAGAAGGCAAAGCAGGTTATCGAGCTCCCCAAGTAAGTGTTTATCTTCAGTCACCTTAAGTCCGAAACTATTTGCATTCATTACATAGGCATTGAAGACGGAGACGGATTAATATATGCTACCTGCTCTTCCTGGGTTACTTATTGGCAGTTTTGCTGGCGTATTTTTAGGTGTTACTTTTCAATTGTGTCGAGAAATAACATTTAGATTCCCTATTTTATTCTCCCGTGGACCAGTATGTTTCTGAAGTACGAGATAAATCTTAGGTAAATGTAAATTCAAGAAATAAATTCATAAACACACATTATAAATATAACGGAAAACGTAAGAACAGCTGTTTAACTTTAGCATGTTCAGGAGATATAAATTAATATCAGTGTGTCAACCACCAGTTTGTTAGTTGGCCGAAAGCCAACATAATTTCCATTGTCAATGGTCATGTCAGTCAGTGTGTTCTATTAAACCCAATTGCAAACATGCCGGAAATACTTTTGCTGCGACAAAAAATTATAAAACGAAAGTAACGTTATGTAGCAAACATTTTTTTAGCACATTTTCTTTAATCTTAATCCTTAAATGTATTCTATTGATTCGGTCGATACATAATAAAAGCCATTACAATTTATTCAATAAAACAAACTAATAAGTCTTTGACAAACATTTATTAATAGCTTGGATGAGTTCATTAGCCAGGAAAATCGGTCAAGGTTTTCCCGGAAAATTTTGAGTTTTCTTTCGAAAAAAAGTTTTATATCCCAAAACTACAAAGCTATTTTAATGAATTTTGGAGGATATGTTGCCTTGGGGGAAGACCTTACTACAAACCAAAATTCAATTTACCAAGTTTATCAAAAATTGAGTTATTCAAATTTGAAGCATTTAATGAAAATTCACTACCATAACGCACTTGCTGCATCCCGCACTTTTTTTAACTGGAGCCTCTCTTCATTAGCAACTCTACGAAACTGAAATAATATAACACCCCACAAAAATAACTTTCCAACTAAAGAGAAAGCACATGCCACATCCAACCCTAAGTCCAAAGTACGTCTCGACTGTCTTTACATCACCATTGCCAACGCCACTTTATTACCAGACAAGCGTAACTGTCACAATATGGCTGCTGACAGCTCTTTGCAACAGGCTCCACCGCCTACGTGATTGGAAAGACTATATTGTCAGAACATAAGATATACTGGTCCAAGTTATGTATTATATATGTTCTACGATAATTGAAAATAAACTGGATATTACAGAAGAGATCTTATACTCAACAAAATATACCGTATTTTTTCAAGCTAAGGAAATTATATATATATATATATATATATATATATATATATATATATATATATATATATATATATATATATATATATATATATATATATATATATATATATATATATATATATATATATATATATATATATATATATATTAAAAAACATGAAGCAGCCCACATCATCAAATAGCTGTGGATCATCACTAATGATCCTTGTGAAAAAAGAGCCTGGACGCAGAAAGTGCGTTATGGTAATGAATTTTCATAAAAATGTTTTTAATGGCACTATGTCTTTTTTAATAGAAGGCATCAAATTTAATGTAACCTGCATAGTAAAAACACGGTACCATATTTTATAAAAATAATTTTATTGTTTCAAAAGTACAAAAACATTCCGAAAATAAACTTTAAATGTTCCCAAAAAAAACTGAGCAAATCTTCCTGGCCAACGAACCTCTTCAAATTATTTACACACCTGCCAAGATATAATTATTCACAAAAACCTTGTTGACAATTTTTTTAAATGTTTCAGTTTTAGTTCTATTTGCAACCTCATATTTATGCGAGTGAAGTTTCTCATCGATGACTTCTATTAAAAAAAAGTGAGAAATCGCCTGTAACTCGAAAACGATATCATTGTGTGTGAAAAACAGAACGCAGATTTAGAAAGCTAGTGTCTGACGAACAGGCACATACGTCGCATTAATATTTTTTACTAAATAATTGAGTGACTTATCTGAGACCTTATATTTTACACATGTTTCAGATCTGACGATCGTTTCACTAACAAAGTGAGTGCCATCGGAGATATTGATAAATTGTTTATTTATTCCTCTGATGGCGTTAACTTTGTTAACGAAACGATTGTCAACTCCAAAAATAATGTATCGTGGGGAATTGGGTTCTCCAAAATTTACTTATTAGTGCTTATCACAGGTACCGATTTTCACTCAGCATTAATAAATTTAGCGATTAATTTTGGACAAGTGTTTCTCAATTCGAAAAGAACGCGAAACAGATAATGTACGTCTACTAGGAGCAACCCTAGTCATTAGTCGTATCGTAATAACGGTCTAAAATATGTTTATTACTAGTAATGACTTCGACAACGAATCAGGTGAATTTTCCACTATCCATAACACAATAATCGGCTATCAGATCTCTCTCAGGTCTAGGATTAAACTTACTGAGAGTTCAGAAACCACTTCCAGTGAGGTCTGGAATATACCTATATACCCTATTGAGACCCCGAAATCAAAGTACAACAATCAAATCTACCCTCACTGACCACTCTAAGGACTACGCAGATTGAAGCCTTAAAGTTTCCCTTTCATATTTTCTTAAACTCTTGAAAATGGCCCCAAAACGCAGACGTCACATCGCCTAGTTTCAACAAATCCTAGACACGTTTCAACCCGAGAACCAAGAATTTCTTCGCACACCAGTAGCGGCTCGTGCCTTAATGCATTGGAGGTGCGCAAGGAAAGAAAAGTTCGGGATGTAGCAAGTGCGTTATGGTAGTGAATTTTTATTAAATGCTTCAAATTTGAATAACTAAAGTTTCTACGAACTTAGAAAATTAAATTTTGGTGTATAGTAGGGTCTTACCCAGTGCAACATATCTACCAAATGTCATCAAAGTAACTTTGTAAATTTCGGAAAAAAATTTTTTTTTCAAAAGAAAACTCAAAATTTAAATAATTCAATTTTCTAAAAATGTAGAACGTTGAATTTTAGTGTGTAGTAAGGTGTTTTACAAGGCAACATATCCACTTCCATTTCATTAAAATAGCTTTGTAATTTTTGGAGAAAGAGATTTTTTTTTAAAACAAAACTCAACACTTTCCCGGAAAACCTTATCCGATTTTCCTGACTAACGAAGGCATCCAAGCCATTAATAAAAGAAAGGCACTTGCCGAGTTTCATCGAAATCAGTTGCTATTTTTTGAGTTATCGGTTGGATATATATATATATATATATATATATATATATATATATATATATATATATATATATATATATATATATACATAAACATATAAAAATTAAAACTGACCCCGAATATAGGTTCTAGGGGTCCTAGTTCGCGCTCATTTCAAAAAATTTTTGCAAAGTCTCTCTGTCGATACCTTCTACTAGTGATTTTTTTAAAATAAAAATTCACTAAAAATGAAGGGCTCGCCTGTTTTTCCCCGAAAATGTATTGCAAAAAAAACCTACTTACTAAACTAACTAAACTTAATAATTATTAACTATACTTACCAAGTTTTCCTCTAGTAAGTTATAGGTTATAGTAGTTAAAAAGTCCATTAAAAAGTTAACCTTTAAATTTAAAATATCCACTGAATTAATCACAATATCAGAATTATTTTGTTCACTTATTAAGCAACCCAAACTAGTAGCCATAATAATAATAATAATAATAATTGTCTTGTTAGAACATGTAAACAACAACGAAATGATCTAATTAAAATCAATATGACGCGCAGCACTACATGAAAATTACTAAACACATGCTAGACATAGACACGCTCTGACAAAATTCCACTGCAAACTGCAAGTGTGGGATTTGAGAGCGCACACCAGATTGCGTATTCGGTCGTTTTCGACGATGATACTCGATCATTTCGCACTGATCGTATTTCCTCAAGAGCGCCGAAAAATTCACACCGCCGGCAACCGATGTATATATGGATATTTGGATATGGATGTATATAACCATAACGTCTGCAACCAACCATTAACACTATACTTATTCTGATGCTGTATTAATGGCTGCCGACTCTGCGATCCTCGATATACTAATTTTGTTTGTTGAATGCACGAATGCAGGAGATAAAAAAGCAAATAAACATTTATTAAAATATAGCATAGCAAAAATATTATTTTTTTTCCACGGCAGGCGGCAGTGCGCGCACACTTATTGAGGAGCCGCCCCTGTCGCACGCACACACCCACACACACGCACAAACGCACGCTTGCACGCACACGCACGCACATAGAAACACATCCTGTGCATACGAATTCGTCTGGGCACAATTTTACGGTCTGATAATACAAACCGTGCTTTTAAAATATCGTCTTGAAATTTGGCAGCTGCAGCGCTGCGGTCGCCGTTCCGCACATGCATGTTAAGCACCCTCATGTATTGTCTGGCTACAAATGGTATTACGAAACCAGTTATACACGATAGTGTTTAAATCACCCAGACCATTTAAAATCCCACCAACTGTTAAATATTTGCTTTTATCAGTTTCTTAAGTGCAAGAGACGTCAAAACGGGTACAACTAATCGGAAGGTTAGTAAAGAATATTATTTGAAGCATCTGCACAATGCCCGCCCACATGCAGCAAATTGAACCCAAGGTCTCATCGTCATATGCCTAGAAACAACTTGATCAACCTTCGTATAGTCCTGACATTATCATTTTTCTTGCACATAAAGAAGCACCCTGTGAGTCAGCGCTATGAGGTTGATGACGGAGTATAGGAGCGGTTAGCAAACCAGGCGACATCAACATTGGCATATCTATATTAGTATAATCGTCGACGGAGTAAAAACAGTGCTGGAAAATTAATGAATTACTTGAATATACTTGAAGGTTTAAATATCAAGAGATTTATCAGTTTCTGGTAAACGATTATATAAATCAACCTCCATAATATTTATGGTAGACATATTCACGCGTAATTTGGTACCAATATTAAACAGGCACTCCAGTCACTACATGTGTGAACATCATTCCGCAAGAAATAAGTTATTGCTGTCTCATGTACTTTCAGAAGAGTGGATATACATCGAAGGAAAATGCATTATCTGATGTTTTAGTAATAAAGGCTTACAACGCTTCCTGTACCCAACACCCTCCAGCAACCGGATTGCCTGCTTCTGGAGTCTAAAGATGGTTATGTAGTGGGGAGAGTTACCCCATAAAATAACACCGGAATTGAATCTAGACTTGAAAGCATGCCGCTTTCAAAGCATAAAGGCTTACCAGAAGATTCAGTTTGTGCAACAAAAATAAAGTGGTAGAAAGTTTCTTGCTTAATTGCTCAACATGAGGCAATCAGTTTAGGTCACCACCCAAGTTGTTATGTCATTATTTGAAGAAACAAATAGTGCTGCAAATCATAACTTTCACTGTTACGACCCAGATGTCGTAACTTGTTTTATTATTGATATGTCTATCACTTTAAAGTTTTTTTTTTCTGTTTAACGTAATCGCACGTAAGCGAGTTATTTAGGTCAACACAGACCGTATCTGTGTTCGTCCGTAATCCTTGAGCAGGGCATACCTTCAGTACTCCTGCTCATAAAAAAGCGATCACGACACGGATTCGGAGCTAGAACTAATATCGGATGATGAGGAACATTTATCAGATACTGATGATGAACAAATTATGGGTGGTAAATTTTACACGGGGAAGGACAAAATAAGTAAGTGGAAAAAACAGTGCGGTAATACACAAGTGCGTTTGCGAGCTCACAATATAATAAGACATTTACCAGGATCAAAACGTGAGGCCGGCAACGCTATGTCTGAAATTGACTGTATAAAACTTTTTATTAGTGATGCGGTCATCCACATAATAGTTACTTCAACGAATATATATATTGAAAAAGTTAGAAATAATTTCGAAAGAGATCGAGATGCAAGACCGACCAATGAAACGGAAATAAGAGCTTTGATAGGAATTTTGTTTTTGATAGGAACATTGAGAAGTTCAAGGAAAAGCGCTAAAAAAATATGGGATAATTCCAAAGGCAACGGAGTTGAATCATGTTACCTCGCGATGAGTGAAAAGAGATTTAGATTTTTGATCCGCTGTCTAAGGTTTGATGACGTAACAACCAGGAACGATAGAAGAGAAATAGATAAATTAGCCCCCATTAGGGAAATTTTTGAAATGTTCCTGGCTAATTTTCAAAACAACTTCATAGCTAGCGAATACCTTACTATAGACGAACAATTACTGGCTTTCAGAGGACGCTGCTCATTCAAACAGTATATACCCAACAAACCAGCCAAATATGGTATAAAGATGTTCGCTCTAGTCGATGCCAAAACTTCATATACCTTCAATCTCGAGACATACATGGGAACCCAGCCAGATGGTCCTTATAAATTGAGCAACTCCGCTGAGGATGTTGTACTACGATTAGTACATCCCATAGAGGGAACTAATCGTAACATTACAGGAGATAATTGGTTCACAAGTATTCCGCTGACAAGAAAGTTGTTACACCAAAAAAAGTTGACGTATATTGGGACTATGCGCAAGAATAAACGTGAGATTCCCTTGGAGTTCTTGCCTAATAAGAAAAGAGAAGAAAAAACCTCACTGTTTGGCTTTCAAGAGGATATTACAATGGTCTCGTATTGCCCAAAGAAAAACAAATCAGTTATTTTGGTGTCTTCGATGCACCACGACAATGGAATTGATCCCGAGTCAGGTGATGCCAAAAAACCATATATTATAACCCAATATAATAAAACTAAAATTGGTGTAGACTTGGTGGATCAGTTATGCGAAAAATATAACGTCGCAAGAAACTCGCGTCGTTGGCCAATGGTTGTATTCTATGACCTCTTGAATATATCTGGCATAAACGCCCTTTGCGTGTATAAATCAAATCATCCCTTAGAAAAAGTTGCCAGAAGTGAGTTCATTGAAAAATTCTCTTGGGAACTCATCAAGCCACAGATAGAGGCTAGATCAAATATTGTCTCTTTGCCAGTAGAACTGAAAAGGCGGGCGCGAATTCTTCTTGGACTCGAAGCGCTTGTACCCCGCCCCCCTCTTCAGCAGAAATCAAAAAAATACGTCGGAAGATGTTATATTTGTCCTCGAAACCGCAACAAATCCTCAAGAAATGCTTGCGTAAAATGCGGACATTATGCTTGCAAGGAACACATGGCGGATATGTGTACAAGCTGTTTATCTGAGTGAAAATATTGCCATTTTTCATCTACCGTTATGTTGTTTGTTAATAAGTTTATTTTTTGCATTAAGCGCATTTATGTTAAATTGTCATATGTTCCTACCAGAATTTATTTATTTTTTTATTTTTATTGTATATCAACTTTTATTATTGTTTCAAACTGGATACATGCCAATAAATGTATAAAAAGGTGTTATTCTCGTATTTATTTATTTTTTCAAACAATTATATAAAAATATTTAAAAAATTACATTTATGACGAAAATATATATATAAATAAAAATAGTTTTCAATGTTTTTTAATAATTTGTGTCATAAGGTGTCATATGTTGATAAAACAATATGGTCTACATATGTAGACCGCGCGACTAAACTTGTTACAAAATACCGCGCGCCTGATGTAGGGTTAATAGCCTCTGTGGTTTGCTATTTTTACTAGTTGCACTAATATATACATACATGTCATATTTGCTTAAATCATTTTCAAGATATAGAACTTTGAATTTGGTAGTTTGGCCAGGAAGACTTGTGAATAAGTGCGTTGTATTGCAAAATAAGCGTACCATTGGCAAGTTTTCCACAATTTGGTTGCGATTTTAGTTAGCAAATCACTATCGTATGCTTCCGTGTCAGTTCGACTTTGTTCCAGAAAATCTAGTAGAATTATCCCATTTTTGACCCAAGAAACTGACGCAAGCACCTTGCCAGCCGAGTGCTATACGTTTCAGCCCAATTCTAAGATCCTTTCATGGATCAATAATATTTTCTTGTGGTCTTCCAGGCCGGTACCCATCTTTGACATTTGATCGTCTTATTTCAAATTCCGCAACCCAGTGTGTCATAGTAGCATACGAAGACAGGTTTCTACCATACGATATCTGCAAAAAGTTCCTTGTTCGATAACCCTTTCGAAAATAAATACTTAATAACTGACCGAAACTCTTTTTTATCAAAATACTGTTCTTATTCAGATATGTTGTTTTCAAAAATTCAGTTTTGTCACATTTTTGTATGTCAAACTTTTGACAGCTTTTTGTAGAACATCATAGTTGTTACCATAGCAATTAAATTTAGTTTTGCGTACTGAAAACTATATAACTTCGTATATCAAAATTCTGATTTATTACGGGAGTTACACAGTTCCAAAGTTCAAAAGTGACCAAATTCATCCCATTCTACGGTATAACTTTTTTATTTACGATGTATTTTTAACAGAAAGATTAAAAAGTTAAATCTTTCGGGACGCTGCCAGTGCGTTATATAGTGAATTTTCATAAGAATTGTACATTATTAGTACAGCATATTACTAAAACCTCTAAAACCTTGATCGGTTTTAGAGGTCCTAATATACGCTGAAATGAAGAATTTCTTGGCATTTTTTTTTCATCTTTCTCTGTCATTCTAACGAAGTAATTATTGACAAACGATGTAAACGGTTCTTGGGATTTTTGTGGCCGAGATGTCTCGATCGGTAGTTCGGGTAGTATGTTTTATGCGCGTTATTTCTATTGTTTGGTTATCGTTAATGTATGATTTATGCCTGTAGAATGTATCAATCTACGCATGGCAGCTAACTGATCTGTTTTTTAGTGAATTTTTATTTAAATAAATCACAAATAGAGGTATCGATGGTCAGACTTAGAAACATTTTTTCAAATGAGCGGGAACTAGAACCCATATCCGGGGTCAGTTTTAATTTTTATTTGTTTATATATATATATATATATATATATATATATATATATATATATATATATATATATATAAATATAAAATTTGTTTATTTGTGTAAATTATACAGTATGCTAATACAATAAGTCAAAGACTTGTGCTGTACAGTAACTTAATTTAATATGTAATATTATATCCAAAATTGCTTCTCAGTAAGAATCCAAATTTCGCATTTAAATTTTGACATACCAAATAAAATTCTTTTTGCTTCCAATTTTTTCCATCTGATGCCATATATATATATATATATATATATATATATATATATATATATATATATATATATATATATATATATATATATATATATATATATATATATTATGTATGTATGTATGTATGTATGTATATATACCTACCGATACCCCAAAAAGTACCCGTTTTGGATGAAACTCGGCAAGTGCCTTGCTTTTATTAATAGCTTGGATGATTTTATTAGCCAGGAAAATCGGCCAAGGTTTTCCCGGAAAATTTTGAGTTTTCTTTCGAAAAAAACTTTTATATCCCAAAACTACAAAGCTATTTTAATGAAATTTGGAGGATATGTTGCCTTGGGAAATAACTTATTACAAACCAAAATTAAACTTTCTAACTTTATCGAAAATTAAGTTATTCAAATTTGAAGCATTTAATGAAAATTCACTACCAAAACGCACTTCCTGCATCTCTCACTTTTTCAGGTATTGGAGTTTAACACTTGAGTCATTTCAAGTTATATCTTTCAGATTATATTTTTAATAAACTGTCAGTTGAAATTTGTTTGTCACTTTGGCTTTAGCTAAATCATAAAATTTAATGTAATAATGGAGTGAAGAAAAAACAATCTCAGGTCATAAGCTCGGATGGTATTGTCAAGATTACTTTAAAATAAAAGTATTGACTAATACTTAGGATGGAAAAGAGATTGAGAAAATTATGGTATTTGGCATGTCAAAATTGGAAGTGATTGATGTTTTGGAAGAGAGGTGTCATATATTTTGGAATATTCTTATCAAATTTTGTCATGAAATCTATACAAGTCCTAGGACTTTCTTGTACTGACATGTATAATTTTCAGCAAATAAATAATAATAAATTGGAAACAACTCTAAATTTTGTGAACCAAATTAGTTAAAACTCACAACAGAGGTTTATTTATACTGTTTCTAGCTACATGTACAGTCTCATTCCAGTTACTCCATCATTCCAGTTACTCCAATACTTTCAAAAATATAGCGTATTCAAAAATATTTTTATGGCGGAAAAAATGTCCGTTATAGCTATTTTACGAACTCATCCGCGTAAGTCTTAATAATATGAAGATATGTGCCAAGTTTGTGTGTGTATTTTCTTCATAATAATTACAATCTTATGCGGACCACTCTATAGTTGCACGTTTTTTAACCAAATTTTAGTAGGCAATAAGTCATTTCCAAGCTTTATTTGGGAGATTATGAATAAAAACCAAATAGCGACAACAGTTTTGATATAAATTTATATTGTTGTAATGATGTGCTCGAAGAAACTTTCTCTGCTTAGGTGGTTACAATTGTTAATTGCGAATCCTCCGAGAATAGAATTCGTCAGTGTCGATTAATGATTTCAGAATAGGATATTTAATTCATATGTTGCTGAAACGAGCTCTCCGAACTAATTATATATTCAAACCTCGATAGTAATCATTAATATTTCAGAGGCATGGGTTTAATGTGAACAGCTGTGCCTATATTCCATTAGTCATCTCCAATTTAGGTAATCTTCACTAAGCTGTACATAGGTAATTTTGGGGTTAAATAGGTACAAGGTCGTTTATATTTTATAATACAAATTGAAAATTTAGCACACTCAATGTACCCTAATATTGCGTTAGAACGAGAAGAGCATTATCACTGTGGTTAAGCTTAAGTTTTTGTTATTAAATAGTTCATAAAAGTCAAAGCCTGTCTTGATTGTTAGGCCCGAAGGTGGGTGTTTAGTGTTTACTCGTTTCTTAAATAGATTGAGATTTTATGCCTTCGGATATATGTCTGCCTGGGGGGCATTTAAAAGCTTATGCGTTCTAGGAAAGAACGAGGATTCGTAACGAACTGTTTGACAAGTGGGGAATTTCACACTAAAACAGCACTCCCTTAGACTAAAACAGGTTTGCCGATTATCCCTCTGTGTGCTTAAACCTAGACCTAAGAGATATAAAAGGTCCGGGGTTGAATAAACTGAAAACTTAAGAGACGATGTCCAGCGAGATTTCGGGAGTAGGCAGACTGAGGCCCCGTAATCCTGTAATCGAGCTACACGAATCCAGCCTATCCTTATCCACCTCTCCTAGGAGTACGCAGATTGAAGCCTTAGAGTTAATTTTCTTTCATATTTACTTAACCTATTAAAAATGGCACCAAAACAGGAGCCGAACGTCGAGTTTTAATTCGTGACGGGTTTCAACCCGCGAACCAAGTATGTCTTACACCAATGACCGCGAAAACTTTTCCTCAGATGATCCTATTCGCATAAAAAGGCGGGGGGACCAAGAGGAGTCCAAGGCGTCGGTGATGCTTGAAAAACCCTTAGCCATAACGGTCAAATATCTGGAAGTGATCCTGGACTTCAAATTATCATGGGAGTCGTAAATAAAACGAGTAGTGAGGAAGTGAGTAGCGACCCTCTGGCAGTTAGGCTGTGCGGTAGTGAGGAATTAATTATTTGATCTTTCATTGGATTTAAATTGCGATCGTCGGACCGAGGATCCTAAATGGGGCGGTGGTCTGGTGAAGCAAGGTGAACCCAACTGCTGCCCAGAAGCTGGCCCAATTTCAAAGGCTGGGAAGTCTGGATATGACTGGTGTAATGAGAACGAGACCTGCAGTCGCACTAGAGGTTCGCTGATGCTTCCACCGATTCTCCAGAATGCGAGACTGGAATCTTATGCTGTGAAGGGTAATCACAGGTCATGCAAAAGTTGCCAAGAATATGGAAAGGAAAGCTCAATTTCCGCCAAATAGGTACGAAATGCAAAGGATTATATTAGGCTGACCAGGCACTAGGTCATATACCCTCAGCAGGGACCAATGGAGGGATAAGGAGATTGCTCTCCAGCCTGCCAGCTTGGTATGTTTTACTAATGGATCACGGCTGAATGGGCATACTCATCTGGTGCGGAAATATACATCAACAACCTGGAGGTGCGCAAGATTTGCGCTCTGGGACCATATACCGCAGCATTCAAAACTGAGTCATATGCTGCCCTACGACATTATGTAAGAACGAGCCCAGAGGAATGTGTATACATTTGACCGCCCAGAATTAAATTAATGCTGGTTCAGAAGGGCGGTGACGCTCTGGGGAGCTGGCCAGAATAAAAAGGCTATAGCTTATGTGGGTTCCGGGACCTATTTGCCAAGAATGCAGTGAAACACCACCACCTATGTGAATTTGACGCTTTTAAGGGTCTTCGAGTAGAAATGTTTGGATCAACGACCATGACCTTTATTGTGAGGATGAGGAGGCTTGGTAAGCAAAACCAAGGAGGAGTAGGGCGTGGTTGCTGTAATAATGCCAAAATAGACAAACTCCGCACCCACAGGTTTAAATTTGTGCGAGGGGAGCTTACATACACATATAGACAAAGGGCATCAGCCATAATTTATCAGAAGACGGCCTTTCCACGTTCGAGTGGAAAAAAACCACTGTCTGTTAACGGAAGGAGTTGGGTACACGTCACACTAAGTCGGGATGCGACGGTAGAGAACTGGTTGGTACGAGAAGACAAGGTACTTAGTGATCACAGGTCCATTACATTCACAGTAAACCGTGGAAGAGGAGCGCGAGCGCCGGTTGGTGAAAAAAGAAGAGCCGTCAGGTTGGCAAACTGGACAGTGTTCCAAGAAGAAATACAAGCGGCTCTATCAGGGACGTCACGACAGGAAATATCTGCAGAGAACAGGGCTCTCCGGTTTAAGGAAGCTGCCATAAGTGCATGCGACGCAAGTATCCCTTGGAAAAGGAAAGAAGGACAAAAAATTGTGTGGTGGAACCAGGAGCTCCGTAGAAAGAAACGAGAAACAGGAAGAGCGAGAGCGGATGCGCAACGGGAGCAGGACCAGGAGCGTCGCCGTGAGCTCATTGAACGCTTCAATCAGGTCCGGCTTTGATACAAAAAAGCGATTAAGGAAGCAACGCTAGAATCGCAGAGGCAAATGCTCTCTGAAGGAAGCGACGGCGACCCCTGGGGGCTGGCTCACAAAATTGTTTCGGCAACAAAGAAAAGAGCACCGACAGCGTGGACCACGGTGCAAAACGCGGCGGGAAATTGGACGTAGGATAGATGTGAAACAGCAGAGGCACTGATCGATAAATACTTCCCGACAGACGACGCCGGGAGTGATTCCCAAGAAAATAGAGTGAGGCGCGCGGAAACCGTAATCTGGAGCGGGAACATGGACCTCGACTTCTCAAAACAAGAACCGGAGGAAACGGTCAGACTAAGACTTAAACGTAAAGCCCCGGGCATCGACGGGTTTCCGTCAGCGGGTCTGCAGCCTGCAGTCTGGAGGTGACAGGGGAAGAACTCTTAGAAGTATTAAATTCTTGCTTGAGGGAGGGAATTTTTCCGAGGATTTGGAAGCAGGCGCAGATTGCGTGGCTACTAAAAACCAGCGAGCGAAAGGCAAAGACCGGTCTGCTTGTTACCCGTCATCGGAAAGGTGTATAACAAGCTGTTGGCGACAAGACTGTCATACTACGTGGAGAAAACCGGAAGGCTGTCTGACAGACAGTACGACTTCCGTAAGGGACGTGGGACAACGGATGCGCTGGCTAAGACAGTGAGCGGAATCAAAAAGGCGGACCAGGCTGGACAGCATGTCCTGTTGGTAACGTTAGACATTAAAAATGCTTTCAACTCGGCCTGGTACCCCATGATCAGGAAACTACTGGCAGAATCTGGATGCCCGGGAAACCTGGCCAGAGCGATAGCCAATTTCCTGGAGGATAGAAGCGTCACATCTGAAGGGGTTACGAAAAACACTAGTAAAGGCTGCCCACAAGGGTTATGTTTTGGACTGATTCTGTGGCTACTTATAATGGAGGACTGGTTTATGGAAATCGACTCCATAGAACCGGGCGAAACGGAAGCAAAAATCAAGGTCCAGGCTTTTGCGGACGACCAGCTGATCACTATAACGGTGCCGTCAAGAAGAACACTTGAGGCAGCTAGGCAGCGTACCTGGGAGGCTTGCAGGAAGTGGGCGTCGGCTCACAAACTGGAATATGTCCCCGAGAAGACGCAGGCTCTCTACAGGGGTGCGAGGAAAGGTACTAAAGTGCGGACACAAAGGCACCCGGTGATCAAGATGGGAGACGTAACGATAAGACCGGAAGCCAAAATAAAATATCTGGCAGTGATGCTCGACTCAAGTCTACTTTGGGTGGAACATACCAAATACGTAGCGGGCAAGGTAGCGGAATCGGCGCATAGGGTACGAGCGGTAGCGGTAAATACGTGGGGAACGGATCCAAAGACCCTTAGGGTCATATATGAGGGAGCAGTGAAACCAGCTCTCCTGTACGGCGCCGAAATCTGGGGTGAACGAGCGAGCGATTATATAGTAACTAGAAAACATCAGTCGGCCCAAAGAGCATTTCTGTTGGGCATAACGAAGGCCTACAGAACGACTTCCAACGCAACACTGGTGGTGCTGGCGGGATGTCCACCTTTGTGGCTGGAAGCAGAGGAGCGGCATATAAGATGGGAACACTCGAAGGCGGCAAATTTTGAGGGAAAACCGGAGTACGGATAAGGATCGCACTCGGCGGAGCAGAGGAAAACCTGGGCGATAATGGAAGGAGCGGAAAAGACAACAGGGCGGTGGATATACACAGACGCGTCCAGAGCCGGAGTCGCGGTTGGAATAGGCATGGTGGCCTACGAAAACAATGCAGTGATCGAAAGCAAATGGCTAAAGCGGCAGGACGGGTACCCGGTGCACATGGCGGACTTGTTCGCGGTGGGTACGGCAGTGGAAAAGCGCCGCTCTACAGGGTGGAACCGTCAACATCGTTTCCGATAGCAGAGTTGCCCTTGATATGCTCACCAGGAGGAAGGGGGGAACGGCCGACGGAATCAACAGGAAGATGCAAGAGGTGGAGCGCGCGGGAACAAAAATAAATCTGTGGTGGGGTATCGACCAGTTAGAAGGCATCGCAAAGGCCGATGCGAGAGCAAAAGCCGCCAGAAGTGACCCCCTAGGTCTCGAGAGGGTAGAGGCTCCGGTGACGAATATAATGCTCAAACGAAGTGCCAAGGAGAACACTGAAGTAGAGTGGCAGAATCACTGGGACGATGTGACAAAGGGCAGGACGACTTATCGATACATAGAGAGCGCGGGTGTGGGCCTCAAGTGCTGGAGTCACAGGGCGGTGAGCGTGCTGACTGGCCACGGGCCCTTCAAGGGCTACTTTAGTAGGTTTAACCTAAGGCCTGGAACGGGAGAATGTGCGTGCGGAAACGGAGAGCAGGAGACAGCAAGACTTGTGCTGGAAGACTGCCAGATGGAAAATCGTAGGGCGCAAGCAAGATAACACTTTGCGAGAAACCAGGACGGGGTTGAGGGTTCCTACCCGTTCAACGTAACCGCGGAGACAGAGACGGCGCCGGATAGAGAAATGGATGAGATTTAGGGCAAAGCGAGCGTGGAGTGAATCGTCGTATGAATGTGAGGTGGGTTCTATGGGTCTAAGGTTTTAAGTTAACTGATGATTTTTTTTTGAGTGTCGAGGTTGTAGGGGTTCCTTTGAGGGTGGCTTCGACCTGGCAGTGTAGGAGGATACCATGACCTAAAGTCTTCGGACGGGAAGGCAGGGGCTTCGGCCCCAAAATCGTAAACTGTCTGACTACAAGAATGGAACCCGCGACCGCCTAGTCCAATTCTAGAGGTCACTCGCCTTGTGAACTGAGCTGTTCGGCCCGTTATATACAAAAAGGGGCCTAGGTGTTATATTAATCACCCTGTGCATAGGGAAGTTTATACAACATCACATTTCTAATCATTTCCCTCAATTATTTTACTTGTGATGTATATATGAGATATTTTCAAGTAATATTTCAAATATTTTGGATATAATACATTTTGTGAGGTAGCTATTTGATCAGTACAATACAATGTGTGCATGTTTGGAAGCTGTAACACATTGAATGAGCCTGCAAGTTCATTACATGTTAAATTGAATAATATAGCACACCACATAGCGTGGTATATTGATTATAAAAGATTAAATCAGCTGTAAATCCTTTGCTTAATATCCTATTGAAACCATTGTTCGGTGTAATTAATACAGGTGATTAGGTGATTGGTTTTTACAGAGAGATATTTACGTAACTCGTTTATTTGAAAATTTCTAACTTCTAGTATTATTTAATCCCTTCTAAAATTTTAATTTTTAGCTATTTTTTTACGGTGAAAAAAGGTGCAATTAGAGAAGCACCACTTTCGCACTTACGAAAATTTCTTTAAATCAGCCCGAATATGGACCTTTGATATTTGGGGCCCGTTAAAATGTTTATATGCATATACAGGCTGGTCTAGATTTTATCTATGAAAATGTCAGTGGCGATTCCTCAGGTAATTTTAAACAGAAAAGTTGTAATAAACATAAATATCTTATATCTCAGTTTTTGAGATACAGGGTGTTAGATTTTTATGAAAAATGTTTTTTTATTGTAGTATGTAGGAGTTGGCCAATAGGAATAACTCAAAATTTCTCACAGGTCAATGCTAAATGAGCTCTACCATTTGGTTTTTCAAGTGATAAGTTATTCAATCTAGTGGCGAAAATCTGAGTATAGTGTTGCATTTACCTTTTCTTTAAAAATAATTTCTATGCCACTGACTGAAACACAATTTTAGTTCATTTTTATTTAAAAAAAAATTACTAATAGAGAGGTATCGATGGTGAGACTTTGGAAACATTTTTTTCAAATGAGCGCGAATTAGGACCCCTAGATCCAATTTTTTCCCCCCTGGACTCGTCCTCGGCCTTGCCGCCCCGATAACACTGCAACCTTTGGTTGATTGTGCATACCCTTAGTCTTACTCCACCCATTCCAAAATCACTGTGCCTTGAACTAGTCTGCACAGCGATTGGTAGGGTAAAGTTTTATATTGCTTTGTCTCCGGTCTGGGCTGTTCGTAGATCAGCTGTCTTTTGCGGTCCAGAGCTTTACACTCGCACAAGATGTGCTGGACTGATTCATCCCCCTCGCCTCAGAGTCTGCATGCGAGGTCCCCTGCGAACCGCCCCATTTTATGCAGGTGTTTCTTGACGGCCATGTGTCCCGTCAAGAGACTGTTGTGTTTCTGAGCTGTCCTCTGCTAATATTTAGCAGCTCCACAGCTCTCTTTGAACTGGGTTCGTCAATTATTGACTTCCCATGTCTGAGCCCTGGACAGTCTGCCCAGTACACCTTGTGTTGGTTTCTGACCCAGGAATTAATGGCTCCCCTGGCAGTGCTGTTTGTCACGCCCAGAGCCGGTTCTGGTCCCGTAAATGATTTTGCTGACACTCTCTTCGCGAGACTGTCAGCTTCTTCATTGCCTTTGACCCCCGAGTGACCCGGCACCCAGATGAGGGTCACCTCATTCTGCCCAGCCAGGCCGCTCGTCTCGTCTCGGCACTCACTCACCAGCCAGGAATTTACCCGTGGGCTACTTAGTGCCTTAAGGGCTGCCTGGCTGTCTGTGGCTATGAGCATCCGCTTGTTGATGTAGCCCCTCCTCTTGTTCTCCCGCACACAGTGCGGGATGGCGTACATTTCGGCCTGAAACACCGTTGCATGGGCTCCGAGGGAAATACTATGACTTACCCTCGGATCTTCCGAGTAAACACCTGCCCGCATCCCACGCCCCCGCCGGATCCGTCCGTCAACCAACCGATCGCGTCCCGTGGTATGCCCGGCGTGTCCTCCCGCCATGGCTCGCGGTCGGGGATTTCAACTGTAAAGTTGTTTTTCCTGCAGATTCGCGGGCTCTCGAAGTCTGACCTCATTTCAAGCATGGGCTCCTTCACGATCCCCTGAATTTTGCAGTGGCCCCTGAAGCCTGGGTTGCCCTAGAACCCATATCTGGGTCAGTTTCAATTTTTATGTTTATATATATATATATATATATATATATATATATATATATATATATATATATATATATATATATATATATATATATATATCCAATCGGTAATTCAAAAATAATTAACCGATCTTGATAAAACTCGGCAAGTACCTTTCTTTTATCAATGGCTTGGATGAGATTGTTAACCAGGAAGATCGGACAAGATTTTCCGGGAAAATTTTGAGTTTTCTTTGGAAAAAAAAATTTTTTCTCCGGAAATTACAAAGCTATTTTAATGAAATTTGGTGGATATGTTGTCTTGGGAAATACCTTACTGCACACCAAAATTTAACTTTATAAGTGTATAGAAAATTGAGTTATTCAAATTTGAAGCATTTCATGAAAATTCACTACCATAACCCACTTGCTGCGTCCTGAATTTTTTATTTATGTGCTAGATTTCTTGTTTAATTAAAACCAAATAAAACGTCTGTGCCATTTTTCTTGTAGCGTGCACTGTTAAAGTATTTTATGATGAATTTCTAGAAGAGTGAACTTTAGATATGCGAAATGTAAGTGGGATGCAAATGGACGATGATCTCAGCACACACCGGACACTTACTTCTCAAACGGATGTATGTCTTCCAGCAACTCATCGTATAATACTTTGAAAACAACATGCTAAGAAGAAACGCAAAAGTTCTTTTTTAGTCTATAAATTAAACAAGGCATATAATGGAACAGCCAACATTGTATTTCAGTCAGTAACAGAGCATAGTGTAAAAAGATTTTTACACTATGCTCAGATTTCCACCACTGGATTGAATAACCCATCACTCGGGAGTACCAGATTGTAGGGCACATTTAGCGTTAATAGTGTGACAAATTTCCAATTGGTCAATTCTTAAATTAAAAAAAATTATCTTAATTCTCTTGTAAAAATTGAACACCCTATATCTTAAAAACATAAGCTCTGAACACACAATTCTATAAAAACTTTTCTGTTCAGAATTACTTGAGGAATCGCCACTAAAATTTTCATAGATACAATCTGGACCACCTGTACAGGCGTCCCATTTTGGTTGCAATTGCTGGGTATCTCGGTTATTAGTAGAGATAGAACCTTGCGGTTTTCGCGAACCTGAGCTACTTTTTTGTGAAACGAAGGATGACGACAACAAAATTGTCATAGCCCCTTTAGTTTCCGAGCTACAGGGCGATATCGAAAATATTGCATTTTCAGACACCCCTTGTATTTCAGTTATCTGAAAACTTGTCAAAAAGGTAAAACCGAACTGTTTTAGAACTTTTTACGTAAAATCTAGGGGCGTAGTTAGTTGTTTCTAAATATTACTGTTTTTGAAATATTGACCAATGTTTGGTTTTTTAAATGGGACATCCTGTATATTTGTCAAGAAATAAATTTTCATTTTCACAAGCTTCTCAAAAATATATTACTAATGGCTCTATTTTAATAAACAGCGAAAAAATCTTAATTTTCACAATTCACATTCAATACGATATGCTAGCTTGTTTTATATTAAGTAATGGATTGTTGAAGCGGCATCTGGGATGTATTTTAACAGGTAAAAATTTTGTTTTTAGTTATGTTTAAATACTATTACTTCAGTCTTATTTAGATATTAAGAAAGGGGGCAACTCAACACATCCACTTTTTACCGAATAAAAGAGAATTTACTTGGTAACGGGTCATTTAACAAACCTATAATAAAGAAAATCGAGAGGTTGAGGATGTCACAGTTTTCGCTAATGTAGAAGCTTACCTTACAAACTCCTGTAGAGCCATCGAAAGAAGCGTAGGCTTTCCAAAAGCTAAAGTAAAAAAATCTAAGAAAACAAATATCACCCATACAAAGGTAGGCCTGTCCAGCGCCTACACCCTGTGCCTGCTCAACGTCGCGTAGTCTTCTGCAATTGGTATCGCGAAAGATGTTATATGGCTAGAGATTTTGCAATGAAGGTTATATGGTCAGACGAAGCTCATTTTAGTAATTCTGGTATACTTAATAGGCACAATAGCAGATTCTGGTACCTGGAAAACCAACACCAAATATTTCCCAGAAGACAGCAGGGCAAGTTAGGTCTAAATGTGTCTTGCTTCATATTAGGAACTCAGATAAAATTATATATATTTGAGGCAAACCTAACAGCCAATCGCTATGTTGGAATTTTAGGGACAGCTATACCTGAATTGCTGGATGATGTTTCTTTAGCGCATGTAAACGAAATTAGTTTTCAACCGGACGGGACTCCCGCACACAATTCTCAATTGGCGAGGTTATTTCTAGATAATAATTTTCCTAATCAATGGATCGGAACCAATGGCCCTATAAGATGGCGCCTTAGGTTCCGAGACTTGTCTATATTGGATTTCTTTCTATAGAGACATCTGGAGAATAACATTTACAAAGTTCACTATCATAATATTCAAGATTTAGGGAACGCAATAAGGGAAAGTTTTTGCTACTTACAAAATCATCCGGTTGTTTTGCTTAATTCCTTAAAACGAATAGGCGAAGTATGCGAAGCGTGCATACAACAAAATGGAAATCATTTTGAACAGTTCTTTTGATTTACTAGATTACTTTACTGCTTCTGTTACGATTTTCAAAGTTGGTTTTTGCTGATAGGCTTATTGGATAATAATTATTTATTATTATTTCTTTTTGTTACATAAATCTAGAAAGGTAGCACTGTTTTGTGGAAAATTAGCAATAGATATATTGTTAAATAGCTTTCATTAAAGAATTTTCTCTTGTTAGCATATAGAAATATTTAACAGCAGCATTTTTTTTTTGCAAGGCCCACGGCAAAATTTTGAATGCGAATATTATGAACATTAGGATTTTTTTCGTTGTTTATTAAAATAGACCCTTAATGTTATATATTTTTGAGAAGCTTGTGAAAATGCAAATCATTTCTTGACAAATATATAGGTGTCCCATTAAAAAAACAATGGTCAACAATATTTCAAAAACAGTAATATTTAGAAAAAACTAGCCAAGGGAAGGGAAGGTAAAAGTCGTTGTTACATGAGTTTTGGGATTGCACACTGATGAGCTTTAATAAGAGCGAAACGGGTATGTGTTTCTTATTAATGTCAAAGTGCATCTAGGTTAGGCTAGGTTATATTGTGAGTGGGCCACTAAAGGGACCCCCCCACTGTGATGTTAAGGTATATTGTGGCTCACGCCTAATTGTTTTATATTTTACCCATCAAGTCCAGCGTCTTACAAGGTCAATAACTTTTAAGGGCGAAAGTTGATCCAGAGCCTCCGGTCCAAGTTTGAGACTTGTCAGAGAGCAGTTTTGTCTTGTCTACAGCCGGACAGGCACATAGCACGTGCTCTGCTGTTACATTGTGCTAATCCTGGCAGATCTTGCCATTGTTGGATTGTCTTTCTATTTGTCCAGGTCTTTAAGGTGTGTTGCGCTGTGCATAAGGATATCCCCAGCGCAGGTTCTGGTCCGATATAGTTCGCCCAGGACCCCTCCTGGCAAGAGCGTCGGCCGCTAGATTACCATCAAGGTCCGGGTATCCCGGTATCCAGACCAGCGACACCTCATTGCAGCTGCTCACTTTGTTGAGGGCAGTCTTGCAATTCCATACCGTTTTTAATTGCAACGGTAGTAACCTAGTGCCTTTATAGCAGCTTGACTACTGAAAATATTTTTATCGATTTGCGTGTGCAACGGTTTTGTTTAATGTCCCACGCACACATGTTGATGGCCTATGGTTGCATACTTTACGAGGCTAGATGATATTCTTGCATCGGTACTGATCCCATATGGGACAGCTCCTGCCACTGACTAGGTTTTGGAGCCATACGTGTACCAGCAGAGATCTGCCTTCGATAGGGACGTGTCATTTCATTCCCAGCGCGCCTTTCCGGAAGGACGGATTTGAAAGACAGGTCTCTGCCGATCTTTGTAGGCATCAGATCTGAGATCATTCCCAGAACCTCGCGAGTAGTCTAGTTCTTCCCATACTGATCGCTTTTGGCATGCTGCCAGCCTTTTGTTTTAGTCTATAACATGTCCACCTAGCCTAGTGCACCTCACAAACACTTCTATTAAAATTATAGCCAAAAAATTGTATCCTCTTTTCTGGAAACACATAACATGGTTACCTCACCAATAAGAGGAACTGGAGTAAATTCAAAGAAAACCGTAGTGGACTTAAACGACAGGGCTAGAAATTAAACTCAATAGAAATTATAAGCAGTGTAGTATATTTTCGAAAGCAAACCGCAATCCATAACTGATGTATTCTGATTATCGTATTTTTTGTTTCAGGTAATAATGGCTCTAGCAGCACACCTGCAACTGGTCGAGGCGGAGAAACAGAAGTTGCGCACGCAAGTGCGTCGTTTGTGTCAGGAGAATGCCTGGTTGAGGGACGAGTTGGCCTCAACCCAGCAGAGGCTTCAATCCAGCGAACAAATGGTCGCTCAGCTGGAGGAAGAAAAGCGACATTTAGTGTTTATGAACTCCGTTAGGAAGTACGACCAGGACATCAACGAGGAGAACTCCTCCGAACATCCTAGAAACGAGAAGCCAGATCCAGCAGTGGATTTATTTCCCGATGACGACAATGACGAAGGAAATAGTGAGTATACGCATAATTTAGATTTTAGCCTTTTTAACAGAAATATAAGTATCTTGTAATTGACTATAGTCCGCTTTAGAATACGATGGCACCAATAATTTGGATTAATTAAACAGTGTGTTTGAATTGGTAAAACATCCTGTTCCTTTTTCATTTTCTAAAAAAAAAAAAAAAACCCAACCCGAGGTGTAAGATAACTCCCGATTCCACCACGGTATGGCAAACTGTTAGACTTGCTTTCTTATCAACAATGTAAAATATTACCCTTAGCGCATTCAACCAAATTGACATTTTCGCTGCAACATGTGATTTACAATTTAGGTCACTTTCTAGTTTTACTCCCAAAAACATCACTTTATCGCCCAAATCTATAGAGTGATCAGTGAATCTTAAATGACTGTCTTGAACGTTATCAACATGGACAACCTTTGTTTTATTAATATTTAACTTGAGAAACCATTCTTCCATCTTGATTAGCATTTTATGGAGTTCATTTCCCACATTATCTCGGTTTTTTATTATTTGTGATGGTCATTAGCCAACATTGTTTTATGTGATGTCAAGCTTGACACTGTGTTCACGTAAATGAGGAACATCAGTGGTCCCACCACTGATACTTGCGGCACTTTATAGGCGTTCAGCTGGAGTGGACTTTGTGTTCTTTCTATAGTGGAAACACATTGTCACTTAATTATTAAGTAATCAAATCCAGTGTAACTCACCCAGCAGCTGCAATTTAGCCAATAACACTTTGTGGTCTATACTTTCAAACGCCCTATATAATAATTTTAATAAGCTTGGAATGGAACACCTCAAGGTTGGTTACATCAACAATATGCTTGATAAATTAACAAAAAAAATGAGATTAAAAATAAATTTTGTATAAATCAAATTCGTGTAAATAAAATTGGTATAAATAAGAATGACAAATAAATAAAATACATATATAAACAAGACTACAAACAACTATTAGGATAACTTAAAATTATTGAAAAAAAAACAAAACGATAACCACATCTAAACATGGTTCAACCAAAAATTGGATTTAAAAAATCTAAGTACATGAACACCCTCAATACTGTTTCTCTTCTGTAAACTCGATACATAATTTCATTAGCACACTAAAAATCGATCTGGTGGTAGTTCTACCCCTTTGTAGCCCCTTTGAATTGCTCAGTTAGATTTGAGATGTTTGATGGCACCGAAAGATATATTTAATTTAACCGCTCTGTTATTATCTCACCTTTATAAAGCAGCTTAAAACATTTTGTTTATCAATTCTGACTCGGCCAAAGTTTGTGCATAGTATTTCAACAATTTAGCTGGAATCATATGTAACCACAGATGTATTCTTTAAATAAGCAACGACATTGTTCAGGGTTATTAATTATAAGTTACCCACCCCTTATCATGGTTATTATTTCCTATAGAAAAAAGTTAAAGAAAGTTTTCTGGTTCTGGCTGAATATTGTAAAAATGCTATCAAAAATACAGTAACATGCAGATTTCAGGGGATACAAAAAAAAGGATACCTGTATATTATTAAATTTTTGAAATGATGTTTTTTCATGATTTCAAAAATACATCATATGCTACCCGTAACTCATACCCTTTTTTAGTTGTTTAATTGCTCTCAAAAAATGCGCACCAGAACTTGCTCTTGTCCCGACTCGTCTGTTTCAGACATCTTACAATAGAGACATATTCCCTAATAACTGGAAAACTGCTCGAGTACAACCCATCCCCAAGAAAGGACCCAAAACGCTTCCTAGCAACTACAGGCCTATTTCTCCTTTCAGTCGTCTCTAAGGTGATGGAAAAGTATATAAACACCGAATGACTAAAATTTCTTGAAAAACACAGTCTAATCCACGACAGGCAGTATGGATTCCGTCAGCGCAGATCAACTGCTGACTTCCTTTCCTTTGTCGCGATTCTTGGAACAAGTCTATGGAACTATACGGTGAATCCCAGATTGTCGCTCTAGACATTTTCAAAGCATTCGGCCAGGTCTGGCACGCAGCGCTGCTTAATAAACTACTGGCCTATGGCCTACCACCTCTGTACGTGGACCGCAAATTTCCTCTCCAACCGGAGCATTTCTGTTGTCGTGGATGGTCATTCCTCTAAACTGTATCCAATTAATGCAGGAGTTCCTCAAGGTTCAGCTTTAGCCCCTACTTTGTTTCTTCTCCACATCAATGATCTCCAGTCTAGCACATCCAACCCAGTTCACAGTTACGCGGACGACAGCACCCTCCACTCAAATATACAATATTCTAAGCCTGTCTCTTTAGCCCAATTAGATGAGGATCGCAGCCTCATGGAGGGTTCTGTCTCTGTGGATCTCCAAAAAATATTAGACTGGGGGACACTTGTTGGCATTTCTGTGGATCGAAATCTCAATTGGCACCAACATGTCACATCAATTGCAGAAGCGGCTGCTAAGAAATTAGGTTTCCTCTTCTGGGCTCGGAAATACTTTTCACCAGATAATCTCTATACCTTATATACTTCACAAATAAGACCAAGCCTCGAATACTGCTTCCACATCTGGGGTGCTGCTGCCTCTTCTACACTCGCTATCTTGGACTCCATTCAGAAGAGAGCTATACGTCTCATCGGTGACCCTACCCTCACCCGAAGGCTGCCATCCCTTGCCCACTGACGTGCCGTTGGTGACCTCTTTCTCTTTTATAGATATCTGCACGGGCACTGCTCAGAGGACCTTTCTTCCATAGTTCCTCCACCTGCTGCCCCCAACAGATCTACCAGGGGAACAGAGCGAATGCACCCTTTTACTGTCCAGGTCACCAGACATAGAACATCTTGTTATGCCCGCTCTTTTGTCCCGAGGACTTCCAAGTTGTAGAATTCCTTGCCGGCACATGTTTTTCCTTCTCCCCCGAACCTCCAAACCTTCAAGCCCAGAATTAACAAGTTGCCTCTTTCCTCCTTGTCGACACCCACGGTACGATAGTATTTAGGCTGTAAGCCTTCGTGGTGTGTTGTTGAATTTAAAAAAAAGTTATTAAGTGTCGAATATGTTAGTAAAACTAGCTACTGTAAATATGGAAAAGCTAACTTTATGAAAGTAAAGTTTGAAAATTACAGGTATTATGTTTGATAAAGGACATTTCATCAATGAACAGCTAGATATACTGCGTCATTTCGAAGGTAAGCCTATCCATATTTATTTACGAATAGGCTTTTTTGAATGATTGTATTATTTTTTAGAAAATTCTGAATGCAGGATAAATAATGCAGTCGATTAGGTAAAGGTTATTCTAAAATCCAACTTACGTTGAAAAACAACAACTACAGACCATATAAAATTTTACTCGTAGAAGTTTTAACAAAGGCTCATAAAAGAAAAAGAAAGTCCAGCTTCCAGAAAAATGCGGTATTAGAATATTTTCCACTTCTGGGATAAGTATTTCCAAATATGTAACTCCAGTTAAAGTATAATCATAAAATATACGCCCAACAATTTTGTTTCTGAAAATTCCACATGTTGTTAAAATTGCAGCTTTTCCAGGAAGCTAGTACTTCACAAATACATGACTGGCTGTTGTTCGCACGACTTACATTTTTGCACACGTCTGTTCACTTAGGGTAAATAATACAAAAATTAACTAAAAATCGCTACTATAACGCACTTGCTGTGTTCAGATCTTTTTACTTTTAGTGAATTTTCTTTAAAAAAAATCACTAGTGAGGAGATCCCGACTTTTGAATTTAAAAGAAATTTCTTCAAATGAGCGCTAGTTAGGCCCCCGAGAACACATATCCGGGGTCAGTTTGAATTTTTATATGTTTATATACTCAAAAAATAAGGGGCGATCTTGATCAAATTTGGTGAGTACCTTCCTTTTGCAGGTGGCTTGGACAAGTTCGTTAGCCAGGAAAATCGGCCCAGGTTTTCCCGGAAAATTTTGTGTTTTCTTTCTAAAAAATTTATATTTCCAGAAATAACAAAGTAAGGGCAACCAAATTTAGTACGCGTGTTTGTATTATAAAGGGTGAACCTTGTACCAAAATTTAGGACTCTCAGTTTAAAGACAAAAAAGTTATTGGTATTTAAAGAAACAAATTTTGGAGTTGTCCTCAAAATGTCAAAGTCGCAATTTGAAACGTCAAAATCGGCAACAAAATCCGAAGGTTAATATGAATACCTGCATTAAATCATACCAGCATATTAAGGCATCATAATTAACTAACAAAGGCAATTTGTACATTAAGTTAATAATTATTTATCATTATTTATATTTTTACAATTATTTTGCAATTTTTAATGACAAATGACTTAAATTTTCAATTATAAACTTACTTATCCATTTTTATACAAACGTAACTGAAATAATTATATTATATAACTGGCAAGATGACAAACGTTTTAATTCCATGAGAAAATAATCTAATTCTCTTTACTATTGCGTCAATAAATGAGACTTAATAATCAAATTCATTAACTGTTGTTGCCCTTACTTGGTGAAACTGTTCCATACTAAATACAGACTTGGAGACTATTTCTCTGGCTTCACTACCTAAAACATATTAGTGAAGCCAGATAAATAGTCTCAACGTCTGTATTATGCCAGTGGGCAAGCTGCTCTAAGTTGTGTTACCTTCTTCAAATAAAACGAACTTTTACCATCAATATGATGCAAAATATTATATAGTAAGCGAAAAAGCTGTTATCTAAAGATTGACCTCAAGTGGATGTGAATCCGGTTGGTAGTGAGGTCACCATTAGCTGTTGAACCCTAACCTAATGTATCTATCTATCAGATTTTATTATTTGCAAGATGAGAAACACTGCTAGGGTCACAAGATGTTAAGAAATAAAGCCTACTCGTTACCTAGTTCTGAGTTGTTCTGTCAAAGGTTCCATATTTGTTGGCTCCCCTGATTAGAACCTGGTAACTTTAAGTTGTAGATATCTCGGAAAAAGTCAGAATTATCTATTGAGTCGCCGTCAAATATGAGAAGTATTGTTTAGGAATTACTTTTCAATTAAACATGTATGTTAATGCAACAAAGTATATAAATTTATTCATATAAATTAAATTTGGAATAGCAAGCAAAATTAAATAAACATGGTTGGTAAATCTCAAATGAACATTAATCGTACACAAATAAAAATCAAATAAACAATAAGAACTTCAAGAAAAAGAAGTTATCATTTTACATGTATATGACAAAATAATAAGATAAAGATGGTTGCATGTTACTAAAATATTGACAGTAGCTACCTGAGGTATATTAAAAGTCAAATGCTGTATTTTAGAGCTCAAAAGCAAACACACATTATTAGGTAAATTACTCGACATTTATCAATCAATTCTGTTAGTTTTTCAATTAGTTAACTGGCCAGTTCCTTGAGTGAGGCTCCTTAAAAATATTCCTACGTGAAATTTCTACATTAATTATTGAAAATGAAAGATATTAAAAAGAATGTACTGGTTAGATATTTTACAGACGGAATTTGTTAATTACAATTTCAAGAAATATGTATTTAAATTCACAAAATTAACAAAACTCTAAGATTAAACAGGAAATTTACAGTTATCCTTACAGCACCTCTCTGACACTATTTTGGTTCAAGTTGATTACGTTATTTTGAAAGTTCAAGTTGTAAGGATTCAAATATTAGGTTGCTGCTTGACAAATTCTGCTGGTTTATAGAGATAGAATTTATATCGACTCACCGAGTCCTCCCGCATTGAGTTACCTGATGACCCTATGAAGATGCTATCCAGCTGGGATCAACTATCAGTGCCTGACACAAACTTACAAACTTCAATAAGAGAGGGAATGTGGAAGAGAATGATTTGTACTTCCCATTAGTGGTTACTGGACCGGTGGATTTTGTTGTTCCAGTACTAAGAGATAATTTATCCCCTATGTCGATACGCTGAATTACTCTGATGAAAACTTTTTAAACAACAATTAAAACTTAAATTGGCTCAAGTGAAATTTACTGCCAATTGACTCAAAATTCGCTAATACTCAGAAACTCTTTCTGATTAACGTTAGAAATACAACAGGTGTGAAACCAAGGATCATTGTTAACTCGCGTTTTTATGCCAAACACGGCGTTTATTTAAATTCAAAAGCCGCTTAAATGACTTTAAACAATCACTGACAATTATTATTGGGTAGTATAGATAACAGAAAGGGTTTTATCACTCCTTTTTAAGATAATTTTTAGCCACCGAAATTGAAAGGTGTTTACGCGGTAACGTGCCAGTGTTGACTCATCTCGAGCCCGCGTGCTGTGCGTTCAGCTCTCACCCCCTTTTCCTGATGTCTCACCTCCGGTGTCTACAATTCAAGGTTTTGCCGGGAATTTGTTCAACGGTTCAAACGGTCGTTCTTAGGTGACATCATCGATGCGGAAAATTACAGACCCAGTCGCAACGATATTTATTTCTTGGAAATATTATTCCAGCAAAATGCGACGCAATTTTCCTTGGCAAACATATATTGAATTTTAACGTACAAATTAGAAATGCAGTAAAGGGGTTTACGGTACTTGAAGATTTAGCGACTTTTCATCAAAATAATGTTTGAAAGCCAAAACTTGAAGTACTTAATATAGACAGGGGTTTTTTTTTGGTATTATTTAGATGTTTGGGGGCTTTCTAAGTGTTTTTAAACCAGTAAAAATTGAATCGTTGCAGTTGATAAGGTGGAATTCTCCTATAAGCAGCGGTTTCGAGCAAAACTCGAACTATCAAGACACTTCGGAGAGGGTAAAAGTGACATATATTCACTGTCAGTTTTATTCAAGCCACAGGGGCTTGTAACGGTCGCCAGCGACGTTTATTCCGCGATCCGCTGCGAATCCTGGATGTTACTAGTACTTAAGGGATAATTATTGTGACCCGGTGACTTGACAATACTGTTTCAGCGTTATCTGACACCACAATGGGTCTTCGACTAACCAACCTCATTAACCACACAGTGGACAGCTAAATTACATTCACACTGTATATCAAATTGTAGTCATATGTTGCTTAAGGACTTCTAAAACTTAATAGATCACTGGTATTAAACTATGGGGCTAACGATATGCAACCAATGATACAAGACATAAAATTCATCTATCTATTCAAGGTAATGTCAACAATAATAGGAATAAAATACATAAAAAAATGTAGTGTTCAAACCTATAAAGAAACACACGTTGAACAAAATTTTTAAAGTCACATTTTATAAAAATATTTTGGCAGTTTAATTGGGAACATAAAATAAAATTGTGTTAACTGCAAGCACAAGCTTATTGGTGGAACATACTGTAGAATTTACATCAATAAACATACTTACTATACTACTTAGTATACATATAACAGCAATCAGGTCTGTACAATACCTTGGTATAAAATGAAATGTGTTAATAAAGCTTATCTAACATTTCTATGTGTTACTCCTGGTGAGCTCACCTGAGTGTACAGTAATTAATTACAGGCTAATAAGTTTCATTTAATTCAAAAGCACCAGTATTGACACACAGAGGTCATGAAGTGTCACTGGTGACCATAACAACTATAAGGGTCCTGGCGGATGAACTACCTATTAAAACACGCGGGCGTAAGGCGCCTTTGTGCCCTTATGTGGCTTATCCAAGATAAGAAAACACACATACGACCTAATAAGTCGGCAGTCATAGTAATAATGTGAAGCGTTTGCTCTCTATTAAATTTGACAGGTTATACCATAAACTAACACACACTACGACTATGGAGATAACTAAATACATTAAAATCACGGAATGATATCTCAAAATGATGAATTCATGGCACAGAAAAACGTTATAGATAACGATAATCTCTCAGTAGTCCACTCGCACTAATTCACAACTGCTGACACATGAACTATGTGGAAGGTATACTTATCTGAAGCACCTTTGCTTAAAGAAACTCCAAGTGCCAATAACAACAGATCGTCTCCCTGGCAATGACTCGAAGCTGTCTTCTCCTGCATCAGCTGTCCCAGACTCGCAACAATAACTATTTACTGACCCATACAGATGGATACCCCAGGTAGCCTGCTAATTTGACAATAATGTCACTGGTGAGTTGAGAATACCATCACCTGCTCTACGTCCTCTGATGTGGGAGATACCTAAGAAAATAACATAATAACCCAGGTGGAGGCACCAGCATTAATTTTTTTCTTCTAGGGCTCGCCCGCGTCTTTGCCGCCCCGATAGCACCACAGCCTTTGGCTTATTGTGCATGCCCTATCTATTTTCTACTCCACCCATTCAAAAATCACTCTGCCTTGAACTAGTCTGCACAGCACTTGGTAGGGTGACGTTTTTTATTGCTCTGTCTCCGGTCTAGGCTGTCCGTACATCTGTTGTCTTTTGCGGTCCAGAGTTTCACACTCGCACAAGATGTGCTGGGCTGATTCCTCCCCCTCGCCGCTGAGTCTGCATGCCAGGTGCCCCTCAAACTGCCCAATATTATGCAGGTGTTTCTTGATGACCATGTGTCCCATCATGTTCCTGAGCTGTCCTCTGCTAGCATTTAGCAGCTTTACAGCTCTCTTTGAACTGGATTCCTCAATTACTGACTTCCCATGTCTGAGCCCTGGACAGTTTGTCTAGTACACCTTATGTTCGTTTCTGACCCAGGACTTAATGGATCCCCTGGCAGTGCTCTTTGTCACGCACAGGACTGGTTATGGTTCCGGACATGGTTCCGCTGACCCTCTCTTGGCGAGACTGTCAGCTTCTTCAGTGCCTTTGACACCCGAGTGACCCGGGACCCAGATGAGGTTCACCTCATTCTGCCCAGCCAGGTTTGCTCGTCTCATCTCATCTCGGCACTCACTTACCAGCCTGGAATTTACCCTTAAGCTACTTAGGGCCTTAAGGACTGCCTGGCTGCCTGTCCATCGATTTGGAAATATTAAGTCAAGGTACTGGCGGCTGTTGGGATTGAAGTCATGGTCTCTGTGATGCCTAGGCAAGCCATCCATTGGATTTGTCTTTTAGTCTGTGTATCTTTTGAACAGAGCGACATGTTCAACTTTTTGAAAAACATAACTTTGAAGTTAATTAATTGCTGTTGCCCTACTTGGTGAAACTGTTTCATACTGAGTTCAGATTAGATATTCAAATACTTCTCTGGTCTCACAAGTGTTTATTTTCATCTTTGCAACTGATTTCACCTTTTATGGTATTGTTAGGCAGCGGAAAAATGTTTCTTCAAATAAAGATCAAAGGGAAATTGCTAAATTTAAAAATTGAAAAATGATATTGATTTATGATAGAACTGGAAATTCTAGAAAACCTAAATTATTTTAGGTTCAAAATTTCAAAAAAACTTGTGTTGATTTTCAAATTTCTAATTTAACTAGTTAAGTAACATAAGTAAACATTAAATGAGTAATAAATAAAAAGCCTGGACGCAGCAAGTGCATTATGGTAGTGAATTTTCATAGAAATGATCTGGCACAAAATATTTTATAACTTTTTTTTCTTGTAACATAGAAATCTAAATTTTGGTATATAGTTTGCTTTTTATATCGTTAACCTACCTACCAAATTTGGTTATCATAGATTTTTTATTTTTTAAGATAAAAATTTTTTGCAAATGAAAACTCAAAATTTTCCCGGAAAACCTCGTTAGATTTTTTTGATTAACGAACTTGTCAAAGCCTTTTACAAAAGGAAGGTACGTGCCAAATTTTATAAAAATCGGCGTATTATTCTTTGAGATAAAAATTTTTTTCGAATGAAAACTCAAAATTTCCCCGGAAAACCTCGTCCGATTTTCCTGACTAACAAACTTGTCAAAGCTATTTACAAAAGAAAGGTACATGACAAATTCTTTTAAAATCGGCTAATTACTTTTTGAGATAATAATTTTTTTCGAATGAAAACTCAAAATTTTCCCGGAAAACCTCGTCCGATTTTCCTGACTAACGAACTTATCCAAGCTATTTACAAAAGAAAAGTACATGCCAAATTTTATCAAAATCGGCCCATTATTTTTTGAGTTATATATATATATATATATATATATATATATATATATATATATATATATATATATATATATATATATATATATATATATATATATATATATATATATATATATATATATATATATATATATATATATATATAAACATATAAAAATTAAAACTGACCCCGGATATGGGTTCTAGGGGTCCTAGATCGCGCTCATTTGAAGAAATTTTTTCAAAATTCAAAAGTCGAGATCTCCTCATTAGTGAATTTTTTCTAAGAAAATTCACTAAAAAGTTACAACGAAAATTTTCTTCGTTATTCCAGATATGTCTCCAACCCCACAGAATCAATTACAGTTGTCACAGCATGTAAATGCAGGCTACGAGATTCCAGCTCGTTTACGGACTTTGCACAACTTAGTGATTCAATATGCATCCCAAGGGAGGTACGAAGTGGCTGTTCCACTGTGTAAACAGGCTCTTGAGGATCTGGAGAAGACTAGTGGACACGATCACCCAGATGTGGCAACTATGTTGAACATACTGGCACTAGTATACAGGTAGGTTCTAGGTTAATATACTTTGTTACTGTAACATTAAAGGTGAAATAATAATAGTAATAATAATAATGGAAGGTTATTGTACCAAAGATACACAACAGTATACAACCAAACTATATAAAAAAGCTGACCTATATTTTACTTAGAGTATAATAAACATCGAATGCATGGTATTAATTATTATGGCAAGAAAATGACCCAAAAAACTAAGCTTGTCTTCATAATCATTTCCTGCCATTAAGATTTGTAATTAAACACAGTATAAATAAAATGATAGTTAAGGTTAATTTAGGTTATGTTGTGAGTAGGCCATAATAGTTCCACCACTGTGACCTTAATGTCTATTTTGGCTCATGCCTAATTGTCTTATATTTCACCCAAGTCCAGCATCTTACAGAGGTTGATTATTTTTGTGAACGAAAGTTGATCCTCTGGTGCAAGTTGGGTCTTGCCAAAAAGCCAGGCAGGAACATAACACATGCTCTGCTGTTTCGTTACTCTCCATACACAGCCGGCACTGTGCATGTGGTGATGCAAGCGGCAGTGTTCTGTATATAGACCAACCAGAGTTGTCAGTTGTTGCCTGTTTAACTCTATAAGTTTTTTAGTCTTCTACTCTGAAAGGCCATTTATGAAGGCCTTATAGTGTGCTAATTCTGGCAGATTTTTCCATTGTTGGATTGTCTTTGTATCTGTCCAGGTCTTAAGATGTGCTTTACTGTGGATGAGGATATTACTAGCGCAGGTTCTGGTCTGCGGTAGTCCTCCCCCTGGCACCCCTCCTTGCAAGAACGTCGGCCGCTACATTGCCATCAACGTCCGAGTGCCCCGGTGTCCAGTCAAGCGACACCTCATTGTAGCTGCCCAGTTCTTTGAGGGCAAGGGTAGGAACCAAATGCCTTTATAGCAGCGTGGCTATCTGAAAATATTTTGATCAATTTGTGTGTGCAACAGGTTTGTTTAATCTACCTCGCACATATCTCGATGGGATATACTTCTGTCTGGTGTATGATTGCATACTTTCCGAGGCTACATAATATTCTTGCATTGGTGTGGCTTTCATATGTGCCAGCTCCTTCCCCTGACTTGGTTTTTGGGCCGTACGTGTACCAACAGCGATCGGACCTCAATAGGGATGTTTTATTTTGTCCCCAGTCCTCCCTTTCCGGAAGGACGGTCTTGAAAGACAGATGATGCCTACTGATCTTAGTAGGTATTAGGTCTGAGATCATTCCCAGAAGCTCGTAGCTTTCAGTTTGGCCCTAGCAGTACCACGAAGTGTATTATGCCACCAAACTGTAGCTCCATCGGCTATCATTGGTCTGATAACCACTACAAAGAACCAATACAACTGTTGTATGTTTGTTCCCTAGTTGTTTCCACAGATCCTTCGGAATGTCCACAGGGGCAAGCTTTCTGTGGTAATCAAACAGAAATTTACCTTTTTGTTAAAATGCTTCCTGTTAAATATTTCTTTAATGTCAGGTAGCAAAAAATTGTAACATCGCAATGTATAGAACCTGGCACCATTGCGCCCTCTGAACCTAGTAACTTGCTTATGACCAATAAGTGAGAGCAAACGGTGGTATTAATGGTGGTCAAGTGTACTGGATTCCTGATAAAGAAGAGATACATTTGATTTTTTAAATTCGTGATCTTTAAAAATCGCCTTTGTCGCACTTAATCTTTTTTTTAATAACAATCCACTACACCACCCCATATCAATAACCCATAGCTGATTCTGAAGTCTATTAGAGATCTATATACTGCTTTAAGTTGGCTCCAAAATCTGCCTAAAAGATTTAATTTGAAAAAAGAATCCCAGCAGTGGCCCACCATACCATTTACATGTTGATGCCACTTCAGTGACCAATAACTACTCCCAAATACTTGTGCTCAACTTTTCGTTAAGAGCAGGTACTGATAATTGGTTTTTGAAACTGTCAAGGAATCAAAACCTCTATCTTATAACATGGAAAAGGACCAAAAACGGTTTTATCGAAGTTTACCGTAAGCTTCTTATGATGAAAACATTCAAAAAGCCTCTGCAGATCTTCTTCAGATATGGTTTTTATTAAGCCGAAGGACTTAGGTCTATAATATATGGCAGTGTCCCTCTAAACTTATGTCCCTTTTTTTTCTCCCTCAGGGCTCGTCCGCATCTTTGCCGCCCCGATAGCACCGCTTATTGTGCATTATCTGTCCCTTACTTTCTTTCTCTAGTATGATGTTCATATATACCAAAAACAAGATTAGTAAAACTGTGTCCTGTAGGACTTTATATCTAAGAAATTGTTACTCGCTTTGCACATCCCCAATCTTAACCATCGTATGTAATGAATTCAGAAATTCACCATAGTAAAGAGTATCAAAGGCTTTGATTAAATCCAGGAACACTGCCAGACCTACCTACCCTTTATCTAGGGTGTGGTAAATTTTTCCTGAGTGCCTCAACAGCATCTGAAGTACTTTTACCTTGTTGAAACCCGAACTGACATGAAACCGACTAATTGATCTGTTTATAACTGTGCATTTAAACATTTAGTGTTATCCCATATTGGCACAGTTTAAATGATGTATTTATATGTATTACAATAAAAAGTAAACATGAATATAATAATAAATCCCATTTACACCATTTTTAGTCCATAAACCTGAACAGCACATTGCCTAGGGATCAGATTCATAATCTTCTTTCGATTTCATCGCTGTTTCTGCTGCGTAAAATAAAATTAAAATACAGTACAATTTGCGTGTAGCGAATACTGTAGGTAACAAAATATTGATTATAATGAGGGTTTGTCCCACATTTGTGGGGTTTTACATAGAGATGTCACGAATGGTGATTTGGCCGAATACCGAATATTTGGCTAGGCTTTCGGCCGAAGCGCCAAACATTTGGCTGCCGAAGACAGGTCTTACGGCCTGCCTGCCTCATTGCGTTGCGTGCAGAGAAGACGCAGCGGGCGTATTTGTTTCATTTGCGAGTAGATCATGTCGCCATCCGCATTATTTGTTTATAATTGCATCATATTCTGTTTTACTAATAGTCATTTTTACTACAAAATGTCACTATTTGCCAAAAGCTTCACAAAATGGCACCATTTAATGAAACATTGCCTATTTGCAAGGAAAAGCGCAATTGTTTGCTACCAACCAATACTGAAAAAATCGTTTTCATTCATCGCAACCTACCACTGATAGTTTGTAAGTATTGAAACAATAATTTGTAAATAAAATAGATACATTTTTGAGTAATATGTGTCTTTTGTTTTATTTGATTTGGTATTCAGCCGAATAGTAGGCAGTATTTGGCCGAATACAGAATATTAAAAAATGTGGCTGGATAGGCCTAATACTGAATAATTGCAGAATATTCATGGCATCTCTAATGTTATACATTCCTATGCATAAAAATGTATGTATGTTAAGAGTTTGATCAGAACTAGAATTCGGTTATTATTTTATCGTTTATGCCTGTAAGGTAGAAAAAGCTGATATTACAAAAATATAGCTATAGAGAAGCTGACCTAAATTAAATAATGCAAAGAATGCACATTAAAAAATAAATAACTAAGATACCTAAATAATCAAAGCAAAAAAAACATTTGCTGTACCTAAATTTAACAAATAAATTATAAAAGTCAGAAGGTAGTAAAGTGTTGAACTAACTTTAAAGATTCTGAAGATTAGTGAGAAAAACTAACCCAATAAAGTCACTTGTTTATTGCTTAAATGAGTGTTTAAATATATTTTTTTAATCTTTTGCAGTCATAAATATTGTTTTTTATTCCACCTTAAAACTTTCTTTTGGCCTTGTAGCCCAGGTCCAATCCGGGTTGATGGTCAACAAATTAGAGACAAGCTGAAATCTGGTACAGTGCTTTGTTTTGAAGTGCTTAACATACCCTGAAACCCCAGCGGTAAAATGTTGAACCCGCCAAAAATAGCTCTCCAAAATTAGGGGTAAAATTAGTCTTTTTTACTTTTTTCTTTATATCTTGATAACGAAGCATTGTAGGAAAAAATGTCAAGAGAGAAAAGTTGAAAAGTTGAAAATTTGCTAGCGAAAATATCTGCTGTAATTTTTTTAAAGTTAGCAGTGGTGGAGCTGTGCATTTTTCAATTGGGAGTATTTTTCTGAATATTCCAAATATGTGCTAAATAATGTATTTTTGGCTAGATTACTTCAATCAAATACATATAAATTAATTTTAAGGTAACATGTAATAATACAGTGCAATAGGAAAAAATGTCAAGAGAGAAAAGTTGAAGAGTTGAAAATTTGCTAGCGAAAATATCTACTGTAATTTTTTTAAAGTTAGCAGTGGTGGAGCTGTGCATTTTTCAATTGGGAGTATTTTTCTGAATATTTCGAATATGTGCTAAATAATGTATTTTTGGCTAGATTACTTCAATCAAATACATATAAATTAATTTTAAGGTAACATGTAATAATACAGTGCAATACTTTTTTGGGGTGTAAATTTCGGGGGGTAATCTGTAGTAGATATAATAACAAAGATTAAATAAACCAAAATACTTTATTACTAGAAGTCTAAAACAAGAAAAGTGAACTTATCTAAAGATCTTCTTGTTCATCTATATCCATATTTACAGCCCGGTTTAGACAGGTAATTCCGCTGCATTGGCCACATGCCATAGTGAACTTCAGGCCCATTCGTTTGCACGTACATCTCTTTTACACCCTCCTGATGAACAATGGCAATAAATTTTCTCTAGAACCCATATAGGGGCAATGCTTTGGTCGGAATGAATTGGCTGCAACTCTTGATTTTTTAGACTTCAACCCCAGTCTTGTGGTGGTAAATGATTATTTAACCATGCTTGTACCTGAAAATTGAAAAGAATATGATATAAAGTTTCAGTTGCATGATAAATCTCACTTACCTGATGGAAAACTCTAAATCTGTGATACTTTGCGCTATTTGAGGTAGGTGGTAATGAAGCCAAGTTAAAATCAGTACTAAGCCTTTGTTTAGCTACATACTGCTGGTAAAGCATGTATCTAACACTATCCAAATCTGAATTTGTCGATTTTTTAACATATGGTGCTATGAAAAATTGTGAAGTAACTGCTTCTAATTTATCCTTTGAAGCCTGAGGGTTATAAAATTCTTTTAACAGCGTATATAGCTTTTTATTCTGAGTAATCTTTACTTAATTCACCTTTCCTTTACTGAACAACGCAGATGTTGTGTCATAACCGGACATTGTGTGCATAGTAAAAATAACATCCTTTAGGTCTCCCAATTTTTGCTGTAAGGTCGATATGTCGCTTATTTTATTTGGCTTTGATAATTTTCCCGGACGGACCATAAATAGTCTTCTCTGACAATAATGAATTAATAACACCATGACATCTATATCATCGCTAACAACTGCAACCACATCTTCAGAGTTTTCACTGATTGCTACTGCTGTGGTTACAATGAGAGTATCGGCATCACCATCTGAGTATTTTACATTGACTTCATTTTCATGCAACATTTTCCTGAGGGCTTGTATGAAATTGGTTTTGTTGATGGTATTTGATAAAAAATCTGCTTTTGGTATACTGACAGCAGATAAATCCGAAATAGATACAATGGGTACTATCCTTTTGCCCAATGACCTGCGATTTTGTTCAACAATTTTGGTCTGCATTTCCTCATACCTATCGAAAACCACAGTGACATTTTGAGCATAATTATATTTTATGTGATTGTAGTAATGAGAAAATATATCTGAACATACTGCAGGACTTTTCCAGATAATTTTATGAAGTAAGTAGCCTCCATCTATTACATAATGTGTTATGGAACACGAATTTTGAAGTAACAGCGGGCATAGTTTGTCAAATATTTTATATAACGCTGATTTAGTAGTTTTTCGTAATGATTCGTTATCAAATAAACTGGGAGAGCTTGGTGCTAATTCATACTTAAAACACAGTTTGATTTCTTCAGAAGATGATGCAGAGCAGATTATTCTACTAAAAAGAAGTGCATGGTTTACAGTTATCTCTCCACCCTTTATTTTTATCGAGGAATCTTCTGATGAGAGTGGTTATACTCTGTCATTACGTTTAAGGTGTAACTTACTGTAGTTGGTACCAATTATTCTACGTATTACTTGTTCACCTATTTCCGCAGCTTTATCGCAATTTACGCCACTGTTGGCCACCACACCTGAATTAATCGACATTAGCTCCTTTATATCAGGATTAAACAGATTTCATATCTCCAACCAATCTAGTAGTTTAACTAAATCGTTTTGATCACGTTCTATTCGAGAAGACCATAGCTCTACATGTTGTGCAGATGCGACTGTAATTACACCAGAGAAACTTTCTGGGAGTTATTAAACTTTGTTATTTTCATCAACTAAGATTTATACAACCCCACAAATCCCCTTTGTGCGCCTCTGTATTGTATTTTTATTATTTTTTTTTATTTTTTTTTGTTAATATTGATTTATCCATGATTATTTGGTACTTTAACTACCCCTTACTATAAGATATTTAACTGTTAAAAAAAACCTAAATTTAAAAATCCATAACTCCGCCACTGCTAACACAAAAATTTTCGGAGTAGACTTCTTTGACGAAAAATTTTCAGCTCTTCAACTTTTCCCTCTTAGCATTTTTTCCTAGATTGCTTCGTTTTCGAGTTAAATAGGAACAAGTAAAAAAAAGGTTAATTTTACCCCCTTTGGAGGGCTGTTTTGGGGGGACAGGCTCAACGTATCACCGCTGGGGTTTTAGGGTATATTAAGCACTTCAAAACCAAGTACCACACCAAATTTCAGCTTGTCTGTATTTTGTTGAGCATCGCCCATATAAAACGATAAATCGACCCTGGGCTATTGCTATAAAATTATCTTCTAATCACAGCGTTTTTTGCCATGGTATCACTGATTTAGTAATGTCACATTTGAGATAAGGGTTTTGGTATAAAATTGGCGCCAGTCTGGTTACCCAGATTAAATCTCATAATCAGGTTCTAGCTTTGATGTTATAGATTTAATGTACCTACCAATTATAATAACACTATAGAAAAATTAATTATACATGTTTTTCTTTTTCAGAGATCAGAACAAATACAAGGAGGCTGCAAACTTGCTAAACGATGCTCTAGCCATCCGAGAGAAAACCCTTGGAGAGAACCATCCCGCAGTTGCAGCCACTCTTAATAACTTGGCTGTGTTGTATGGCAAACGTGGCAAATATAAAGAAGCTGAACCACTGTGCAAACGTGCCCTTGACATTAGAGAGAAGGTGCTAGGCAAAGACCATCCAGATGTAGCTAAACAACTTAATAATTTAGCTCTTTTATGTCAGAATCAGGTGAGTGAAGTGTTAACGGTTGGTAATTTGTATAGCTTCAATAACATATATATATATATATATATATATATATATATATATATATATATATATATATATATATATATATATATATATATATATATATATATATATATATATATCTTGTCAAAACTGAGTCCATCATAACAGAATCTTACTATTTTAACATTGAAATTCTATTCGGCATACATTTTTCTGTGTCAAATACAACCGATCGTGCTGTTCAAGAAATTCAATTTGATGATATACATTTAAATTATAATAAAACTAAAAGAGAAATTAATTATTTAAATGTTGAAAATTTTACGGAAAGTGTAAAGCAAGCAATATTCCAGACTAACGTTTTCGACTTTTCCAACTTAATAGAGATTATGTAGACAAAAAGGTTTAGCTACTGTGAAAAAGTTATTACTAAAAAAAAATAATAACTGGATAAATAACTGACTTATTTCATTAATAAAGGCGGGAGCTAAGTTATTTCTCAGACTAAAAAAATCCAAACACTACAAATATAGCAGAAGACTTTTAAAAATATAAAAAATACCTTAATTTATTATTATTATTTTTTAATTTCAACAACACACCACAAGGGCTTACAACCTAAATACTATCGTACTGTGGGTGTCGACAAGGAGGAAAGAGGCAACTTGTTAATTCTGAACTTGAAGGTTTGGAGGTTCGGGGGAGAAGGAAAAACATGTGCCGGCAAGGAATTCCACAACTTGGAAGTCCTCGGGACAAAAAAGCGGGCATAACAAGATGTTCTATGTCTGGTGACCTGGACAGTAAAAGGGCGCATTCGCTCTGTTCCCCTGGTAGATCTGTTGGGGGCAGCAGGTGGAGGAACTATGGAAGAAAGCTCCTCTGAGCAGTGCCCATGCAGATATCTATAAAAGAGAAAGAGGTCACCAATGGCATGTCGGTGGGCAAGGGATGGCAGCCTTTGGGTGAGGGTAGGGTCACCGAAGAGACGTATAGCTCTCTTCTGAATGGAGTCCAGGATAGCGAGTGTAGAAGCGGCAGCGGCACCCCAGATGTGGGAGCAGTATTGGAGGGTTGGTCTTATTTGTGAAGTACATAAGGTATAGAGATTAGCTGGTGAAAAGTATTTGCGAGCCCGGAAAAGAAAATCTAATTTCTTGCAGCCGCTTCTGCAATTGATCTGACATGTTGGTGCCAATTGAGATTTCGATCCACAGAAATGCCAACAAGTGAAAAGGACTCATTACTTTGAATAACTTGGTTGTTTATTGTGATGGGTCGAGGGCTGGTGTATCTCTTCTGAGACAGAAAGCAAGACTGTGATTTGGTGGGGTTGAATTGTACAAGATTTCTATTTCTCCAGTCTAATATTTTTTGGAGATCCACGGAGATAGAACTCCATGAGTCTGCGATCCTCATCTAATTGGGCTAAAGATACAGGCTTAGAATATTGTATATTTGAGTGGAGGGTGCTGTCGTCCGCATAACTGTGAACTAGGTTGGATGTGCTAGAGAGGAGGTCATTGATGTGGAGAAGAAACAAAGTAAGGGCTAAAGCTGAACCTTGAGGAACTCCTGCACTAATTAGATACACTTTAGAGGAATGGCCATCCACGACAACTGAAATGCTCCGGTTGGAGAGGAAATTTGCTGTCCACATACAGAGTTTTGGTGGTAGGCCATAGGCCGGTAGTTTATTAAGCAGCGCTGCGTGCCAGACCTGGTCGAATGCTTTGGATATGTCTAGAGCGACAATCTGTGATTCGCCGTGTAGTTCCATAGACTTGTTCCAAGAATGGGTGACAGAGGAAAGGAGGTCGGCAGTTGATCTGCGCTGACGGAATCCATACTGCCTGTCGTAGATTAGACTGTGTTTTTCAAGACATTTTATAATTCGGTGTTTATCTACTTTTCCATCACTTTAGAGACGACTGAAAGGAGAGAAATAGGCCTGTAGTTGCTAGGAAGTGCTTTGGATCCTTTCTTGGGGACGGGTTGTACTCGACCTGTAATAATTTAAGGAGAAACTTGAAAAATACATTTGTTCAGAACAAACTACAATATGCAAATGGTGATAAAAGAAAAGTATGGCAAGTTATAAACTATGCTATAACAAATAAATTTACACAAATTAACAAAAAAGAAACTTGATTATTTAGAAATGGATGATGAAGAAATATCTGATGATAATAAAATGGAAAATAAGTTAAATTATTATTTTATTTGTGTGGGGTATAACATTGGTCTAGAAGTTGAGAGAGAAAAAAATCTTAAAAATATCAATTTTGTTGAACAGCACTAAGAAAAAAACAATTTATCTAAAACCATGCACTGAAGAAGAAATCATATTGATTCTAAATGCAATAGGTCTCCTTGATTTTCCCGGTTTATGAATTTTTGGGAGACCGCACTTTTTGGGGACTTTAGGATTTGCAATTTGTAACTTTCTCTCTAAGTATTTTGATATGAGGTTGTGACAACTTTTAGACTGTTTTTAACATCCAAAATCATTTTTCATAGCAGGTTTTTATTTAGGTTATCTATCTTTATACTAATTTTTGTCCAAAATCACAACCTTCTTGCCTTTATCCGATTTAACATAAAAACAATCGTTCTCTCGCTATCGCTTATCTATTTTCATTTGATTAAAATTTTTGTTTTTCGTGGACTTATTTTCTTTCAAACTTGAATTTAAAGAAAAGGTCTCCTGGGTTTAATCTGTTCTGTCCATCTTTCATTTAGGTAATTTTGCCCTTGAACAGAAAAGTGTGCTGGTGCACCATCTTGCATAAAATACACATTAATCTGCCTTAATATAAAGGTATGTTGTATATTGTAGAAAACTTAGGTAGGAATTTACATTCAGATTTGGTGGTTATGGACCAGAGATATGATTTCGATTGTTCCACGCCAAACGCTAATATTTAATTTGTGTTTGAAATTATGTTCTATTGCTACTGGAAGTCTTTAATTCTCCCACTTGTTTGTTTCTGGAGTTAATACACCTCGCGAGTAAGGTGGCTTCATCTGTAAATGTTATTTTATTCACAAAGAGTTGATCTCCATTCTCTTTCTGAAGGAATGGCAAAATTGTTGTTTAGGTGAAAGGTCAGACGCTTTATCATAACCATATATATATATATATATATATATATATATATATATATATATATATATATATATATATATATATATATATATATATATATATATATATATATATATATATATATATATATATATATATATATATATATATATATATATATATATATATATATATATATATATATATATATATATATATATATATATATATATATATATATATATATATATACAGGCTGGCCAATCAGTGTGACAAAGCTCAATATCTCCTGTACCAATAAAGTTAGGGGAAACTCTTCTGGGGAAGTTACTAAGGGTTAAGATATGCAACTTTTAAAATTATTTTAGACTATACAGGTGTTCTAAAGAGGCGGTGTGGGAACAAATTCATGTTTTTTAAATCAAACACACTGTATATTTTTACATATTTCGATTCACCGTAAAATTATGTACATAGCACCACAATTTTCATGACACATTTTTGCAACGTTGCCAAACAGATTGGAAAATTCTCATCATTTGTGAAAAAACATGTTTCAATTAAACGTGTAATATTTCTGAACTTATAATCATTAGAAACAAGATATTTTTATAATGGAAAAAGGAACGATGGCTGAAGTCCTCTGATGCAATACTGTTTGATGTTTTTGTACAGGGGGTTTTCTATGGCCATGCCAACATTACGAACTTTAAACCTAATTTTCGTGAGTTTTTTAAATGCAACACCCTGTATTTGATTACTTTATACAGTAGCGATTTTGATTCTTTCTAACTCTTGTCCAGGTCATTCTGTGTCTATCTTTGCTACTTTTTGCGTATTTCAATTCTAGCAAAAAACTGGATGTTTTTCACCATTGTCGTTTTTCTAGTCGCCACATAAAATGGAAAATAACTGTTGACATTTTACATAAAATGTCAGTTTGGTAGCTGTTCTATTTGATAAGGAATATCAACATTATATCAACAATTTGCTGATAATTGAAGGGACTAGTGCGTTTTTGTAGCAAAACTATTTAAAATGAATTTTTCAAATGACGAATTGGTGGATATGATTTTTGTATTGGGAGCTAGCGACAAAAACTGCTTATTAACAACGAGGATATATCATCAGAAATATCCAAACCGAAGACAACCCAATAGAAGGGCGTTTGAGAAGGTATTGGACCGTTTTCAAACAACGAGAAGTGCAGCCTATAAGAAAAATGTAAGAAGAAAACGTGTTTCAACCGAAGAAAATCAGTTAAATGTTCCTTTAGCAGTAATTGAAAATCCACACATTGGCCAACGAACTGTTTCCAATCAAATTAGATATTGGACGGACATCGACTCAGAACATACTGAAAGCAAACAAAATGCATCCTTATCATATCCAGTTATTGCAAGAGTTGAATGAAGAAGACTTTCAGGGGAGAATACGTTTTTGTGCATGGGTACAGGAAAAAACGAGACAATAACGGAATTTTGTGGATTCAATATTGTTTTGTGATGACGCAACTTTTTATAAAATTGGAAACGTAAATAGGCATAATTTCAATTACTATGCTACAAGCAATCCTCATTTTATAAGAACTCATTCACAAAACAGATGGTCCTTAAACGTTTCGGGCGGAGTTGTGGGAGAATATGTTATTGGACCGCATTTTTTTGATGAAAGAGTAACTGGACAAGTATATTTGGATTTTTTACAATACGATTTACCACAGTTAATGGTGCAAATACCAAATGTTATTCGTGAACGTTTTTGGTTTTTACATGACGGAGCCCCCGTGCATTATACAGGGCCTATCATTACCTTTTTAAATAAAACATATGGCGAGCAGTGGATGGCAGAGGAGCGCCAATACCATGGTGGTATGGGGATTTGTAAAAGATCAAGTCTATACAACACCCCCTAATACAAGAGATGATATGAAAATTCGTATTAGGAACTGTTTCCAAAGTATTACTCGGGAAATGTGTATAAACATGACACAGTCTTTTGAAAAACGTATTGAATTATACACTCAAGTGAATGGTGGCCACTTTGAACAATTAATTGCGTAGTAATTTACTTTAGAAATTGTAAATAACAGGACTTTTTTTTTGAGAAACGTATTGAGTTGTTAATTCAAGTTAATAGTAGCCTCTCTGAACTGAAAGGTTATGTAATGAATCAATTTAGAAATTGTAGGGAATCTTAAATCGCTGAGATGCTTTTGTCACGTATCCTGTAATGTGAATAAATTATTTTGATGTTATTATCTATGATATTTAATAGAACAGCTACCAAACCGACATTTTATGTAAAATGTCAACAGTTATTTTCCATTTTATGTGTCATAGGCGACTAGAAAAACGACAATAGTGAAAAACATCCAATTTTTTGCTAGAATTGAAATAACGCAAAAATTAGCAAAGATAGACACAGAATGACCTGGACAAGAGTTAGAGAGAATCAAAATCCCTACTGTATAAAGTAATCAAATACAGGGTGTTGCATTTGAAAAACTGATGAAAATTAGGTTTAAAGTTTGTAATGTTGGCATGGCCATAGAAAACCCCCTGCACAAAAACATCAATCCGTATTGCATCAGATGACTTCAGCCATCGTTCCTCTTTCCATTATAAAAATATCTTGTTCCTAATGATTATAAGTTCAGAAATATTACACGTTTAATTGAACCATGTTTTTTCACAAATGATGAGATTTTTCCAATCTGTTTGGCAACGTTGCAAAAATGTGTCATGAAAATTGTGGTGCTATGTACAGAATTTTACGGTGATTCGAAATATGTAAAAAATACAGTGTGTTTGATTCAAAAAACATGAATTTGTTCCCACACCGCCTCTTTGGAGCACCATGTATAGTCTAAAATAATTTTAGAAGTTGCAAATTTTAACCCTTAGTAACTTCCCCAGAAGTTTCCCCTAACTTTATTGGTACAGGAGATATTGAGCTTTGTCGCACTAATTGGCCACCCTGTATGTATGTATGTATACAACAAACTTGAACCAGTTTTTTTAAAGTTTATTAGTCCAATTAATATACCTATGATGATGTAAAATGGTCTAAGTAATTACGAACACTAGTAAACAGTATGGCATCTTTGGTACTTGTAAAAGCATACATTATATTTTTATATTTGTGTGTAAGTTTACATTGATTTTAATTCATTGTTTCTTTAACATTCCTGTAACAAACAATTTATTTGTTTCAGGGCAAATATGAAGAAGTGGAGAAGTACTATCAGCGTGCCCTTGAGATATACGAAAGGAAGCTTGGAACAGATGACCCTAATGTAAGCAAGACAATGAACAATCTAGCTTCCTGTTATTTGAAGCAAGGCAAATACAAGGAAGCTGAGGTACTCTACAAGCAGATATTGAACAGGGCGCATGAACGTGAATTTGGAACCATCGATGGTGAGAATAAACAGCTTAATAAACCTTCTACTAGTATAAAAAAAGTGTCGTAGACAAAGACTGCTCTCCTTCACCTAAAACTAGTAGTTAGTCTGTGAAACGTTTTGTACATAAACATTGTGTTCACATTGATTGAGGATTAGAGGAGACTTTACATTTACTATGGTATTACTGATAGTGTTGTAATGATTGTTTACGTAAATGGCAACTCTGTAAATAGTGGTATATTTATAATTTCTTGACATTTTGCACAACTCGTCACTATGTTTAAGCTGGGATAAGAATGGGTGAGAGTAGCTTTTTGTAACCTTGTTCAAATTTGGAACACACGGTTCAAACAATTATATGCATGGGATCATGTTTTAAATACTGGATGACCAACAATGACTTTAATTTTTGTTTTCAAGTCTGTATAATAAATAATTTCCTATATTGAATATTATTGTAGTTGCGCTTATGACTGTTAAATAAATAATAATAATAATATGAAAACCAGCTTTATAGCGAAACTTGACATTGATCCAGCTTGCAGATCGCAGTCGGTCATGCTGGCCTGCCAGATGCAAAAAGCAGTCATACTTGGCTCCCTTTACATTATGCATGACAAAGTGAGCGGTGGCACATCACCAGGTTCTGGGACTCCCCTCTTTATCACAGAACATCATGCTGCCTAAAATAATTGTAATAATTAAAAAATCCACCCTGCAATAATCATGTTTCTTAAGAGATTCATGACAGTGGAGTACATCTGGAATATCAAAAACTTAATTAACCAATAAAAATAAGTAGGGGCAGTTTCCAGGGTGACTCACTTAAGAGTCCTGTTCTGTCTGGTGATGAATCCTCTTTTGAATATGCTGGGTCAATCTCAAAAAGGATCCCTTATCAAGGCTGAGAGTGTCAATCATATTCTCTCCCAACTGCTGCATATGTATGACTTGAAACTATGTGTTATCCCCTGAAATATTACAACAATCAATGATATAGGACTGACCTTCGGGCTGAACAACTGCCGAACTTTGACCATTAGGAAGGATAAGTTAGAATGTATAGATTCGATACAGCAACGCCGGAATATGTACCACCAATCGATGAATTTGAGACATAAATATGTTGGAATACAACAAGCCAAGAGAATCGAACATCGGAGATTAAAAAAACATATCACGGATACATTTACTGTGTGAGTCAACCAGGTGCTCAAATCGGAACTTAACGGCCCCAAAGCAATGCATACACAGTAGGAATAGTAGTGTGATCTGATACTATTTTAAAAGACTTGCAGCAGCTTGTCAGAACATAGATGGCGAGAGCGGGCAAACATATTATCAACTCTAATACAATCAGAATAACTATCCCACAAAAAGATGGGCCTCATAGATATCAGTGAATGAAATAAGTCATAAATGAACCTAATGAGGGACTATTTTTACTCTAGAACAGGAGATTCAATGATGTACAGAGCAGTGTGTGATGTTGATGTGAAATTAAACACCTTTGAAATTGTCTGCTGCTGAAATAGTGAAAAATGCATCTTCAATCCAGAGCAAAGTTGAGGTCAGGAAGATCATTCTGTGCACAGTCAACATTCCAGGGATCTGAACCTACCACATGTCGACAAAGATGCATGGAATGCTTGGCTGAGCCGGGGAGACTTGTTTGGCGAAACTGAGGCGCAGATGATTGCTATTCAAGATCAAGTGATCCCCACCATCAACTATGAAAAATACTTCATGAAAATTCCTGGAGTAGTAGATGACTGTTGTGGACTGTGTTGCAGGAGACCAGAGACGACCATACAACATATAATTGGATCCTGTGAAAGACTATCACAATCCGAATATCTCCACTGGCACAATTAAGTGGCTGAAATATTGCATCAGAAAATCGCTCTCAACCTTGGTTTGATTCGTGCAACAGTACCATGCTATAAATATACACCGCAGCTTGTGATCAAGTCAGTTGTGCCTACTCTGTATTATGATCACACTCTTCGCACTGATAGGAGAATACCTTTCAGTAGACCAGGGATCACAGTCTATGATAAGTGACGTAAAACTGTATTGTTGGTTGATGCTGCAGTGCCTAACACCGACAATATTCTCGAAACTATCTGAGAAAAGTGACAGTAACATACTGAGTTACGCTTCGAGCTAAAGAGACTGTGGAGTGTGAAGACTGTCCAAGTTGTTCCTATTGTCCCTTCGAATATAAGAATTATAGCAAAAGAACTACACGAAAATATCACTGCCTTGAAATTACACCCAAACATCTTTATGAAGAGTCAGAAGGCTGTCAAACTAAGAACATTTCACAAAGTCGGAAATACTTGAGTAACTATCAGTGATGTAGATAGCCGAGTCAGTGCACCATTATCCACTAAAAAGTGAGTATACACCCAAATAATCATAATAATAATCTACTTAAATATAAATTAAATGCTGTTCGTTGGTAAGCGCATGACTTGAGAACAGCCGGATATTGGAATAATATTTTTAAAATGTTCGTAATAGTACGAATAACGTTTTAGGGAAAGAAAAATTGTAAAAGTTGCCCGGAAAATTTAAGAATTTGTAAACAACTGAAAAAGCGGGTCAGCTAGTAATAATAATAAAAATACAACTACATGAAGCACACAAACACAAAATAAACAACAAAAGTAGCAAGAAGTACACCAAATTGGTACTTACTTGTAAGTTGCCAAATAGTACAGTTGCTACCTACCTACCTGGAGTGTACGCATTTTATAATTTCTTCTCAATAATGTTTATAAACGACTCTACTCCATATATTTCATATCCTCAGGGCACAAGTTGTTATCGGAGTAGGGCCAAAGATTCAGTATATGTTCTTTTAGTGAAGGTAATTTTAGGAGCCCCATATAGGCTAAAACACCAACAAATTTCTTCATTTCCTCATTGGAGATTGGTCTCCATGAATGAAAGCGACTAGGAACAGCTACATCGTCAGTGTTGGTTAAGAGCTCCACCAGAAAGTCTGGATTAATTTTCGCTTCTGCAAGCGGCTGGACTTGATGGGTGAAATTAGGCGTGAGCCAAAATATACCTTAAGCTCACAGTGGAAGGACTGGAAAGACCTACTCACAACATAACCTAACCTAACTTAGTTAAGATCAGTGTAGCATATAAATTTGATTCATCTGTCATACGTTGCCAAATTCCATCATTCAAGAACAACGAAAAAAAAAAAAAGATCAATTGGTTGCTGTCCAATCAGTGCATCAGCCTCTTCTGGTTTAATTTTACTATTAGGTATTGACAGAGTAAACTCTTGATGATTACCTACAGGATTTGCTCATTCCTCGACAATTTACTCAGGTGCCATATTTATACGTTCAGATCAGCCTTTCCAACAGGTTGTTTCCATGGCATGTCTTGAATTAGGTGTATCTTGAACATTTTGAGACTTATTTTGTGTCACTTCCATTTTGACCAATGAATAATGTGTCAGATGAAGATGATCTTGTTTTGTGTGGAGAACCAGCTTCGCTCACACCATAAGTAGGATCTACAACCTAATCTGGCCAACGCAAAAGAGGTTCTTTCCATTCAGAATCTAAACATGTTAAACAGTTTTTATTTTTTAATCTCAAAGTAATCTAGAAGTATAAACTTACCGTTACTATTATATGCAGAATATTTCTTTGCTAATTACAATATTCTCGTAGTATGTTCACTCATTTTCGTTTTCACACTATCCTAACACACTCAATAAGCACGAGAAAAGATTGTATTGTGTCACCTACTATCTCTAGTATGTGCCTTCAATTCAGTACCAATCATGAGACTCTTTATTCTGTGAAATAGATGACTACTACACGTGAAGACTTGTTTTGATAGCTAGCTACATACCAGATGTGGAGTGCCTCTAGACAGGCCACTTTGGCTGGCAAGCAGAATAAAATAGTTCGCCAGAAGGACTTATGTGGAGCAACAGGAAAATGTTACCCAACACTCCACAACAAGCGCTTGGGACCGCAAAATTTTTGTTTCAAAAAATCATGGAAAAAAACAATAGGTTTTTACTATTACATATACATGTAAAGTACACAACAAAAAAAGTCTGTTGGCTGTTCCAACAGGCCAATTTTGTAACACACACAATGTGTCGGAGAAACTTTATTACAGTGTGGCCACACTATATTACATAGCAATTCCTGTTATAATACTTATTTAAACAAAACATAATATGTATACAATTAAGTTTTACAGACAATTCAAATTTAAAAATACGTTGCACAAATTTTTTAATTAAAAACAAGAGAAATCATACTTATTGATTCCTGTAATGGGCGAGTTAGTTGGATCGTTATGACCAGCAGAAAGAAAAGGTCTTGAGAACACATATTATATGCTTTGCTTTTCCGGAAGTATTTCATTAAAAGAAATCCTACAGTTCAACATATCAAAGTTGTCAGGAAAATTTAACTTGTATACCAGGAGCACAATATTTAGTTTGATTGTACCACACTCCCACAGAGGAAGGGTTATAATGAAAGTCATTACACCGTTTTTTTAAATTTAAAAATAAATCATAGGTTTTACCATGTAACTCTTATAAAAAATTTTTGATACAAATTGCATATCATGGCTAGTTTACCACTGGTCTTTCACCTCAATGTTGTAAATACATAAAGTTATTCAACTGTAAGTTTATGTGGCTATAAGTAGTTTTGTAAATGTAACATATTTTCGGTGCTGGAATTCTCGGGACTTAAAAATTAATATTAGTGAAGTCTTTTCTAATCCAAAAAATGTGAATAATATTTATTAGATGTGATAATTTCATTTCACCTGCTGTATGAGTATCAGTAAAGAGAGATTCGAGTAATTTGGAATCTGCTGAAGCCTTTTACCTCATTGCACCAGTGATAGTGTATTGTTTTTTTGTTTAGTTAATTTTAGTTTTTGCTTTGCAACCTTGATTGTATATATTCTGGAAATGGGTCTTTTACACCCGTTAAAAAACTTGGTTAACAAAAATAGAATAAATAATAAAAAACTATACCATTATCAAATTCAGTATCCATTAATTTGTTGATTAGTTTGAGTAACATAACTGAGACAATAGTTTTTTACCGGTTGATTTATGTGATGTTCATTTTAACGCTGGGGAGAGCATGTGGAGCCAGTAGAGCATTTTAATACAACCTGAATATTAATAATAATAACCATCAGGAGTGTCAAAACAAACATATAATAAATAGCATATGCTCTGAATGCTCCAAGTGTCAGATCGAAGGGGTCTATAGTTTAAAAACTCACTTTTTAGCATTGCATTTTGATTTGGATATTATAATTGAGAGCAAAATTGTGTATATGTAGTTACTAAATAATTTCTTATAAACAGGACATACCAAAAAATAATTAATTCACAGTTGATGGATGTCGAATTAAGCCAAAAATTAAATAGCATCCTGAGGCATCACTTTCTAATTTAACAGGGTAATGAAATTCACAAGTTTAGGTATATTTTGAGACACTTTTTCAATATGGGAGATCAAATCAAATATTAATTATAGTAGGCCATGTAAATAAATGGAAGTTAAAGTAAAACTAAATATCTGAAAAATAAATTCAAAAAAGTAGAACTGCCCTTAAAAAAGCGAAAAATGATTTCATGCGTTTTAAGTATAGTAGTATTGAGATTTTTTTAATTCGGCGCCAATTTTCTACCAAAACCGCTATTGTATACACCTTAACAATGGCTGTTATTTATATATTTATTTTATTTACTTATTGCGGGTAATAATGCAATGTATATGAAAAAAACTAAGAACACTGACACACACAGCAGTTTGTACCGATTCGGCGGTCGACTAGACCGCCGAATCGGCACATATGTTTGTAAATTCACATGATGCCAAACACACACTACAGCAAATATTGCCTGGCGGTTGGGGAATCGACTCGGCACGTCGTCTAAGTCAGGAAACACGTGCAGTTTTATTGCTGGAGCTACAAGGCATGTTTGTCCAATTAGGCCCTCTAATACGTTCTGCATGAGCCTAGAAAAGATTGCTGGAGCCCCAGATAACCCGAGCGGCATTCTGGTGTACTCCCAATGTTCTGTATCAGTGGTAAACGCTGTTTTTTCTATGTCCCTGCGGTCACTTATTTATATTGTTTTGCATGAACGCTGACACACAGCGGTTTATACGAGCAGTTGTTTCACAACGCAGCTACGGAGGGAGTTATGACCAATTTCTCTTCTGGTGGAATAGAAGTTCTCATCCGAGTGTTTTCCTTGGTTATTGTTTGTTTTATACCACCAAGTAGTTCCTCAAAAGAAGCCTTTGACATATGAGTAAAAAAAAGTCTTTGTCTTCTCGTACTTCACCGAAGAGTGTATTAAAGTGTTCTTTCGTCAGGCGATCATTTACACGTAGATGCACCCACCTTCATCCATTCTTATTTTTAGTGCTTTTTCTCTCCTAACGTAAATATAGCAAACGTAAATACATCAAACCCAAAAGTACTATATCTCTTATGTCGTCCATTTTCTCCCTTGGACAGACACATTCGTTCTGTTCCAATTGCAGCGTTCATCTACTCTTAGACCATCTGGTCGACAAAACCTGCTGTACTTGTCATCGTCAAGGGGAGGTCGACTCGGCCGTTGTGTCTGCACAACCTTCACTTGTGTCATCGTCAAGAGACAGTCTACTCGAACATTGAGTCTGTACAAACCGCTCTGTCGTGTGTGTCATCACTCTTATCCTTGTATTTTGTCTAAATTACAATTTTGACAACAGCTTAGCTAACTAATTATTAGGATAAAGTGACACTGACATTAAAAAAATGTTGACTTTTCTCTAAACCAAATTTTACTCGCTCTTTCCACAGAACATCCTGTATAGAATGGAAACGACAAAACTGATATTTTGAGCACTGTTGCAGCGCCCTCTGATGTCTTCGAAGAACACAACTTCTTATTGATACTTTTTAAAATCCTGCAGGAAATTTGATTTCGTTTTAATTTTTCAAATCCAAATCTGATTAATTTGTTTAATTTTATATCGTTGCGAGTAGATAGTTTAAATTAGGCAAATCAGTATTTAAATGATTTCAATAGTAAAATCAACAGAAAATTTGTTTCAATAATAACACATACCTCTTTTCACCATTGCAACCTTTAGAAAAATTAATTGGCAATTTCAACCTACTAACGATACAGCTATATTTACTATTGGTATGATTCATGGAAAATCCAACGGAAATAAAGTACAGTTGTGTTTTATAAGACAATAATATTACTATTACATTGATTTAAAAGTAACCTTAATTCCGAAAGTAAAATAAAGTAGGTACACAACAGTCCAACTTACAGTATTATGTTTGTCCTTACATAATAATGATAAGAGGATGTAAAACGATAACAGCAGTTGTTTCCAAACCTCTTCTCGTTTCTGGTACTTTACCCTCGCCAAGAAAATGACGATCACAAACATAAAACCTATAATAGATGTCTTGTGGGGAGAAGCCAAGCATCTTTAGGATTTCTTACAGTTTCCACCCAGTCATCAAAATGCTGTGATGATTTCATTAGGAAGATATGTCTTGTGCTAAACAAATTGTTGCACCCTAAAACACAACAATAAATCCCTGTCTTGGTTTGTATCATGCTTATACCCCCAATACTCCTGGAAGAAAACATTTATTAAACGAATTCGTGTCGCTTTGGTTATTTTATTTTTCAAAACCAATTGGTCAAAATCTTGATAAAAGTCATTCGTGTGGAAAGTAATGATGGCACACCAGTTTGTAATTATAATACTTCTTCTTCTTCTTCTTACCACCTATTTTGACTGAGCTTTAAGCCTGGTCATTATTTTATAAGGTTAGATGTTCCAAACTTAGGTTAGGTTATATTGTGAGTGGACCATAACTGTCCCTTCTCTGCGACCTTAAAGTCTATTGTTACATGTTTAAAACTTAAAACTGTTTAATTTTGTAATTAGCTGTGTTTACATTTACAAAAATCGTAACATAATAAAAAAAATGTATATTTTAGTCATATTTAAAATATATGAAGTTCTTTATCATTAAACTAGTTTAGGAAATGTTTTCCTTTAAAAAAGTCAGTTTTGTATCCTTTTTTTTACCCATAATAAAATTATATGTTATGTAGTCGACTTCGCTTTGTGAAGGGAGGTATAATATGCAAGAGAGAACAATGTAGGACAAAACTTGATAGATAGATAGGTGCTTTATTGTCCAAAGATAAAAATCTTATTGACAATCAAAGTGTTAACATATAAAAGTAAAAGTTGTCAAAATATAAAAACACAAAAATATAAGTTCACAACAAATAGTAATATAAGTGCATAAGTAACTAGTATAACTATATATAAATAACAATATAAAAAACAATATAAACATAAATACACAGATAACTAACAATATAATAAAAACACAATATATAGAAAGCAGTCCAAATGATAACTCCCAAACAACACCAATCGAATCTGTCACAGTAGTGCATCATTACAAAATTCATCTATTGAATAGTAACATTTTGCAATTAAAAATTACCTAAGCTCTTTCCTAAAACTTTCAATGTCACCAATCCTCCTCAAGTTTAGTGGTATCTGGTTAAACATCTTCTTACTATTATATATTAATGACCTCTTTAACAATGATGTGGACGGTATAAGAAGAGGAATGCAGTTCTTTTGTCTTGTATCACGAGAAGACACTGACCTGATTTCATCTTTATATTTTTCATGTATGAGGCATGCAGTCTCCAAAACAAACAGAGACGGTAGGGTCAATATCCGCTCAGAAACAAATAGAGGTTAGTCATTTTGTATACGCTGGAGTTTGTGAAGTTGAACCGGTCTAATATGAAGACCATTACTTCACCTTTTACCAAATACCATAAACACATGGGAAGTGCTTTTTCCAGTGGTATCGGAGAAACTCCCCCATTATGATAGTGCATATAAAAAGGACTAATCGCACTCAACAAGTGCTCGGTAGTTTGTGGAGTCATTCGGAAGTGAGTAAAAAAAATCATGAGCTATGTACTCATCAATCCACCTTTTATAGAAAGGAGGCAATCTAAAATGGCTTATAGGTAAGACACCAAACAGTGTATATAGTTTATAGGTAATACACCAAACAGTGTATATAGTTGAATAGCCAGTATAAACATCACACGTTTAAATTTCTTTGCATTATGTTATTCATGTTCTCCATTGATATAACTAAAAATGACACACAAACAGGAAAGAACGAACGACTTTTCTTTACTATACACACTATAACATTCCAAGAAAATGATAATTTACTTCTACTAGCGATAGATATGTGAAAACGAAAGCGATTCTTATTTTAAAGCATCAAATTTAATCTACTATTTATCATGAATGAAACTGCCTACAAAAATAAATTCATTTAACAATAAAATGAACCCAACTTTAACTTTCAATCGATACAATCTGAAGAAATCAAACTATAAAAACTAATGCGAATATATTGGGTACATTAAAATCTAAACTATATGGAATACTTATAAAAATAATCTAGGCTCTTTAATTAAATAACTATATAAACAAAAATAACTGAGTACACCAGTAAAATAAATTAATAAAATTAGTCGCACAGGATATCACATAATCAATACATCCAGTGTCCGAACGAATGGTTCATGCCGTTTACGTAGTGTAATGTAATATCTTCTTTTAGACCAAAATCCATTCCCGTGACAAGTTACAAGTGCCTATTTAATAATGACGGCATACTAACACTAAGTCATACAATTTTACCATTTTGGCCGTGATAAACTTTTTGAAGAAACTTACCTCAAAACTCAAACAGTTGCAATGTTCCACCAATAAACCGGGAACTATAATGTACTATTCTGAGAAAACTGAAAATGGAATTGAAGTTACATTTTTGTTTAAACACACAGCTCATGATAGCATTAATATTTGATTCACAAAAAACCCACATTTAAAACACAAAATCGGCGAACAATAAAAACACTATCACTGAAATTTAATAAAACACTTAATTCAAAAAAATGTCAATGTAAAAGGCCACAACTTCTTATTGACACTTTTTAAAATCCAATAGTCTTGTATTATAGTCAAATGATTAAGAAAAGCAAATTTTACAATAAAGGCTTTTACGTTCAAAATACTTGAATGTATGAGAATGAAACTGGTGCACAGAACAGCTGATGTTTTGGTAAATGGCACAAGTGACATCTATTGTATGTAATGTCAGGTAGGGCCCTAATAATGTCCAAGGTCACTCGATTTAAGTGACACTTCAATAGGATTCTGTGGCTATTTCTTGAAACATCTTTATATAGATAAAGGATATAGATCATACCAGGCAAATGTTACTAAATCCTTATGTGTAGGGACACTCTGCAATTAATCTAAATTAAATTTCTAAATCTATTTTAAATTCATTCAATTTTACTAGATATTTATTACGAACTAAAATTTTGTGTCTGCTTATAAGCCAGCAGTCTGTCTGAATTCCTGGACCAACGAAATTATTTTACATTGTGTAACAAAAAAAGTGTTAACATATTAAATTATTTGTCTATTTTGAGTGCGTTTGCACGCAGTTCTTATTCAGAAATAAAAAAATAGAATATTCATAATTAAAATCTATTAAAATATTTTACCATTTTTAGCGGTTCTTTTAAAAGCTGACAAAAATTCTTTTGAGTAATTGTGTTTTAGGGCATACCCTATACATATTTATTTTATCTATTTTATCATATCAGTAACTCCAACAATGAGGTTTCTTAGGTAATTATTTCATAATCATAAAAGAACTCATCACAAGTAAAGAGAAAGATTATTTTATTGTAAATAAGACCAAAACGGATGGATATGTTTATTAGTGAAACAATTTATTGTTGCAGCCTTATGCCATAAATTAGTTGATAGTTTTATCAATTGCACTAAAAGTCAAGAACACTGTATTTTACTGTCTTCAGCACAAAAAACATCTAAAGTAGGTATTGATTAGACAAAAATCCCTTCAAATGTACTAGATATTTGTATAGTACTTAATCTTAGGAAAATATAATTAACTTATTGTTGTGATGTATATTATTGCTAATTGTCAGGTTCTACTGAAAACTTAATTTAGCAATAATTATACCACTAGATAATTTTGGTGTGGGTGCTATAGTAAATCAAAAGGTGCTTTTTCCTTAAGACTGCTTTTTTGTACCTTAGAAACATTTTTAAGGCCATTAAGTAGCGCCATCTTTTGGCAATTAGTTATAATGGCGAGGAGTGCTTAAGGTATATTTCCTAATTTTGTTGTGAATGGGTATAGCATACTGATGAGTTCTAGTAAGGACAAAACTGGTCTGCTTCTCCCATGATAATCGAACTGCACCAGGTTTTTGCTATTATAATCAAACTTGTTGTATACAATCAAGGTTTTCTTTTGGTGGTTTGCAAAATAAGTATGCACATTCCAAGTTCTGTTGTTTAAGTTAAGACACTTAAATAAGTTATGTTATACAGAGTGTTTAATGCTTTGAGTTTTGTAATTTATTAGTGCAATATATTTTTGATTGCATGTTTTGTGTTTTATTTGTTTTGAGTTCATACCCTATTTGTATTTATAGTAAACACACTGTATGACAGACCAACTGTGATGTGTGTATGTATTGTGTAAGATGATGAAATTTCTCTTTCTGTGGAATAATGGTGAATATGTTTCTTTGTAACGATAATCTTGTAATACAAAATTAGTATACTTGCCGTTGTGTTTGAAAGTTTGGTCTGAAACGTGTATACAGTGTTTAATGAAAAAAAAGAAGATATTTAATAATTATTCACCTTGATAGATAAAATTGGTTCAAGCCATTCATCCATGCTGAAGTTCGATACTTATACTAAATTTCTCAAAATAAAGTTTTTGGTCGTTTGTTTTAAAGTAACTGCTAGTTGTCACAGTAAAGTTGTTCTCACATTATTTTATTTTACTATTGATAACTCACTTACTGCTCTTTACCATCAGTTAATTGTGGTTTATGCATGCTGAGTAACTTTTTAAAGTCATCTATTTTTGTTATATTTTCGTCAGACTTTGGGTTAAGATGTAAGAAAGTTATTATGTTGTTAACCTGAGCCTTCTAGTTGACAAAGAAATGAATCTGTAGATACAAACCCAGTTGAGTGATGCCAGTTTCCAGCTGCACCTTGTGCTTATATTTTTTTGTGATACACATACACTGTGACAGGAAAATTTGTACAAATTATTTGTTTTGACATTTGTAGATTCGATTTTCCCCAGTGTAGTGTCATTTCAAAATATGACAAGTTTGATTTTTACATCAGCACTGTGGCCAGAGTTACTGTTTACTTACAAAAGGTACCAACATTTCATTTTAAATGTAAAACCCCTAATGTTTTTACGTAATCTGAAGGATAATCCAATAAGAGTACAATAATGTAAGAGTTGATTGAGATAATAATCATATTGTTGAATAAAAAACTCATTCATATATTGCTGTCCATTTGCTATTTTGAGATATACGACCCTATATTTAAATTCATTTTGAATAGTGTCAACCATGGTTAAGCATATTTCATTTCTAATTCTTTATTGAATGTCTCCTAAATCAAGAGGTGTGATTGCATAAACTGTTTCTCGATCGACTATAAAAAAATTGTAAGTCTATGAAATCCATCCAAATCTTAAAATCTCTAGTAATTCAACATAAATTTTGAGTTTTTACCGGAATTTGGGAAATGCAGTTTTTTACTGTTTGTTTAGTGGCTAAATCAGTCACTAAAAATAAAACAAAGAAAGTTTCCTTCAGAAAAGAGAAACAGACAAAAGCGTCTGCCTACCATTTGAGTCGCAAATTAAGACAGTCTCAGTAGCATTTTTATGGAAGCTTATTTACAGTAACATTTTCAACAGAATATTACATTGAAAATTTTGCTAGTCAACGCAAAAGGTAAGAGTAAACCACCGAAATGTCGGGGATCTATGGAATAGGTTGCAAGGGTTGTAAACTTAAATATGTTGGACAAACTAAAAGATGTTGCTACGACCGCTCGCTACTAAGTACCAGAGTGGTGGAACACACCACAATTCCCTCAATAAGCAGCGGAGGCCTAAGCAGAGCTCGAGCATGGAGACATCTCAGAGGCGTTCGGGTGTTATATAAACATCAAAGTCTGAGAGACTTAATTTACTAGGCGCCAGTCACTTTCCGCAACCCGTGGCGAGGTTCAAGGTGTTATTAGTACCTACGCGGGAACTGTGATGACTTGGTGACTTAGAATCAAGATCAATAATACTTCTATAATCCGCGAGACGCGAGCTCGAACGATACAAACACAAGCAGTGGTATGTTTAGCAAATAATATCACCAGAAATAATATTAACCAATATATTCACAATATAAATACAGCGGTGGTATAGAATTATGCTACGATAACAGTAGGCTGTATGGTAATAGGGACCGACAAATACAATAAGGTCCGCCTACTATATGGGTAACCCTGGCAGATAATATCAACAGCTATTAATTAACATCAGTGTTTAATTTCTGGCGAATGAGCTCACGCACCCTTCACAAAAGTAATATAACCTAAACAGGTTAAAATGATCCGCCTGAGGGGCCTGAACAGTAAATTATTGTTCTAAAGTTAGTGTTACTTATGTAACAAGTCAGTTATCCCTTCAGAATAAAACTTCAAGAAGCGTGAAGCACTTCTCACAAGGTAAACAGTAATGCACTTCACTGGTGGGGTGAAACGGACTTAATTAAACACTTACGGGTGACTCCCCTTCGTGGAGTTTATGTCGTGATGAACAACTATCTCAATAACCGACCCTATATATTAGGGATCATAAATAATGATAACAAATAATCAATGACCGGCCCTATAGGTCAGTAATCATCAATAATATTAACAAGCATAAGTAAACGACCCTGCAGGTCAATAATCTGGACTAATAATAACAAATAGTGCCGTGAACGACCCTATAGGTCAATGGTCCTAAATAATAATAACAGTTAATGAAGTTGAATGACTGGCCACAATGGCACTCAGTATAATCACTCAAGCAGTCATGGTACGGTGACGACCACCAGGTCCATGACTGTACTGGCAGGCAATGATGTTAACAGTCGTTATCTGTGACATAAGTTCAAATGATATTGAAGATAAGGCACACGCAAAAAAAGGATATATGCTCGTAGGCAATGGCACAAAAATTAATTCACACAATCAAACTGAATTGCCACGATGAAGTGGTTGCTTTAATACTCATCTGTGTGCGACCAGGAGCAGCTTCCCCAGTGTAACTCAGGCCAGTAACAGATCCATACAACTAACAGCGGCCTATTGACAGCAGCGGCCCTCCACGCTCTCAATTCTCCTAATACACTAGAATGGCAGTGGCCCTAAAACATAATCACACTAGCCTGGATGTAAGAACCAGCATGCCCTGACGGACGACATTCTTTTATCGGCTTAACGTGGTGGCATTACTCTACACAAAACGGACCTGGCTACTATGGCACTCTCCACACTACGACAGTTGAAACCAGAAGAGGAGCACTCTTCACTACGACAGACTAAACCAGAAGAGCGAACGCCATCGAGAAGGCCTCCGTCATCACTCCATGCACATGCGCCCAGTCATGCCAACATATAGACATCAGATCAACTTTGCGCTATGTAACCAGCCGTTCACCAGACACACAAAGACAGCAGATGACCCCCAGTTCCGCTGTATTTTAATGATAGACTTAATAGAATTAAACAAGCAGGGATACTGAAGGTATCATCCGCTCGATGATCATTATAGATGAACAAAGATACAGTCTGTGTCATCCTAAATACTCACTCGCGTGAGAACACATCAAATAGAAACAAAACTTTAAAAAATGATGAGAGATCAACAATAAAAAAACAAGTTATGACATCTGGGTCGTAACAATGTATTGAAACTAAATTGAAGGAACATTTACTATAGTTGAGATATTGTCATATAGATATGTCGTGTGTTACTCAGCATATTTGGGATAATAATCACCACGTAGAGAAAATCTTAACCTAATCAAAAGTGCAAGAGTAGCACATCATCAGATGCATATAGCTAAAAGTATGGATACAAATCCCCCATGAATAGGACAGGCCCGCCCCTGTAAGATTGTTTGTTCAACCTTATCTTTATGGATCAGTGTGCTTCAAATAAAGGGTGCCGACATTTCGTCTGACAATTTTTATTAAAGTGACAACATAAACAGTGAAAGTTTATTTGAAAACCCTTGTGGGGGCTGTCTGTTGTCAATTACCTGACACCTAATACAGGATGCTTTCACCAGGCGCCAACAGCTGAGTTGAAGCGCTCATCTGTTGCCTTCAAGCAATATTTTGACCCTTGTGGATCATTTTAAATTTGTCGCTATAGTTTGTAGTCATATTAACCCCATAATAACGCCAAAGGAAAGGAAAGTTTCAAAATTGAAGATTTATTATGAAAATAATGATCAGTTTAGAAACCTCATTATAATTGAATTAGCTGATCATCCACTTGATATCACTGTGATAGGACTAGTGACAGAAAATTTAGTTCAGTCAATCGATATAGGACACAGCTGTTTATTATTTAATTTATCATATTTCTGCCACCTTTTAGCAATATGTATTTTTTGACATTTTACTATCAACCATAATGATTGAAATGCATAAAAAATGCTGAATACCAAGATAAATATCTAATTAATGTAATGAGCTACAGATCCAGAGTAAGCTCAAAAGTGGGTTTTAGAACTCGTATGTGTGCTGTTTTTGATTTACGAGGGTGGATCCTCATGCTCCGCATCTGAACTATTTATAGGTACCATACAGTCATTATATTTTGAGATCGCAATATTAGGTATGTATTGGCATCCTCGATGTGTCATATCGACTGATTATTTAAAAAAAGGTTCTATGAAAAATGGTTAGTATTATACCAATTATAGCTGTATATAGGACATCATTAGCTGCAATACGACCTGCACAGAATTGGCCTTTGACAAGAAGCCGAGTGCTGAAACAGCAGAGCATGTTCTATGTTCCGATCCGGCTGCAGACAGAATCAGGCAGTTCTTAGCTCTTTGGCAAGACCTAACTTGCACTAGAAGATCTGTATTAACTTTCACCCTCAAATATTGTTGACTTTGTAAAAGGCTGGACTTTGATGGGTGAAATATAAAACAATTAGGCATTTGCCGCAATTTGCAGTGCTATCGGGGCGGCAAGGCTGCGGACGAGCCCTGAGGGTAAAAAAAAGGCCGCAATAGATCTTACGGTCGCAGTGGAGGGAGTCAAATAGCCCTCTCATAACATAATCTAACCCTAATCTATACCAATTCAATAATTAAGTTGTGTGAAGCCATAAAAGAGACAGATCGCAGAGAGTTGGAGAGATGGGTACCCTTACAAGACAATGCATCAAGTCACAAGTTAGTTATTGCAATATCTGCCATTAAGAGCACAGAGCTTTAACTATTAGAGCATTTTCATGTATGACATGAAGCCATTAATAGTAGCAGAAGTAGTAGCAATGGTGGGGAGAATAGCTCCAGGCAAGTTGGCCACATCAAGCATTTTGTGCCAACTCTGGCACGAGCAACCATGTCTTGCCCATCCTTGGTTTCGTTACCAAACCTCCTTGACTTTAGAATAAAGGTAATGACAGTCTTCCATGGAACTGATCTGGTCATTTTTACTAGAAGATTTCCAAAAAAACAGATTCATATAGGTAGTGGTAAGGCGTTTGAATTGAGCTTCCCTCGACACCCACAAACATGCATTGTCTTCTAAGACTACAATGGCCTGTTAGGAGCCTCACGATACAGTAAAGTCCAGTAAGACTCCTATCAAGAAGACAGGTTGTCTTATTTCTATTCAGCTTTTTCACGAACTTCTTCTTTGTCTACAGCCACTGAGCGACCTCCAGTAGTTCTCCATGACCTACTCAGTCCATATATCTAGGGCGTGGGAGACCACCCTCCTACTTATGCCTATAGCTGGCTCCAAGTCATAGAAAGGCTGTCGAGAACCAAGCCTTGTACGGTCATTCACTACTCCGCTCCCGGCCATGCCACAGTGCCCTGGAACCCACATAAGCTGTACCCTCTTTGTCCTGGCCAGCTCTTTTGCATGTAAAAGACACTGTCAACCACGAACAATCGAATCCACAGCTTTGTTAATGTATCATTCTTCATAATATGTCCTCATTGACTCGCTAAATATCTGCCTGTTACTTCATATCAATGAGAATTGAAAAAACCAACTTTGTAAATGCTAATCTATCCAAGATTCTTAATTGGGGCTTTGTAAATCTAATTAACCTTACTGCTTCTAAAAGAAATAATCGCATCACATCTTATTTAGGAAGACTGACTTATAATATCCAGAAGTTCAGGTGACTGGCAAAGTACTGCCCAAAAATTGACCATCAGCAGCTGCAGAGGACCTGCTGGCATTTACATGCTTTCAATATTGCGAAGGCGGCAGCAAAGGAGCTTCTTATACTATATAAGGCTCACAGTTTAAATATTGTTCTCATTTCGTTGGTGCTGTCCCAAAGGTCAGTTTGTCCCTCTTAAATTTCATTTAGAAATTAGTTTTTAGCCTCATAGAAGATTTTGTCTGTCTGTTAGAGGTCTGTGTCTTCTCTACTATACTATCGTCGACATTGCTCCCAGAAATTACTTCGTCCCCTTGCAACCTTTAATCGCAAACTTGTTTTAATCAGAGGCAAATTGCCCATTTATCAAACAATTAAAAAGCGTTTTCTTCTACAGCCTCTGAACCTTGGAATGCCTATCTACTGGACATATTTTTAGAAGCATCTCTTCTTTGCCTATCCAAAAAGCGATTTAACACTTATTTTGTGGCATAACAATCAACTTCATGATGTTTTTGAAACACATTATTTTATTTAAAAAAAAAAAATAAAAAAAATCTGTACATACTGAAAGATAACAGTTACTGACACTGTGATGTTCCTGGACAAGTAGAGGGCTACACGTTTTATCACTTGGGTGGAAATTAAGCCATATGATGCAAGATTGGCCACATAAGAGGTTCCGACCCTGCTTATAAAAACAGGGGACAACATTTTCAGGTTGGTAAAGTGAAATTGCGCTGTGATGTTGGTCTTAGTCGTAGAATGTCATCTTTTATGTTTCTACATTTTACTTGGACAAAAACTATGCACACACTTATTAAATCGTGTCTTCCGCTGTTTAATATGATTGGGTACAACCTTATTTAGTGTACAGAATAGCAATAGTCCTCCATGATAATTTCTTCTGCTTTAGGTTAAGTATTAAAAAAATGTCACCACTTGTGATTCATCTGACTAGGTGAGTCTAATACTGCTACTAAAGTCTCGTTTCGAGTTAAATTGGACCAGAAGTAACTCGGATGACAAGAAACTGGTGGTTCTGGAACATCAGAACGTTGACTTAATGAACTCTGTGTCCAATTATCTTGTTTTTGTTATTAAATACATTGTGTTACAAATAAACCAATTATTGTTGTATTCAGAAAAGCCTCCACAGTTATGAGTGTGAAGAATACAAAGTTCTTGGGATGAGTCACGTCAGAGTTGTTTTATACCTCTCTTAGGCCTTTGCTGTTCTGCATGGCACTCATACCACGTAGTAATTAAGCGAGACAAACTCGACCTCCTTGTCTACATGGATGATATAAAGCTTTGTATGTTATGGAATTGGAAGGGCGATGGGGTGTAGAGCACCAAAAGATGAAGGATGAGGTTAAACAGAAGTACTACAGAAGATTAAGACGTGACATGAAGACGGAGTTAACAGGAAGAAATAAGATTCAGGCCATGAATGCATTGGCTTTTCCTGTGATTGAGTATAGACTGACTCTTTTCAACTGGTCGCTAGCGGAATTGATAGCTATGGATAGTGTGAAGAAGCATTATTATCTATCTATAAAAGTGGTAATTTCTAATTAACTAATTAATTGAATATCAAATTACAAAATACAAATAATATAAATAGGTATATATTAAAGTATTTTCACTATGAAATATTTTTAAGCGAGTTATATTTAACAAAACGTGTGTATTTCGTATTTACTATCTTATCACTCTCAATAAGACTGATAAAATTCCAATTGACGCAGACTTTTGCGTGCTTCCGAAATCATATGTAAGGTCAGGCGTTATGAGACTGCAACAACGAACCGTCACCAGTCCGTCAGAGTCCGTACGGATTCCGCTTTCCGTCCGATCACTCCAGGCTTGGCTTATTTCGATCAACAGAAATATTTTTATAGGTGACACATTGTCCGTTTTAATTAATGTTTTGTAGCGAATTCTCATATTTGAAAAAATATCATCTCAGTCAGGTCTTAGCACTAGCGATATTTCCGCATTTCACTACCTACCGCCGTACGTTTTTAGATAGCCCTGTATGTTATACTATCTTGTATTATTTTTGTGGGGACGCTGAGGATTCACAGCTCATTTAAATAATCGAGTTATTCCTATTTAGATTGGTACTGATAAGGGCGCTGAGGATTCATAGCCTATCTAGGTCACTCGAAGGAACAAGTCCATTTAAGTCAACTTCTTGAACTTTGTCTATACCCGAGCTTTCCGCCCCATAGATTAGGAACTCTGATGTTATTTGGGTGAGGCCGCTGAGGCTTCAGAGGTCACTAAAGTAATCAAGATGTTTTCTGGTTTGACCCACAGGACTGAGGATCCACAGTCCGCATAGGTCGTCCAGCAACTTATGACATGCCTCTTCCTTCTTAAACTTTCCGTTGCTTGTGTCTGTTATTTTGACTGAGCGCTTGGTAATAACACTTTTGCGTTGGCATTCGCTGTGTGTTTCTTACCTAGCATATCCTTGCTTATGTAAACCGTCGCTCATACCGTGTATACTTTGTCGCCACCTCACTTGTCTATCAAGTAACTGTCACCTCAAGCATAACCACGCTTCATCAAAAGCTAGCTGCAACTGTTATATAGATAGCCAAGTTCTAATAATGATATTAACCACCTACATCACATGTATATAGTTTGTAAATATTCTTTTGTATATATTTTGTAAATAGTTTCTTGTATAAAATATAGGGATGGGTAAATAACGACAGTACTTAATTCTGCTCTAACCCCGATATTTAACTGGAAAATGTGCTACATCTTTTAAGACAACAGAAGTGGTCAGGTCACACCAAGTCAGTGATTAAACCGCTTACTCGTAGGTCACTAATCTAGCTAGCATCATCTAAAGGCTACCGAACCCTCCTCCACAGAGTTACCCAGGTACTTTGACCATGATATTGGTCAGAGTTTAGTGAAGAGGTAACATACATCCATAACAGGGAGTGAACCGCTAAAATATGATCCTCCGATTAAAACTGTCAATGCGTTATACCAAAAAAAAAACGCTCTGCAAGCAAAGATCTTGTCACAATAGAGAGGCTAGAAAAATCACGAAATGGAACAGAATGCTGCATCCGAGAGCAGGCATAGATAGGCTGTATGTAGCAAGGGTGGATGGGGGTTGTGGACTAAGACAGATTTGCGTAGCATATAAGGCGGCAGTAGTGAATATGTCATACTACCTGGAACAACACTATCAAAAACTCATCCCCAGAATAATTAACTGTATGGAAACTGAGAGCACAAAAATAACTGTCCACAGAACTGCAAGAACATCAACGTTGATTGAGAGATGACTGAAGAAAATCAGAGAGAGAATCAGAGACTAGACTTGAGGAGGAGTTGAAGCGTACGTGGGAGGGGGGAGAGGGGGGGGGAGAAGCCCTTACATGGATCATATGCGAGTAGAATATCAAGAGACACCATTAATAAACTCGAGACTCATAAAAGGCTGACCTCTAGCCGCTTCAAGCTTTGAGAATACGTCACGACGAAAAATATATCTTGGGAGTGAACAGTGATAGAAAGTGTAGAATCTGCAAGGCGAATCAGTAGACAGTTGATAGGTTGAGCTGTGGCATTGAAAGAGTATATAGACAGACATGATAAACTCTGTAACTTGGCTAGTAAACACTATGGAATAACTGTAGAAGGCAAGTGTTACAAACATGACCCCATACAAGTAGTCAGCAATGACAAAAGTCACCATCTTACCTGGGTGGGTCAATTAGTCCGTGATTTTTGAAATGAAACACAGGTTTTTTTTTTGACATAAAATCATTTTATTTCTCAACATGGTTTCCTTGGAGCTCTATACACTTCGTCCAACGTTTCTCTAATTTTGTTATCCCTTCCAAAAAATAATATCTGTCGAGGTCCTCAAAATAGGTATTTGTCTGTGAGATGCTTTCATCATTGGAGTCAAATCTCTTTCCGCTGAGCCATTTCTTTAAGTTTGGAAGCAAGAAATAGTCAGTCGGGGCTAAATCCGGAGAATAGGGCGGATGATGGAGCAACTCGTAACCCAATTTATGCAATTTCGCCATGGAGACTACACATGTGTGCACCATTGCATTGTCTTGGTGGAAAAGAACTTTTTTCTTGGCCAAATGCAGTCGTTTTTTCTTCAAATTGTCATTGAATCGGTCCAATAAGTTGGTATAATAGTCGCCATTGATTGTTTTCCTTTTTGAAAGTAATCAATGTAGATTATACCGCGTGCATCCCAAAAAACTGTCGCCATGACTATTGGCTGACAAACCCACCTTGACCTTCTTCGGCGCCGATTCGCACGGAGAAACCCACTGTTTTGACTGCTACTTGGTCTCTGGTGTGTTGTGGTGAATCCATGTTTCGTCCACGGTTACGAAACGGCGCAATAACTCGCCCCTATTGCGGTTGAATAACGCCAAACACTCCTTTGAAGTTGTCACACGATTGCGTTTGTGCTCGATTGTGAGCAAACGTGGCACCCATCTTGCGGATAGCTTTCTCATACCCAAGTGATCATGCAAAATCGAAACCACTGAGCCATGCGATATGTATATGGCCTCCACAGTCTCCCGCACTTTCAATGTTCGATTGGCCAACACCATATCGTGAATTTTTTCAATTGTTTTGGGTGTAGCGACCTCAACTGGGCGTCTAGAGCGTTCGGTGTCATTTGTTCAATACGGCCGGAACGAAATTCAGTAAGCCACTTTTTTACCATGAAAATTGATGGTGCAGAGTCCCCATTGTATTTATCAAGCTTAGCCTTGGTTTGAGTGATGTTTTTTTCCGCAAAAAATAATGTTTGATGTGCACACGAAATTCACTTTTTTTCATTTTCGTTATATAACTCAAGAGGTTGTCTGCTTTTAATGGCTATTTAACACAAACTAAATGAGGCAGCTTGTTCAAAATTTGACAGGAGTCAACTGACAGATGCTTGTTGACAGGAGCAATGTTGTCCTTCCTGTGAAAAGGCGGGAAATTCAAAAAGTCAATGACTTATTGACCCGCCCTCGTATATAACCAAACTATCCAGGTGACTTATTTATCACTCCAAACAGCCCAGATATACTCATCAAGAATTATGGAGACAACATCTGCATCCTGATTGACATCTCAATTCCTAGTGATGCCAATGTCGATACAAAAGAAGCAGAACAAATTTTAAAATACCGGGACCTGGCAATTAAAATGGAGCGCATGTGGGGCATGAAGACAAAGGTAATACTAATAGTTATAGAGGCACTCGACACTACAACGCATGCACTGAAGTCACAACTGCGGCAGCTTCCTACAAGTATCGGAAATGGGACACTGCAGATCCATACACGCTTTTTGGGGCATTATAAGCCCTAACTTAAACATTGGTCTAAAATACTCTAAGAAAATTGTTGGAATTGGAAGGATCTAAGATGAGTTTATTTTAATCAAATGTGCCTCAGATGTTCGGAAGGGTACTTGGCATATACAACTTGAAAGCGGATCCTCCAAACCTCCCATGGGGAGTGCTGAAATCGAATATTAGATTATATTAGATTTTATTGTGAGTGGGCTATTCCAGTCCCTCCACCGCGACCTTAGGTCTATTGTGGCTCACGTCTAATTATTTAGATTTCACCCATCAATTCCAGCTCCCTGAGGGAGTAGATATTTTCTTGAGGGTGAAAGTTTGTTTGGCAGGTGTACTGCCATCTGAGTGAAGTTGCTTGCCCGTTTCGAAGCTCAAAGAGAGATAACCTCTCTGAGTTCGTCTGGACCCGACATCCGTCAGTGTTTGCCTCGGGGCGGTATCATGAAGTCCCGCTCTCGATCAGAATCTAATCTCCAGTTGTAATCCACCCCTAGAGAACTCAGCTCCCCTCAGGCTCTTCCAAACCTGACACCTAACAGTGTTAAGACTCAAGGGAACATCCCATCGAGTCCCGCTCCCGAGCATCACCGCAGCGAGGCCGTCCGTCCGTTTCGTAGCACACAGTGTAGGCTCCAAACTCCGGATGTTTACCACTCATCAGAGATCAGAGGGACGTCTGGACACACGACACACGCCAGGGCTCAATCCAGGGCGGTATCATCTGGAACCCCGCTCCCGAGTAACAACCAAGCGAGGCCAATTGTCAGTCTCTGAGGCCACAGTGGAGGCGCCAAACTCCGGGTGCATATCACTCCCCAGAGATGTCTGCCTCCCCCCAGCCTCACCTGCACCAGACCCCCGCCAGTGTTTCATTGACTCGAGGCGGTATCATGAAGTTCCGCCCTCGAGCAGCATCCAGGCGGGGTCGTTAGTCTGTATCGATGCTCACAGAGTAGGCACAAGTCTCCAGGTGTAATCCACCCCTAGAGACCCCAGCCACCTCCGGGTTCGTCCAGGTCCAACACCTGCCAGCGTTAGCTTAAATTTCACCCAACAAATCGAGCTTTCGACAGGAGACGACACCCGCGAGGTGATACTTTGTTTGACAGATGTGCTGCCATCTGAGCGAAGTCGCTTGCCCGTCTCAAAGCTCAAAGAGAGATAACCTCTCTTCGAGTTCGTCTGGACCAGACATCCGTCAGTGTTTGACTCGGTGCAGTATCATAAAGTCCTGCATCCAAGCAGCATCCAAGTGAGGTAGTTTGTCTGTTTCGAAGCTCACAGAAGAGGCCTCAATCCTTAGTTTTATTCCACCCCTAAAGATCTCAGCTCTCCTTCGGGTTCGTCTAGACCCGACACCCACCAGTGCTAGACTCAAGGTGACATCCCATCGAGCCCCGCTCCCGAGCATCGCACAAGCGAGGCCGTCCGTCTGTTCGGAAGCACACAGTGGGGGCCCCAAACTACGGGTGTTTACCACTCATCAGAGTTGTCAACCCCCTCCGGGTCATCTAAACACACGACACCCGCCAGCACTCACCCCAAGGCGGCACCCATCCGGAACCCCGCTCCCGAGCACCGCAACCAAGCACGGGCAACCATCCATTTCTAAGCCCAGAGTGGAGGCCTCAAAGTCCGGGTGTACATCACTCCCCAGAGACATCCGCCTCCCTCCAGGCCCACATGGACAAGACTCCCGCCAGTGTTTGATTCCAATTAGTCGCCTTTTACGGCAGGCAGGAGTTACCTTGGGCCTATTCTTTTAGTTAGTCCCTGGACCCACAGGGGACAATCGAATATTAATAGTAATAAAAACTGTTGACATACTGTTGATATATTTACTTTAAAAGCAAATTTTTCAAAGAAAGTAAATCCATCAAATTAGTCTCATTTAAAACAAGGCAGTTGTCTTAAATGACACCTTTGTCACCGAGTGAAGATTGGAACCTGTAATGAGCACTGATAAGTACAATTTGGAGAACCCAATTCATTACAATACAGTTTTTATACCTGATGATCGTTTATTCATCCCCCTGATTACGCTAACTTCGGTAGCGAAACGATCGTCAGGTCTAAATACTGTAATGTGATGAATTGGGTTCTCCAAATTGTACTGGCCCCTTTGTTTTATCTTGGAACACTAGAGATGTCCTCGGATGCCCACAATACCTTACTATAATATTCTGAACATTGTTCAGGTATTAGGGAAGAAAGGGCCAGGGCTGACAATTTACAAAATTGTTTGTTGGTTGTACACAGTCTCTATTTATAACATTTGGTGTTTATTAGAGCTGCTGTGCCAACATATTACCTGGTCCTGCACCGAGATGGGGACCCTGTTGTATACATCTCACAATGTTCTATAATATTCTGACATAAAACAACGTGATATTGTGGAGTAAATTATAATATTGTGAATAATTTGAATACACAATTAATTAAGTGAAGATTGTAACCTGTGATGAGCACCGACAACTACAGTTAGGAGAACCTGATTCACCACAACACATTTTCAAAACCTGACGATCGTTTCACTAACAGAGTTAGCGTCATCAGTGTGATGAATAATGTACTATTCATCTATCTGATGACCCTAACTTTGTTAGGAAAACGATCGTCACGTCTTAAAAATGTGTAGTGGTGAATTGAATTGTTAAAAAAAGTGTATTTACCACACATTTAATACTGATACTCTTTGGGTATTTTAAATTATATTTTTATATAAAAAGTTATTTTCTCTTCTACCAAACACTATGTCAAGTGTAAGATGTAGTACCTGGAGATCTCGAAAACAGTAAGTGATATAAACTAGATTAAATGGTATGTTTCATAATCTCAGTGGCAGCTCATATCTCTTTTCATAGGTCACTAGATATAAGCATAATACTTAAATTTGTCATAAGTTTTGCTAACATTTACAACTGTCTGGAATTAAAAAGCTGAAGTAATTCATCATTGTGCATATAATGGTGGCCTTAGAATATGTCAAATATAACCTGGCTTCCAGATGCATTTTAAAAAATACCGATGAAACGACTTTTTCAGTGATTTATACCATCTATGTGTTTCATACAGGAGAAGCATTGAAAATCAAAAAATTTAGTTTTGACCACAGTAAATATTGATCAATTAATAACAAAGTGAAAAACCATAGCAATGGTTCTAAACGCTATGAAAGTCAGAATTTATTGTGCAAAAGTAAAGAAAATGAAAGAAAAACAAAAACATATTTGATAGCGAAGCAGATCTAATATTTTTCGAAAAATTTGACAAAATTATAATCTAATATGTAATACTTACAAAGGAAAGGCAAGTGAAAAGGTTTGACAAGCAAGATGACTACAGAAGAGGGCAAGAGGTAGACCAAGGAAAACGTGGAACGACTCGGTCGCAGAGGTAGAGAAAAGAGGATTGGAGTGGAGATCAGCAATGAAAAAAGCTAAAAATAAGGAATAATGGGCACTATTTGTGCCCCGAAAAGGCTAAGAAAGTACACTCTAACACCTAAGGATATATATATATATATATATATATATATATATATATATATATATATATATATATATATATATATATATATATATATATATATAATACTTAAAAATGTCATTATCTAAATAATGTAAGCTGCATCCAGCGATAATGCAATTAAATAAAAGGTTCGTATTGTGAGCTGGTGCACCATTGTGCTGAAAAAACACACTGGGAAGTAGCAATGGAATCTCTATAATTCCATTTGTCACGCTGGTCTGTAACAAATGTAAATTTTTTTTTAATTTTATTTTTAATATCTCATGATTTAAATATGATTTTCATCTACCTAAAAAATGATGTTCTTACGATTAAACATACCATAATCAACTTTCGTCTGACCACAGAATTTTATAAATCAACTTAGTATCTTCATATTGCTTTCTAATGTACCATTGACTAAGTTGCATCCCTTGAATTTTATCTCCATTGCTTAATTCCTGACATGCTTGTGTATGGATGGTGTTTAGAACGTCTTAAAATAACTCCTGCTGAAGAACAAGTAACACCCAAAATATTTTCAATTTATATATTATAAGTGCTTGCAAAACACTATTTTCATTATCTACGTTGGTCTATCTGTTTTCTTTAGACAAGACGAACCTTTCATAATTTAGTAGACTATTTTGTAATCACCGAAATATACATGTCTTAGGCTGGTGTCTCCGTATATCTATTCAAATAAGTACATTTTAGTAGACTTCACATCATTTGCCCCTAAAAAAATAAAGCACTTCAACATTCGATGTTTTTCATGGTTTGAGTAACAATCCATTTAAAACAATTAAGACAATTGTTTAACTTGGAATAAACAATGGATTTCGATGTTTACAATACTTAGAACTGTTGCTGTATTATTTCATTTTCCTTGTCACTGATTGTTCAAGGCTTACTCTGGTCAAAACTCAGTTTCGTGATTTTCAATGCTTTTTTTCTATGAAATGTATACATCACTAAAAATGTTCCATCAGTATTTCAAAAATGCAGAAACCAATATGTGGGGTCATAAGAAAATACCTTCAATATCGTCACGCAAAATCTAGTTGTGTTTTAACACGTTCTAGATGAGCTAAGATGAGATTCACTGTAAGTGGGCTATTCTAGTAGTAGGGCACCTTTTTTTCCCCTCAGGGCTCGTCCGCGACGTTGCCACCCCGATAGCACTGCAACCTTTGGTTGATTGTGTATACCCTTAGTCTTACTCCACCCATTCCAAAATCACTGTGCCTTGAACTATTCTGCACAGCGATTTGTAGGGTGAAGTTTTATATTGCTCTGTCTCCGGTCTAGACTGACCGTAGATCAGTTTTCTTTTGCGGTCCAGAGCTTTACACTCGCACAAGATGTGCTGGGCTGATTCCTCCCCCTCGCCGCAGAGTCTGCATGCAAGGTTTCCTTCGAACCGCCCCATTTTATGCATGTGTTTCTTGACGTTTCTTAGCTGTCCTCTGCTAAGATTTAGCAGCTCCACAGCTCTCTTTGAACTGGGTTCGTCAATTATTGACTTCCCATGTCTGAGCCCTGGACAGTCTGCCCAGTACACCTTGTGTTGGTTTCTGACCCAGGACTTAATGGCTCCCCTGGCACGCCCAGAGACGGTTCTGGTCCCATAAATGGTTCTGCTGACCCATCTCTTTGCGAGACAGCTTCTTCATTGCCTTTGACCCCCGAGTGACCCGGCACCCAGATGAGGGTCACCTCATTCTGCCCAGCCAGGTCGCTCGTCTCGTCTCGGCACTCACTTACCAGCCAGGAATTTACCCGTGGGCTACTTAGTGCCTTAAGGGCTGGCTGGCTGTCTGTGGCTATGAGGATCCGCTTCTTGGTGTTGCCACTCATCTTGTTCTCTCACACACAGTGCAGGATGGCGTACATTTCGGCCTGAAACACCGTTGCATGGGCTCTGAGAGAAATACTATGACTTACCCTCGGTCCTTCTGAGTAAACACCTGACCTCATCCCACGCCAGTAGGGCACCTTACTAAGATTTAAAAGTCCCATCTTCAGAACCAGTTCTTGATGAAGTATGCTATCATTGTACATTTCTTTGTACTCTGTTGCAGCAAACGCTTGACATTCTCCTGTGACGTCTTGGATAGTCTCTGATGACTGACACCCAAATCTGCGTTTGTCATGTTGGACCGAATTATCTCCAACTATATACTTCAAGTAGTTTTTTGTTGGAATGACCTGCTCAGGTCTTAATTGCTTAAATTTCACTAATCACATCCAGCTCCCTGCGTAAGTTGTTTTTTTTTTAGGGTGAAATTCGGTTTGGCAGGTGTACTGTCATCTGAGTGAAGTCGCTTGTCCATTTCGAAGCTCACAGAAAGATCACCCCTCGCCAAGTTCGTCTGGACCCGATATCTGTCAGTGTTTGACTCGAGGCGGTATCGTGAAGTCCCCCTTTCTCGAGCAGCATCCAAGCGATGTGGTTTGCCCATTTTGAAGTTCACAGAGGAGGCCCCAATCTCCAGGTGTAATCCACCCCTAGAGATCTCAGCTCTCCTCTGGGTTCACCTAGACCTGGTACCCGCTGGTGTTTGCTTAATTTTCACGCAACAAATCCAGCTCCTCACAGGAGTCAATAATTTTCAGGGTAAAAGTTGGTTTGGCAGGTGTTTTGCCATCTGAGTGCAGTCGCTTGCCCATTTCGAAGCGCAGAGAGAGATAGCCTCGGGTCGTTTGCCCGTTTCGAAGCTCACATAGGAGGCCTCAACCTCTAGTTGTAATCCACCTCTAGAGATCTCAGCTCTCCTACGGTTTCGTCTAAATCCGACACTCACCAGTGCTGGATTCAATGCGGCATCCCATTGAGCCCCGATCCCGAGCATCACCCAAGTGAGGTCGTTGATCTCTCTTTCAAAGCACACAGTGGGGGCCCCAAAATTCGCGTGTATACCACTCTTCAGAGAATCTGCTCTGGGTTTGTTTGGACCTGACACCCGTCAGCACTTAATCAAATGTGGTATTGTCTAGAACCCCACTCACGAGTAACAACCAAGCGAGGTCAATTGTCCATTTCGATGCACACAGTCGAGGCCTCAAAGTCTGGGTGCCTGCCAATCCTCAGAGATATTCGCCTCCCTCCAGACTTGTCTGGACCCGACACTAACCAGTGTTTCACTTCAGTTAGTCACCTCTCATGACGGGCAGGAGGTACCTTGGGCCTATTCTTTTATTTCGTTCCCGGACCCACAGGGGAGAACAAATTCTAGTGTCACCATTTTATATTCGATTAATCACCATGGCATATGAAATTTTAGCTTTCTATTTCATTAGGTGTGAAGCTATGTGCAAATATAGAAAAAGATGAATTTAAGTCTTGCTTCTATCTAGTGACTCGTGATATATATTGTTTTGAAATATGAAAACGGATATAAGATGCCACTGAGAATAAGCTACTTTCATCCTGTTTAATCAAATTCATGTCTTACCGTTTATGAGATCCCAACATAATAAATAATAAAAAAATATAAAAATGACACCACGTAAATGACACCTTTTCCAGAAGCTCTGAGAAGCTTGTGTGGGGGAGGTTATATAGAAAGGACAACAGACACACATCTACAGTACACCACGGAGGTATGTACTGCATCTTAAACTGACCAGACTGTATACAGCTATGGAGTTCTTAAATAAATTATAATAACTATAAATTTAATATATAACAGTTTTTCACTATTTGAAGACTGGAACCTGTGATGAGCACTGATAGGTACACTTGGAGAAACCCAACACCACAACACATCTTTTTAATGACCTAACGACGTTTCTCTTACAATGTTAGCTTCATCAGAGGATGGAAAAATTCTTAGGAATTAGAATTCTTAGAATTTTTTTTTGACATTTGTCAAAATAATTTGTCATATTTAGTTAAATTCAAAATTAACAATTTGGACGAAAATATCGGCTATAAACAAAGAATTATAGTTTGGAATGTATTGGGAAAGGATTAAAATCAATGAAGAGTGAAGGTGAAGATTGGTTCATTAGATGGAACAAGTAGAAGCCCAACAAATTTGGTATGTCAAAATTAGAAGTATGTTACATTTGGATGGAGTTTTCAAGCAGTTTTTGGTGGAATTTTATTAAATTATGTTAATATACAGCACAAGCCTCAGGCTTATTGTGTAGACATGTTGTACGATTTATGATAAGTAAATAAATAAATAAATAAATAAATTAGAATCATCTGATGAAGTTAATGTTGTTAGCCAAACCATTGTTAGGTCTTTAAAAAGATGTGTTGTGGCGATTTGGGTTTCTGCAAGTGCACTTAATAGTTGTTGTTTTTGAAGTTTCTCAAAAGTTAAGTTTGCATTAGTCATTACAAAAATGTAGTAGGTAATGCTACAAGACTTACTCTAAAATCTTTTTTTTTTCGTCACATGATTTAACAGTGCTAGCACAATTTTTGAACAAAACACTGGCATCACTCAATTGAATATGTGTATAATATTCCAATGAAAATAATTTTTAGTCCTGATTTTAGTCTTTAATACTACTACCCTTATTAAGCATGTCTGCCATAATAAAGATTTTCTTATTTTCTGAAGAAAATATGTCCTTCAGTGGATTTTATGGTCATTGTAGACTCAAAACAACAATACTGATCGAATAACAATTTATATTTACATTGCATGATATTATCCATAAACTTTTTGTGTACCCAAATACATTTTTATCATCAACATAAAATCTACAACATGTATTCTGGTACTCAGGTGACAACAAGCCCATCTGGCAAGTAGCTGAGGAGAGAGAGGAAAATAAGGCTCGTAACCGTGAGAACGCCCCATATGGTGAGTACGGTGGTTGGCATAAGGCTGCTAAAGTGGACTCACCAACAGTTACCACAACCTTGAAAAACCTAGGTGCTCTCTATCGGCGACAGGGCAAATATGAAGCTGCCGAAACACTTGAGGATTGTGCGTTGAGGAGCAGAAAGGAGGTAAGTACTAAGGTTTGAAACTGTATTGCATATCTTGACCGAGCTGTGAATCAGTTGTTTCACTTTACAGAATAATAATAATAAAAGTAATAATGGTAATGGGTTTATTGTCAAAAATTGTATATGTTGTGTCACATGTACTAGTTGTACTTGAAGTGATTAATAAATTATTATTATTATTATATACAAGAAGTCAGAGACTACATTAACAAAATATATCACTATGTACCTGCCTAAATGCCAGCACCATACTAAGTTACGTTTGTTAATAAATCGAATGGGCTATCTCAGTTCTTCCACTGGAATCTTACATCTGTTGTGTCTCAGTACAATACTAACATCATAAAGAGTCTGTATTTTTTTTTTGTCAGTAGCCGAGTTCATCTGCTGGAACTCAACTGTTTCCGATTTGTCAAAGCAGAATGACAGATAAACATTCCAAAATAGTGCTTGAAGTCAACAGTGCGTTCATCAGTGTCCAGCCGCTGGAATGAATCAGTAGTTAGTAGATGAGTGCTTAAACTCAGCTGTTGGCGCCTGATGAACTCAGCCGTTGTACATTAGCTACTATGTTGAGTTGAGGTTATGTCACAGTGCACATTTATCAGTTTATATAATAAGCACACTTGGAGAACCCAAGTGTGCTTATCAATGCTCATCACAGGTTCCAATCTTCACTTAGCAGTTTATGTAAATCACATTCATTTAAAAAACATTAGACCATAGGCTGATAGCAATTATATAAATCCAAAATATACCATGGTTAGGACGAATCATGATACCGTCTCCCTAATCTATCTCATTAAGAAGTATGATGAGCTGATTAAAAGTTCTGTATCAATTATGATACAATAAAATTTAAATAATGAGAACAATAGTATGAATTTACATTTTTTGGTCGCAAGCGCACCGCTTTAGGTTTTTAAAGTCTATTGATAGATTGTTTTTTGTACAATATAAACTAAGATACTGAAAGACTTTATTGCAAAGTATTGTTAGGTGTTCCAAATTATTATGTGATATACGGGCTGTAATATACTGTGTCATTTAGAACTCCACACGCCATTCTCTTCAAAAGTAAATGGGATTTTTGAAAATTGTTAAAGGTATTAGATTAAGGACACAAAGGCATAAACTTTACAGAAAAATTATTTTTATTACCTACCACCCATGTAGATGGCGCTGCTGTGCAAAGAAACTTTTCGATCCCGAGATCATTGAAATAGATTGCGTTCGATAGAGAATTGAATTCTGAATAATTTATTCCTATTTGTACCTTTCATAAAAACAACAGTGTTTTAGATATTGGAAGTTAAGTGTATCATTGCTTACAGGATAAAAACCCCCGTTGCTTTGTTAATACAAGTACTGGATACTAGGTTATTTGGAATATTTTACATAATTAAATGGTTAATATTTAACGACTATAGTAAGGTTACTGCACAATTTCCAGTTTTGCGAGAAATTACATTTTTTTAAATTCACATCCCACTGAACAAGGTAATATTGCATTAACATTGCAGAATCTTTTCCGAAGCAAGTGTAAGTTTGATAGATAACTTACAGCAAGCCTCCTGCAAGTTTGTTGCAAATGGCAAATCTTCCCCCCAGTGACTTTACATATGTAAGTGTTTATTTTATAACGTTACTGCAAGTTTACTTGAGTGAGCTGTTACAAACTTTCTTTATACTTACAAATGTTACCTTACAGCACGCTTCAATTTTAAAAGGGCTTAGCAAAGTTGTAAAATTTAAACTTACATTTGCAACTTATCTGCAATTGTATATATTATATATACAGTGCAAGTTTGTAACTTGGGATAATTCCAATTAATCTACTTCAGCTTTTTTTCAAAAATGCTCAGAGTCAGATAATATTCTCAGTTACAATCTTTTCAAAAATGTATTATATAATTTGTGTCAAATGTCATTGATAATTTTTGTAAATGACAACCTTAGCTTTTTGTTTACTATTTTTAAAGTACACATCAAGCGATACAAAACCACCAAATTTCAAATTTTTATCATAAATCTTGAGTTGAAAGCACGAAAAAAAAGTGTAGTTATCAATGAATAAAAAATTTAAATCTGCTGGTTTTCTACAACTTCACATGTAAGAACTTTAAAAATAGTCAACAAAAACGTAGGGTTGATTTAAAGAAATTATCAATGAAGTCATTTTTCAAATATGGTACATACTGTATAGATTTTTTAAAAGACTGCAACTTGAAATACTAACCAATGTGTCCAAGCATTTTTGAAAAAAAGAAACTGTATTTTATTTTATTTCAAGTTACAAACTAATACTGAATATAGGTGTATTTATACATAATATATATTTCTTGTAAAACTGTAAAAAATGACTTAAGACAATGTTAATTAGAATAAAATCTTTATTACATAAAAAAATTAAAGACTTACGACACATTTCATTTCTGCTGATAGATAGATATATAGACTTTATTGACCATCAAATGTACATGGTAAGTCACTGTCTTTATAAGTACCGACTATAGTTACTAGATAGAGATAGTTAAGACATATAGCGAGTGTCCATGTTTAGCCTAGAATGCAGTTCTAGTCAAAACTCAGCGACAAAATAGATAACTTGAACTCATGATATAGTTATTAATTGACCGATTTCAAAAATTCTTTTTTTCTAAATGAATACCAATTAATTGTTTTTGATATTGTTTAACTAAATAAATCTTAGTCGTCTAGGAAAACGTGTGAAACACCAATAACAAAAACGAAGTCTTCTGCAGCATTACTTATTTTGAGAGGTGAGAATTTTTTTAGCTTCTAAAATATGTGGTAACATATGTGACATAAAATAAAGTCAACATGTCAAATACCTAAACCAAATATCTAAAATGGTGCGTTCATTTCGATTTCAAACGTAAGCATATGCAATGGATAAATCAAGCGCAGGGAAATGAATACAACTTCTATGCAAAAATAGCTTAAATATGGCGACAGTCTCTGAAAGTGTTTACTCATATGTCTTAACTATCCCTATCGAGTAAGTATAGTACTGTCAATGTCTGTGTACATTCAGAAACATTGAGTTACAATAAAACAAAATTATCACTACAATGAATTACATATATATATATATATATATATATATATATATATATATATATATATATATATATATATATATATATATATATATATATATATATATATATATATATATATATATATATATATATATATATATATATATATATATATATATATATATATATATATATATATAAAGTCTGTGGCTAGTGGAACTTGCCTTCCAAAGCTTTTGCCTAACGCACTCACACACACAGACACCCACACACACTACAAAGAATGAATACAAGTAGTATGTAACACTATACACATTAGTTTAGAGCACCAATAAATTCATTCACCTTGGTTTTTGTTTTATAACATCCACTAATACCTACTGTAATCTTGTTAGTGGGAGCATCTTAATAACATTAGGTAGAAAATTGAGGAATTTGATTCCCAAGTAATCAAGCATCTGCTTTGTTTTCTCCTTTTTGTGCAACTGTATTTTAATTCATGCCTGCACCTGGTATTGATGTTGCGAGCTTCATCATTCACTGGATATTTTGAATACATATACTGAAGAAGAATATCGCTGGAGGGGTACCTAAGTATCCCATTGGCCTTGAACACATCAGGACAGCTTTTTCTTGGACCTACGCACACAATGTCCTTATTGCTCTTTTTTACATGTTCCGCTGCTGACGAGTTAACCCATATGAATGTTCCATATGATGGGTACTGTACTGTTTTACTGTTCTTATGATGTCGATTGCTCTGGATAAGCCTCATGCTTCCATAGGTCAATCATATTTAACGTTTTAAAATGAATTGGTCTGACCAGGTAAGACATCTCCAGGCTGCTTCTAAGGACATAACAAAATTCGTATTTAGCAATTAGGTTTTCTTTTTCCTTGAGTATATTTCATAAAAAGAAACAAAAATATAAATGCAGCCATTTTAGAATAATTAATCAATAGCGACATACCAAAATTTAATTATGCTACAGAAAAGTGACCAATTTTATTGAATACACACATGTATTTAGTATATAGCTGTTTTACGGATTCTTACCTGACAGGTTTGTCAATATACTCCATGTTTCATTATCTACACTTCAGACAACGCATTTCTTAATTACCCAAAATTGAAACAATTCAGGCTACAATAAGATTGTTCAATCTTTAAAACTCCCAGAAAAATAAATAGACATAGATCAAATAACAACTTATGATGATGAAATCATAAAAAAATATAAACAAACTGCCATTAATAATTAATGCCGGGCGCTTTGTCAGAGTCAGTTCGCTGTTGGCGTTGGTGTTGCTATGTTGCTATTGGACGACGATGACATACTATCGAACATACACGAACACCTAAACGGAGGGAATTCAAATAAATGTTTACAAATTAAAACAAACTTTCAGAAACATTACAATTGTAACTTTACGTGAGCTTACAAATGGAGAAAAACAACATGCCGGCAAAGGAGATATTATATTTGAAAGTTACGTTAAAGTTTCATTTGTAAGTTTGCATTGGTTTTTTGCCTGCAAACATTTAGAAATGTTGCAACCTTAACTTGCTTAATGGTAAATTATCTAACGTCGCGGTAGGCATTTGTAAGTTACCATGCTTAGTGGGATAGAGACAGTCAAAAAAAAAACATACACTTTGGGCAATGTTTTAAATACAACCATATGTCTTAAATTGAAATTGTATACAGATAATAGAAAAACACTGTATGTATGATGCAATATAAAGTCACATTAGGATTTATTAGAGAGCTCTGACAAATGACGTTTAAATTATATTTAATCTTATAGATATAAATTCAATAGATATTAGCTTTTAACGCAATTACTAAAATAAAAAAATTCATGCAGATAATGAAAAGCCATAAAAACAAATTCTAAAAACATTTGTAAGTTACTGTGCGAACTTAAGGAATCACAGCAGTTTTAAGAAACAAAAAGTTCGAGGAAAAACTGTAACATCTAATCAAAAGTAGCACTTGTATTGCAGATTAATAATAATGATCCTCCAACATCCCTAAAACAATTACCAAGTCTAGTCAAAAGTTTCTATCATGTCCTGCACAATAATTTTGAATAGAAATAAGTATTTCCCTTTTATCTTCTCTTATCATTTAAGATCTGGCAATGAGCATGGCCAGCTTGATTTCGTAGCGCAGTTCTCAATGCTTTGTGAGAATAATAACATATTCAATAATATTTTATGGAGTGACGAAAATAGATTCCATAACAATGGCGTAATTATCGGGAATAACTACTGATACTGGTGTAATAATAATCCTAGATGGATGTGACACAATAAACATCAGCGTCTAGGTTTAGTGTGAAATTTTGAATGCTCACATAATTGGTCCATATCTTTATGAAGGCACTTTAACTGGTAAAAGTTACACCAATTTCCCAGGAAGTGAACAGCAGCTTTCATGAATCATGTTCCCGTAGAATATAGGAAAATGACTCATGAGTTCAATAGGATGGAGCACCTCCCCAAAATACAATGACAGTATAGAACAATTTACACCATAGATTTCCTGGTTGGTTACTAATGGAGTTATCAGGTGGCCAGCTCGGTCTCCTGACGACACCCCAATGGATCTTTGGAGTAACCTAAAATACTTTACAAAAATTTTGTAGAAGATTTGGCGGATCTCTACTATTATATATATATATATATATATATATATATATATATATATATATATATATATGTATATATATATATATATACATATACATATACATATATACATATATACATATACATATATATATATATATATATATATATATATATATATATATATATATATATATATATATATATATATATATATATATATATCCAGGAATGGCTATTAATAGAGTGCTTTATAAAGTTTGCAATAATGAGCTATCGAATAGAATGACATCGTGTATCAACACAGACGGGCATAATTTTACACATTTAATTTTATAAATCCTTTTGCTGTCTAAACGTTCAGGTAATCTATTTTTATTGTTTTACATTATTTGTTTCCATGTTTTATTTAAGTAATTGCATTAAGAGATCAAAATTTAGAAGTTTTGAAGTTTTTGAAACCTACTATCTATTGAATTTATGTCTATGAGAATTGATATAATGCAAACGCCATTTCTCACAGCCTCCTAATAGTTCCTAATGTAATTCCTTCTATCATGCATTTTTCTATTATCTATATAGAATTTAATTTTAGATATGGTTGTATTTAATAAATTGTCTAAAAGTGTATGATCTTCCTGATTGTAAAATAAAATACAGTCTGTCCTATCTGAAATAAAACAAATTGTAATTTTCGGCAAAACTGGAAGTGGTACAGCAACCTGACTATGGTGGTTCAAAATATTACCCTTTTAATTATGTAAGGGATTCAAAAGAACACAGCGTCCAGTACTTGTATTAAAAAAGTTATGGAGGTTTTCATCTCGTAAGCAATGCTACACTTAACCTCAAATATCTATATAAAAAAAACGGTTGATTTTATGAAAGTGAGGAATATGAACAAATTAATTGACAATTCAGTTATCTATCAAACAGAACCTATTTCAATGATCTGAGGATCGAAAGCTTTCTTTGCACACCAGTGTCATCTACATTTGTGGTAATAAAAAAATATGTTTTCTGTAAAGTTCAAGCTTTGCACGTTCTTTATCTTACACCTTTAACACTTTTCAAAAATCCCATTTAGTTTTGAAGAAAATGACGTATGGACTTTAAATGGCACACCTGTATGGTATTTTTACAATAAGAGTGGAATGATTTTATGAAGGGAAGCAGTGTAATGTTGCTACATTGAAGCTTTTCGGTATTAGTAAATTTTTATTGATATGACTTCAAAACATCAAGTGCGAACAATTTCTCATAAGTTTTTTTTTGTGTTCAGAAAAGTGAATAGAGATTCTGTAGATATGTATTTATTTTTGCAAACAGTATATATATATATATATATATATATATATATATATATATATATATATATATATATATATATATATATATATATATATATATATTATTTTGTTTACCATAGGGTGCTTAATTAAATATATTTAAATAATAATAAATCCTTTTCAGGTGTAAATTTTATAATAAATGTATACAGGATGTTACAAAATAGTGGGCCAACCCGCTAACCACAGATTTCCGAGATGAAAATTTTATGACTTTTCTTATAACATTTTTTTTCTGGGGGCCCCGTTTTCGAAATACAGAGTGTTGAAATTGAACTTAAAAAATTATTTTTCATTTCTAATTTTTATGTTTTTGAAGTTATCTGCATGAAATTTTGCACGTAGCCTTATTTCAGAACTAGACCCCATCTGTATAGACGACAAGAGAAAAATCAAATCCCAAGGGGGTACAGGGGGGGGGGGGCGTAACCAGTATTGACCCTCTAAACTTTTTTGTGCGCACGCCAATGGTTTCAAAACAAATGGCTTTTGTTAGACAAAATAATTTTATAACTTTTGTTTCTCTAGTTTAATTTTGATAAAATAACTAGTTTATGAGTTATGGTAAGTTGTATGGTCGGACCCAAGCAGGTGAGAAAAAACCTATGAAACTTTTTTCATTTCTAATTTTTAAGTTTTTGAAGTTATCTCCATGAAATTTTGCACGTAATCTTATTTCAGAACTAGACGCCATCTGAGGAGAGAAAAATCTAATCCCAAGGGGGGTACAGAGGTGTGGAACAAGTATTGACCCTCTAAACTTTTTTTGTGCGCACGCCAATGGTTTCAAAACAAATGACTTTTGTTAGACAAAGTAATTTTATAACTTTTGTTTCTCTAGTTGAATTTTGATAAAACCACTAGTTTATGAGTTATTGTAAGTTATATGGTCGGACCCAAACAGGTGAGAAAGAACCTACGAAACGTTATCTCCATGAAACATAACGTGTAGTCTTATACCACGACTAGACGACATCTGCGTGAATAAGAAAAATCAAACCCCTACATTTTTTATTGGGGCGCCGGTGGTCTAATAGAAACTAATATCGTAGGTTATTTGTGTTCTTCAACGCCGGTGACACATCTCAACAAATTTTAAAAAAATATATAATTTTTTTTACTCATTTGCAATCAGAATAGAGAATATACTACACAGAAATTGTAGTTCATTTCATTGCCTTAAATATTGCTACTTGAATACATACATACTTGTTTCATACATATGTAATTAGAAGTCATCAAAACTATTTTATAAGTATAACTTGTATTAAACTTAAGCTGTCAGTCTAGTATTAACATGAAAACTGAACCAAAAATAATGAAAAATGGTAAGTAAAGTGATGTTATATAAATAAAATTATAATTAAATTAAATGCTCAATATAGCTACCACCCTCTTGGATGCACAGATAAGAGAAAACCGAATTTTTTTGAAAATGTCTGGTTTCATACGGTATTCCTCTGTGCCTTGTAGAATTCGTTCCCACAGATGTTCTGCATCGAGTATGGGCACTCTGTACACAAATTCTTTCATATATCCCCAGAAACTAAAATCTGAGGGGTTGAGGTCGGGAAAACGGCTGGCCAGTTGACAGGTGCATCTGCCCACCGACCAATCCAACGGCCATTGAATGTGTTACTTATTGTACTGAAAAGTTACTATCATTAAACTCTTACCCATTATTACCATATCTGTTATGTCAGAAAATGATATGATATTTGTCACATTGTCGAAAATGATAGGGTCAAATATCACAAAGTATACCTATAGTTTGAATATCGCCGTGAAAATAATATTTTGACAGTCAGCAACTTACCTTCTACGAACAACGAATATAATGGCAAGGTTTTTTTTTCTGTGGATTTGTTCATCAGACATTACATATTTTTTATAAAATATAAAATAAATAGGCCTTGCAAAATAAGAATTATATTAGAAAAAGTTCCATTCATGAAAATAAAGTTTCCTGTTTCGGTCCGATCATTCAACTAACTCATAAACTAATCGTTTTATAAAAATTTAACAGAAGTGACTAAAGTTACGACATTGATTGATCTAATAACAGACATTTGTTTTGAAACCATTGGCGTGCGCACAAAAAGTTTAGGGGACTATTAGTAATACCATCCCTCCTATACCCCTTGGGGTTTGATTTTTCTTATTCACGCAGATGTCGTCTAGTCGCGGAATAAGACTACGTGCAAAATTTCATGAAGATAACTTCAAAAACATAAAAATTATCAATGAAGAAAGGTTTCGTAGGTTTTTTCTCACCTGTTTGGATCTCACCATACAACTTACAATAACTCACAAGCTAGTCGTTTTATCAAAATTCAACTAGAGAAACAAAAGTTATAAAATTATCTTGTCTAACAAAAGTAATTTGCTTTGAAACCATTGGCGTGCGCACAAAAATTTTTAAAGGGTCAATAGTTGTTCCAACCCCCCCTGTACCGCCCTTGGGATTTGATTTTTCTCTCCTCGTCTACACAGATGGCATCTAGTTATGAAATAAGACTATGTGCAAAATTTCATGGAGATAAGTTCAAAAACATAAAAATTAGAAATGAAAAATAATTTTTTAGGTTCTATTTCGAAAACGGGGCCCCCAGAAGAAAAATGTTATAAGAAAAGTCATAAAATTTTCGTCTCAGGAATCCATGGTTGGCCCACTATTTTGTAACACTCTGTATAAGTTAATAAGCGCCTAGGCATTGTAACAGTTTATGCAAGAAATAACGTGAATGGAATCTGTATCAGTCCTAAATAGAACTGTTTAAAATATTTAACGAGATATAGGTGACCAATGAACAAACAACTATCAATTCACGTTATACGTCAGCACACCAATTTGTTTACTGTTTACGTTTAATAATTACGCAATTTCGCAATGTCATCAAGGGTTGCCAACTTATAGGAGTAAAATTTGTATTTCACCTGTAATGTGATGTATGAATCTGCTTTAGAAATTTTTATTTGTGCATTGCTCACATTTAATTACAAAAAATTGTGGCATTCCATACTTATCGTAAAAATAGCATTTGTTTTATCAGTATATTGATTTAATTTCATTGGGAATTCAAACCTCTTTGAGATCACTGACAAAATGACTAACAGATTTGGACCTATTGTATAGCTCAGCAGAAATTATAGTAGTTTTCATGGGTTTCTGTTACCCATTGTTATTGTCAAACATCTATCTTAAAAAAAGGGGGTGATTCAAACAAAAGGCTGGTTGAGTTATCCTATGTGATTTAATTTATTAAGCAAAATGTGATTGTCAACAGCATCCAATTTAAAACTAAAGACATAAAACAACCCTATTATTACTTGGTCCTTGTTAATAAAGCTTCTATAGTCTCCAATTGCGGTTATCGTCAATTTGCTTGTTTGAAATCCATGTATTTATTAATTTAAACTTTTCTAAAAATACTTTAATCAATTATAATATGCAGGTTCAAAAACTTCAGCCAGTTAATCGGGAAATTGTATCAACCTATAAATTTCCGGTTTGTGTGGATCATTTAAAAAATGGGATTACCTTCAGAGTGCTTTAGATGTACTTCAAGCTCAAACGACTTATTTATCAGCAATCAAGTGTATGGGCGAATCTGATAAATTCGCGGCCGAGGGTATTAAATGAAACAAATTTACTGATTAAAAACATTTATTTTTGTAGATATTTTTTCGATATAATACATTTTTCACATCTGGCATACAGGACCTTAATATCATTGAAAAATGTTCTTTCTTCTCTTCAAAACGCCTTTTCGTGGTCGCCTTGATCTCATTATCATTGGTGACTCTACGGCCTCCTAGCTCCTTTTTCGAATTGAAGGAAGGAAGAAGTCACTGGGAGTGAGATCTGTACTGTAGGGTGTGTAGTAAATTTCCATAAAGTCTGTCTCTTCAGAGCTTCCCTTGAAACGCGCCCCAGTTTGCTTTGTCGTTTCTAAACTACCGTCTTTCGTGCCTCGGCCAATAAACTAGCATAGTATTGATCCTTCATCGTAGTTCCAATGAACACATAATCTAGTAGCAAGACATCTTCGCTATCGCCAAAGGCTTTGAAGCTCACTTTTCCACCTTGAATTCTCCGGAGGCCTTGCACCCTTTTTCATCCACTGCATGGATTCCTGTTTGGATACCAAGTCATATTGACAGATTCAGGTTTCATCCACGGTTACTATTCTGGTTTAAGTTTCGTCGGGGTTGTCTTCAACTGAATCTAAAAATTCTATGGAGTGTGCAAGCCATCGTTTGCCGATTTGAGTGAGCATTTTTGGTATCAGGCGTGCACAAATTCTTCTCATGCCCAAATGTTTTTCCAAAATTTCAGTAACACTTCCTTTGCTGATCTACAATTCTTCAGCTTTCTGCCACAATTTTATTCTTTGGTTGACCAATACCAATTTCTTGGCTTTTTCAATCTTTTCTGGGATGACTATGGTTACAGGTCACCCAGGACGTTAATATCATCGAAAAATATTATTTTTTCTTCAAAATGCCTTTTTGTGGCCGCCTTCATCTCATTATCATCGGTGAATCTACGGCCTCCTAGATCCTCTTTCGAATTGATGGAAGGAAGAAGTCACTGGGAGTCAGATCTGTACTGTAGGATGGGTGGTAAATTTCCATAGTCCGTCTCCTCAGGGCTTCCATTGCTAATCAACAATTCTTCAGCTGTCTGCCACAATTTTATTCTTTGGTTGACTAATACCAATTTCTTGGCTTTTTCAATCTTTTCTGGGATGACTACGGTTACAGGTCGCCCAGGGCGTGTATGATCTTCAGATCTCACGTGCTTGTTGAAATAAATGAGTCAATTTTTTAACCATGGTGTATGAAGACGCAGAATCTTAAAGAACTGACGACATGCCTTCAAAAAATAATTTCGCTGTTTTCGTTTTCTTACAAGGTATTTTACCACTGCGCGAGGTTGAAAATTCCGCGACTTTTCAGATTCCACTGACATGATGTTTGCCGCCCAATGGTATGCACACTAGTTACTTCAAAATACAATGAATCTGGCATTCATACTAACAATCAGTGCAGCAACTAGTACATATAAAAAGAAGTGATTAGTCATAAGTAAGTACTTCACGCCATGGATTTATCAGCCGTTCTTCGTACAACATACAGTAAGGGTTACCATCAGTATCTCCAATCTGTAGTGATGATTTGTAAATTGTAATTTCAAAACTAGTATAAACCCAAAAATTTTTAACAATTTAAAAATAACTTAAAAAAGTTAATTTCAAATACAGTAATACCCTGGACTTACGCGGTAGGTGGGTCCGAGCGATTGCCGTGTAAGTCGAATTCGCGTAAGTCGGGGTTCAACTTTGCATATAAATTCATATAAAGTATGTTTAATCGGGACCAGAGTTTAAAGAAAACAATAATTTAGAAGAAAGATGTTTAATAAAGTGTAAGATAATAAAACAATTTACATTGTTATGAATAAAGTAACCTAAACCGAAGTTATTTTGATGTCGAAGGTTTCATATATTCTAACAATGTTGCCTGACGAGTTAAGTTTTTCTTCTTCTCACGCAAAATTTCCTCGTAGCATACCAGTAATTTTTTTATTCCCCGTTTTGTAGTAGAAACGCGTTCTTCATTAGAATATATTTTTTCTAAAATTTGTAACCCCTTTTCAATTGAATTGAGTCCTTCTGTTAAGTTTGCAATTGTCATTTGATTTACCGATTCAACTGGTCCGAATCAGTTTGTTCAATGTCTTGCTCATACTTACGCATTTCTATAACCTCGTCAATTGTTAGCTCTTGATTGTGTGAATCTAGCAATTCTTGAACGTCATCATGATCGACCTCTAAATTTAATTGTTTGGCGATATCGACCACTTCTACTATTATGCTATCGATTTGTTCAGGATCTGAAACTGATTCTCCTTGGGTTTCAGTGGTGAAAAAAAATGGACACAGTTTTTTCCAGACACCATTCAAAGTTTTTTGTGAAACCTCATTCCAAGATTGTCCAATAATTCTTACAGCATCTAAAACATTGAATTGCTTTCAAAAGTCTTTAACAGAAAGCTCTTTGTTTTGTCTCATAGCTTCATGTAGTTGTGCAAATGACCGCCTTGTGTAGTAAGCTTTAAATGTTTTAATGACTCCCTGGTCCATTGGTTGAAGCAAGCTGGTAGTGTTTGGTGGCAAAAATACAACTTCCACTCGTGGATCGAAATTAATTAGAGCTGCGGGAGGATGACCTGGTGCATTGTCAATTAGTAGCATCACATTAAATGGGATTTCTTTTAATTGGCAGTAACGTTCGACTTCAGGAATAAAATGATGGCCAAACCAGTCTTCAAAAAGAGAAGCTGTCACCCAAGCTTTCGCATTAGACTTTCAAATGACAGGCAAACCAGCTTTGGATTTATTTTTTAAGGCTCTTGGATTTTCTGAGCGATAAACTAATATAGGTGTCAATTTACAATCTCCAGCTGCATTCGCACCAACCATCACTGTCAATCGATCCTTGGCGGCTTTAAAACCTGGAAAAGTTTTCTATTCACACGCAATATAAGTTCTTTTAGGCATTTTCTTCCAAAAAAGACCGGTTTCATCTACGTTGAAAATGGTTTGGCTAGTGTAGCCACCTTCGTCTATCATTGTTTTGAGTTTTTCTGGATAGAGAGATGCAGCTTCTTTATTAGCGCTTGCCGCTTCTCCACTCTCTGCGATGCTATGCCAATTACAACGACTCTTAAATCGGCTGAACCAGCCGTTACTAGCTTTAAACACTTCATTTTTAGCCGCCTCCCCAGCTTCTTCTTTTAGTTTTTCAAAAATCTGCTTTGCTTGAAAGCACACTGTATTTTGATCAACAGGACAATTTTTCACTCTTACTTGATTATCACACCATGACTGTAGCAATGTTTCCATCTATGCGATAATACTGTGACGCTTACGGATGTTGAATTCAAAGATTGAGAGTCTTTCACAGCGTTCATAATTTTTTCTTTACCTTTTATAACCGTTCGGACTGTTGATTCCGGTAGGTCAAATTTCTTTGCCAATTCACAAATTTTAATTTTTGCTTCAAAGTCTTTAATTATATTCAGTTTACACTCCAAAGACAATGGTTTTCTTTTCTTGTTAGGCTCAAATGACTCATTTTTCGTTCTTTTAGATGACATAATTAGAGTTATAAGTAAAACGCACTGCGCACGTAAAACAATTCCACGCGGAACACGTTTAAACCTGTCGCAAACTGAACACTGAGAGGGTGGAGCCAGAGAGCCGATGCGCGCGGCAATCAAAATGAAAAACCGCGTATCTCCGAATTCGTGTAAAACGGGGTAGCGTAAGTCGGGGTATTACTGTACTTAAATATAAATTGCTTTAAAATTGGATGCACTTTTTAAAAACGTTTATATGTAAAATATATTTATATTATATTTATTTATTAGTTTCAAATTCTTCTTAGAATTCCAAATCATTATATTTGAAGCAAGGAACTTGGTTGTGCCTTCTGGTTGTTGTAAATATATTTTTGTGAAAAGTATTTCGCACAACTACTACAAAACTTTAATGTAGATATATATTAGATAGGACAGGGTGCCTAACTATCATCAGGGCTTAAATTAATTATAAAATATTATTGTATATTGGTTCTTAGGATTGTTAATCTCTGGCGATAATAAATTACCTGAAACAAAGTGAATAGGCTGATTCAAAGAAGTCAATTTTTATTTCATTTAGGATGCCTAAATATTTTTTCTTTTTAACGCTGCAGCATGTGCAACAAGTAAGTTGTTAAATTACCATTATATTTGCCTTGTGGAAAGTACATATTATGATCTGAAAACACAATGACATGGTGGCTTAAGCTTAAAGCTTTTAATTTAGATAGTTATATATTTTCCATAGAGTAACTTTGAACCTCTAAACATCATTAACTGAAGTTAATATAAGTTGGTCTTGTATATTATTACTATCTTTTATTTTTTTCTGTTATCATAAGTAATTGTTGCTTCTTGTTTGGAAGACAAAATATATAAACTTGTATGCTTATGCAGTTAGTGAAAAATAATATATTTGGTTGATGTATAGGATGATCTTTGAAAAGTATTAACCCTCTAATTTTTGTATTTTTAGACATCAAAAAAGTTTAAATGTTATCTATTACATTTTCAATATTCCATGGTTTAGAGTTATAGGCTGTGAAGCGGTTTTGTTTTAGAGGAATACTGTATATTCTGGCACTAAATGGTAATTATAAATGATAACATAATAATAATTATTGGTACTACGACTAGCTCCGCTGTAAACATGTACACCGCAGTTGCCCGATCATGTTACATCCGTTATCATTGACACTCACCAGTCATGTTTAATCTATTCCTCTGCTTTTGTATCGAATACAGTCTTATACCTCTACATATTGCTTGCAGGTTGTATATTCTGGCTTGGCAACAATGGCTTTTATTTTTGTTTCTTTAATGTCTGTCTCTTTCCGCCACTATGGCCAATCACCAACACCAGGTAGTATTTTCATCTCACTTATGCTGAAATTTTCGATGAAAGTTTCGCTTTAACGTGCCCAGCATCGTATGGTATACTGAACTGACGGCTTTAACTATTCCACCCCTAAAGGACGGAACACACACACACACAGACATTCAACCGGCACACATTGCTACAACCTCTGTTGATGTCCATTTTACAGTCTTATTCTTCTTCGAATGCCGTCTCCTATCGAAGATCAGCAACAATTTTGGCGAATTCTTCTCTGTCTTGGGCCCTTTTCAGCAAAGTGTTTGAACCCAAGCCTGTCCAATCTCATATCTCCTTAAGGCAGGAGCACTGCCTGTGTCCCGGTCCACGTCTACCTTCGATCTTACCCTCAATCATGAGTTGTAGAAATTCATATCTATTGTGTCTCATTACATGACCGAGATATGCAGTTTTTCGCTTTTTTATGATTTCGATGAGTTCACGTTCTCTGCCCATATGATGCAAAACCTCCAAATTTGTGGTGTGAGCAGTCCAAGGAACTCGCAACATTAGTCAATACACTCACATTTCGAATGCCTCGAGTCTGTTTAGACGGCCAGCCTTTAGCGTCAACGCCTCAACCCCAGAAGCAAGGAATATATGTAGCACTTCACAAAATTGTATCTAATTTGTATATCAAGTAACCTATCGCTTAACAGACTTTGCATTTTTAAGAAATTTGCCCTAGCCATTTTAATCCGAGCTCTGATTTCCAAATCAGGACTCACATCTTCGCCGATCCAACTGCCCAAGTATTTAAACTTAGAGACCTTGGTTATCTGTGTCCCGCATACGTTTATATGTATTGGTTGATTTGGATTCCGGTTTACCGCCAATATCTTTGTTTTTGCGGTGTTGATTTTTAAGCCTAATAGATCTTATTCGGCTGATATCTTGTTAAGTAGCCGCTGCAAGCCCTCAGGACTGTCTGCGATTATAAGTGTGTCGTCGGCATATTGTAGATTATTTATCAAGGTTCCATTCATTTTATGCCATCTTCTGCACCTTCAAGTGCGTTTTGGAATACAATTTCGGAGTACATGTTAAAAAGCATAGGGCTCAGTACACAGCCTTGTCTGACTCCACGTTTAATTGGTACAGTTTTTGTTTGGGTGTTTTCAATCTGTACTGTCGCCACCTGGTGTTCATAGAGGCACTGAATGATTTTTAGATCTTGGGAGTCTAAACCTCTACTTTCTAGTATGTTCAGCAGCGTGCTATGTTTGACACAATCAAATGTTTTAGCATAATCTTGAAACACAGGTATACTTCCTTTCGCTGATCTCGACACTTCTGCAGCAGGACCGATTGCTCAAACAAAGCCTCTTTTTACAGTACATACTGAAAAAATGAAATGCAATGATCACCTACTGGGAGTCGAACCTAGGACCCTTCACTTCAGAGGCATATGTTCTTATCACTGGATCAGCTAGGGTGCAGCAATAGTTTTTCCATTCTTGTTTCCTATTTGCTTCTGGATACTCTCATTCTAATCGCAAATGCGCGACATTCAAAGTGTGTCGTCCCAGCAATTGTAACTCCATGGCTACTGAATTGAATTGAAATTTTCCATTTAGGTTTAAAAAGACAAATACATCAAAATAAAGCACTCTACACAGTGAGTCAGACTCGATGGCGTATTAGAAGTATATGGTGAACCAAAATAGATAGAAATCTAAAATTTGGGTTATATTCATAAGTGGTCATGATATTCATTTTGAAAATATTTTTGACTCTGCGGCGTTGCCACATCCATCCTTACTTGATATTAACTTTGTTAAATTAAACAGCCTGTGTATTGTGACATTTTCAGATTCCCCGGAACATTTTTAAAGTTTCTTATATTATGTATCTTTCACCTATCTTAATCTGTTAAGGAGATACAAATCATTATTACGGAAACGTAGCAACCTGCATCCATTAATGAAAAAAATATTCTTTCCATAATCAGCATAGGTGCAGGTCTAAGTTTTTAAATTGTTTGCTAATAGGTTGATATATCATGAAAATCCAAATATTGTGTACAGGTGTTTACAAAAAAATGAGCATTTGGTAGAATATAAAAGGGCAGGTAATGCAAGATTTTCAAATGCAAACACCCTGTATTTTATGGGAATAGCAAGATCGATAGAGTTTCTATCTAAAAGTACCACATGATGTTGTACCTATTCACAGCAGGTTTTAACTTATAAGCAAAAAACCAGAATATTACAAATACAATTTTTTAAACTCCGCGGAATAATATGAATTTTTAATTTCTCAACAACCTGTCATCTGATAAAATATTTCTGCAAAAAATCTGGTTTATTATTTAATACTCAAAAATTACACAATTACCGGTGATACTGCCAACTACTGGGGCCAACTAGTTTTAGTTAACTCGACTGCTGATAGATGAAGTTCACTACCTTACATCCACTTTGATATTATTTTTATCTTGTGGAAATTCGTTTTCACATTGTGGGAATTTGTTGTTGCTGAGTTATGGACATTATTAGTTCGTTGCTGGTCACATACGGTAAGTTTAAACTAACATTTTTTTGTTTGTAAATGCATGTTTTTGTGCTCTCTTCGGTTGTCTCCAACGTTTTCTGGTCTGGTCAGGTCAGCTCAGGTCTTTGAGGCATGCCTGGCAGAGTGTTTTGTGCATAAACGACAAGAAAAATGTTGTCACGTCAACCCCTAAACAGGCTGGGACACCCGAAGCAAATAAAAATGCTGGAAGGGGAAGAACATTATTAAGAGAAAATGTTGATGCAAAATGTAAAAAAGGGTGCTTATATAAGTCCAACTAAGCCGTTTTTGTCAATGTTAGCTAAAAAAAAACCCTCTTGAATTTCTTCTCATTAATTGAAACTGCATTTGGATACTGTTCCTTGAAGTTACTGCATGTTCGGCTTGTTGGAAGCGTGGCATACTGATGGTAAGAAATATGTTTTCATTACTTGCAATATTTTGGTATTTTGATTGTCAAAAACCACTGGGAATAGATATAACATCATATGGTACTTTTAGATAGAAAATCAATTGATCTTAATGCAGGAGTTCCTCAAGGTTCAGCTTTAGCCCCTACTTTGTTTCTTCTCCACATCAATGACCTCCTCTCTAGCACATCCAACCCAGTTTACAGTTACCCGGACGACAGCACCCTCCACTCAAATATACAATATTCTAAGCCCGTCTCTTTAGCCCAATTAGATGAGGATCGCAGACTCATGGAGGGTTCTATCTCCGTGGATCTCCAAAAAATATTAGACTGGGGAAGTAGAAATCTTGTACAATTCAACCCCACCAAATCTCACTCTTGCTTTCTTTCTCATAAGAGATACACCAGCCCTAGACCCATCAAAGTGAAGAACCAAGTTATTCAAAGTAATGAGTCCTTTTCACTTGTTGGCATTTCTGTGGATCGAAATCTCAATTGGCACCAACATGTCACATCGATTGCAGAAGCGGCTGCTAAGAAATTAGGTTTCCTCTTCCGGGCTCGCAAATACTTTTCACCAGCTAATCTCTATACCTTATATACTTCACAAATAAGACCAAACCTCGAATACTGCTCCCACATCTGCTGCCGCTTCTACACTCGTTATCCTGGACTCCATTTAGAAGAGAGCTATATGTCTCATCGGTGACCCTACCCTCACCCAAAGGCTGCCATCCCTTGCCCTCCGACGTGCCGTTGGTGACCTCTCTCTCTCTCTCTCTTATAGATATCTCCACGGGCACTGCTCAGAGGAGCTTTCTTCCATAGTTCTCCACCTGCTGCCCCTACAGATCTACCAGGGGAACAGAGCGAATGCACACTTTTACTGTCCAGGTCACCAGACATAGAACATCTTGTTATGCCCGCTCTTTTGTCCCGAGAACTTCCAAGTTGTGGAATTCCTTGCCGGCACATGTTTTTCCTTCTTCTCCGAACCTCCAAACCTTCAAGTCCAGAATTAACAAGTTGCCTCTTTCCTCCATGTCGACACCCACGGTACGATAGTATTTAGGCTGTAAGCCCTCGTGGTGTGGTTGAAATTTAAAAAAAAACTTGCTATTATCATTATAAAACACAGGTGTTCCATTTAAATAATCTCCCATTACCTGCCCTTCTATGTTCTACCAAAAGCCCATTTTTTTGTAGACACCTTTATGCAATAATTGTATTTGCATGACATCATAACATAGCAATCTTTCGATACAAACAGCAACCAAAGACTCAAGACTCCACGTATGCCGGTTATGGAAAGAATAATTTTTCCATTAATGGATGCAGGTGACCAAATTTGCTAAATAATAATTTTTATCTCCTTAATGGTCTCAGATAAGTGAAAGATACATAATATAAAAAACTTTAAAAATGTTCTGGGGAATCTGAAAATGTCACAATATACATGCTGTTTTATCTGAAAAAACAAAATTGGTATCTGGTAAGGATAGATGTGGCAATGCCACAGTGTCAAAAATATTTTCAAAATGAAGATCATGACCGAACGTAACGCAAATTTCATATTTCTATCTTTTCTGGTTCACTGTATACTTCTAATGAGTCATCCAGTTTGGCCACCCTCTATACAATGGTGAACATGACAAGAAAGTTAAAACGATGCTTCCTGACACACTGACATGAAGAAATAGCGTTTGTTGTATTTGTTTCACTTATATTTAGCTATATATTTAACTTAAAAACCACAGATTTTGGATATTTTTGAATGTCAAAAGTGTTTCAGCTACATTGTAGTAGTTTTGATGTCTAGAGAGCATGCCTTGCTGCTTTAGGATGTCATGGAAAAAATATTAAACAAGAACCATCCCAATTAAAGTCAGACGTTTCCTACAAAATCTGCTGTATATTTAATTACAATTGAATAAATTTTAATTAAAGGTAAACTAAAAAGAATGCTATAAATACCCCCTCTTGATGATGCAATTTGCATTATTATTTACATTGAATTCACTTCCACTTAGTGTCAAAATATAGGAAGTGTTTCACTAAAAAGTCATCTTTTATGTTATCAAATGTCATATTTGAAATTGTAAGAAAAGCATTTTTTCTTAGAAATGCAAAAAGAGGTAAGTACTTTTCAATGAACCAACCTGTCCTATACTTGATAATTTCAGAATTGTTGTGTAATGAATATGGCTTTAGATAATGGTGGAATAATTAGGATTTTATAACAATGTAATAATGTGAGTAATTTTCACTATTTCAAACCTTAAAGGTGTGCAGCAAAACTTGCAGTAAACATATGATCACAGAAAGTTTTTCATGTTTTATGTTTAGTCTGTTTTTTCCGAACCCCTGCTTTTCTGCAAGGAGGATAGGAATATTTAACGTGCCAAGCGTCACATGGATGGACTACAGTTTTACGCCCCTTCTGAAGGGCGGAACGTGCAGACATTCAACTTGCTCAAATACAATACCACAATCTTGGTTGATGTTAATTTTACAATATGCACTAAAAAAGTGAAAGGGGAACCCTGTGAATCGAACCCAGTACCATTCAGTTCAGAGTCTTACCACTGAACCACAAAGGCTCTATTTTTAGTATATTAATCGGCTTTAGAAGCATATGGAAGTAGGTGAATGGAATACACTGCCTTTTAATAGCTACGATAGTTTATTTTAAGAATGTAAATATCAAGACAAAAAGCAACAAACGTACTTCGAGATATGTGCCAATGTATGAAGATACTACAAGTAATAAAATAGCAGATCTTCTAGCTAAAGAAGATGCCAATGTCATATTCCATGAACCTGCACCATTATGAGACTGGCAATTGGAACTACCGTAGGCCATGGTAGCCAAGCAATTTCACCTTACACAATGCCTGAAAACGCATTTTTTTTAAACATCCTGATCTTGTGCTCCTAAACTCTATAATTCGACAGAAGAGTCCCTAAAATATCAAACTTATGCAAGCACTGTTATGTTGAACAATAATAATTGACGTGATATAGATGTAGACTTCTTCTTTGGCTTCACAAGTGTTGTTTTTCTCTTCTGTAACTGACTTCTTCTCTGAGTTCCCAAGTGTTGGTTTTCTTCACTGTAACCGGTTATGGATACGAATATCAAAGTCATACAAACACCTTTATGTTGAACAATAATAATTGACTTAATACAGATGTAGACTTCTTATATGGCTTCACAAGCGTTGGTTTTCTTCCCTGTAACCGACTTCTTCTCTGGCTTCACGAGTATTGGTTTTCTTCAATGTAACCAGTTACAAATACAGATATCAAACTCATGCAAACACCTATACATGAACAATAATAATCGACTTCATACAGATGTAGATTACTTTTCTGGTTTCACAAGTGTTGGTTTTCTTCATTGTAACCGATTTCTTCTCTGGCTTTAAAGTGTGGGCTTTCTGTTACAGATACAAGTATCAAACTCATGCAAACACCTTTATATTCAACAATAATAATTGACTTGATACTGATTTAGATTTTTCTCTGGCTTCACAAGTGTTGGTTTTCTTCATTGTAACCGACTTCTTCTCGGGCTTTAAAGTGTGGGCTTTCTGTTACAGATACAAGTATCAAACTCATGCAAACACCTTTATATTCAACAATAATAATTGACTTGATACTGATTTAGATTTTTCTCTGGCTTCACAAGTGTTGGTTTTCTTCTTTGTCACAGACTTCTTCTCTGGCTTCACAAGTGTTGGGTTTCTTCACTAGAGTTGGTTAGAACCAGTTATAGATACAAATATCAAAGTCATGCAAACACCTTTATGTTGAACAATAATAATTGACTTGATACAGATGTAGATTACTTCTCTGATTTCACAAGTGTTGGTTTTCTTCGTTGTAACCGACTTCTTCTCTGGATTTAAAGTGTGGGTTTTGCATTACAGATACAAGTATCAAACTCATGCAAACACCTTTACGTTCAACAATGATAATTGACTTGATACTGATGTAGACTTTTCTCTGGCTTCACAAGTGTTGGTTTTCTTCTTTGTCACAGACCTCTTCTCTGGCTTCACAAGTGTTGAGTTTCTTCACTCTAACCAGTTATAGATACAAATATCAAAATCATGCAAACACCTTTATGTTGAACAATAATAATTGACTTGATACAGATGTAGACTTCTTCTCTGGCTTTACAAGTGTTGATTTTCTTCTCTGTAACCCACTTCTTCTCTGGCTTCACAAGTATTGGTTTTCTCCACTCTAACCGGTTACAGATACAAATATTAAACTAATGCAAACACCTTTATGTTGAATAATAATTGACTTGATACAGTTGTAGGCTTTTCTCTGGCTTCACAAGTGTTGTTTTTCTTCTGTGTAACCGACTCCTTCTTTCTGGATTCACAACTGCTGGTTTTCTTCTCTGTAACCGACTTCTTCTCTGGCTTCACAAGTGTTGATTTGCTTCACTCTAACCAGTCACAGATACAAATATCAAATTCGTATGTTGAACAATAATAATTGACTTGATACAGATGTATACTCCTTCTCTGGCTTCACAAGTGTAGGTTTTCTTCACTCTAACTGGTTACAGATACAAATATCAAACTCATGTAAACATCTTTATATTGAACAATAAAAATTTACCTGATACTGGTGTAGACTTCGTCTCTGGTTTCACAAGTGTTGGTTTTTTTCCCTGTAACCGACTTCTTCTCTGGCTTCACAAGTGTTGGCTTCCTTCACTGTAACCAGTTACATATATAAACATCAAACTCATGCAAACACCTTTGTGTTCAATAATAATAATTTATTATTATTATTATTATTATTATTATTATTTATTGGTAAAAATCATACAGTTATAGTAGTTATAGTAGTTATAGTAATATTTATTGCTACTAATTTTACAGCACATCATTTGACAAATAAGTTTTATACTTGTTCTTGCCCAAGATGTAATTTTGATGGAACAGCTTCAAACATTGATACCAAAACCTCAATAGTGACATTAATGTGAATTTTGACGTATCAAATTACGAAGTGTTATTTTTCTATTGACCGACTCCATCCCGAATTTCAGCCATTGCCTCCACTTGTACGGAAAACCAAACCATTTATGAATATCATTTGCATTAAACCATTATATTTTTTGCAATATTTAACCAAATAAACATACATACACACTAGGAATTTACAACCCGCTAAACGTCACATTTATACAGTGTGCCAATACAATAATTCTAGGACTTGTGGTGTACATTTGCATAATTTTAAAAGTTACATCTAAAGGATTGTGACATGTATATACCAAATTCGGCAAACTTCAAATTTTGACAAGCCAGGAAAAAATAATTCTCTTCACTTTCATTTCTTCAATCTAATGCTTCACCCATTGCCTTTATTTATGATAGATCTCAACCACTCCAATACACCATCGCAACTATAACTCAGTCTCCACATATCATATTTTGTCCAAAATTATCAATTTTGTGCAAGACCAAACTGACATTAAACGTCAATCATTTCATTATTTGATACAGATGTAGACTTCTTCTCTGGTTTCACAAGTGTTGGTTTTCTTCCCTGTAATCAGTTATAGATACAAATATCAAAGTCATGCAAACACCTATATATGAACAATAATAATTGACTTGATACAGATCTATATTTCTTCTCTGGCTTCACAATTGCTGGTTTTCTTCTCTGTAACCGACTTCTTCTCTGGCTTCACAAGTGCTGGTTTTCTTCACTCTTACCGGTTACAGATACAAATATCAAACCCATGCAAACACCTTTATGTAGAAAAATAATAATTGACTTGATACAGATGTAGGCTTTTCTCTGGCTTCACAAGTGTTGGTTTTCTTCTCTGTAACCGACTCCTTTTTTCTGGCTTAAAAACTGCTGGTTTTCTTCTCTGTAACCGACTTCTTCTCTGGCTTCACAAGTGTTGATTTTCTTCATTCTAACCAGTCACAGATACAAATATCAAACTAGTATGCTGAACAATAATAATTGACTTGATACAGATGTAGACTCATTCTCTGGCTTCACAAGTGTAGGTTTTCTTCACTCTACTGGTTACAGATACAAATATCAAACTAATGCAAACATCTTTATATTGAACAATAAAAATTAACCTGATACTGGTGTAGAATTCGTCTCTGGTTTCACAAGTGTTGGTTTTTTTCCCCGTAACCGACTTCTTCTCTGGCTTCACAAGTGTTGGCTTTCTTCACTGTAACCAGTTACATATACAAATATCAAACTCATGCAAACACCTATCTATGGACGATAATAATTGCCTTGATACAGATGTAGATTTCTTCTCTGGTTTCACAAGTGTTTGTTTTCTTTTTTGTAACCGAATTCTTCTCTGGCTTCACAAGTGCTGGTTTTCTCCACTCTTACCGGTTACAGATACAAATATCAAACCCATGTGAACACCTTTATGTAGAAAAATAATAATTTACTTGATACAGATGTAGACTTTTGTCTGGCTTCGCAAGTGTAGGTTTTCTTCTCTGTAACCTACTCCTTCTCTCTGGCTTCACAACTGCTGGTTTTCTTCTCTGTGACCGACTTCTTCTCTGCCTTCACAAGTGTTGATTTTCTTCACTCTAACCAATCACAGATACAAATATCAAATTCGTATGTTGAACAATAATAATTGACTTCATACAGATGTAGACTCCTTCTCTGGCTTCACAAGTGTAGGTTTTCTTGACTCTAACTGGTTACAGATACAAATATCAAACTCGTGCAAACATCTTTATATTGAACAATAAAAATTAACCTGATACTGGTGTAGACTTCGTCTCTGGTTTCACAAGTGTTGGTTTTTTTGCTCATAACCGACTTCTTCTCTGGCTTCACAAGTGTTGGTTTTCTTCTCTGTAATCAGTTATAGATACAAATATGAAACTCATGCAAACACCTATCTATGGACAATAATAATTGCCTTGATACAGATGTAGATTTCTTCTTTGGTTTCACAGGTGTTTGTTTTCTTCTTTGTAACCGAATTCTTCTCTTGCTTTACAAGTGTTGGTTTTCTTCACTCTAACCGGTTACAGATACACATATCAAACTCATGCCAACACCTTTATGTTGAACAATAATAATTGACTTGATACAGATGTAGACTTCTTCTCTGGCTTCACAAGTGTTGCGTTTCTTCTTTGTCACCGACTTCTTCTCTGGCTTCACAAGTGTTGGGTTTTTTCACTTTAACCGGTTATAGATACAAATATCAAACTCATGAAAACACCTTTATGTTGAACAATAATAATTGACTTGATACAGATGTAGACTTCTTCTCTGGCTTTACAAGTGTTGTGTTTTCTTCATTCTAACCGGTAACAGCTACAAATTTCAAACTCATGCACACACCTTTATGTTGAATACTCGATACAGATGTAGACTTTTCTCTGGCTTCACAAGTGTTGGTTTTCTTCTCTGTAACCGACTCCTTCCGTCTGGATTTACAACGGTTGGTTGTCTTCTCTGTAACTCACTTCTCCTCTGGCTTCACAAGTGTTGGTGTAACTACCACGTGTATTTATTTTATAATGAATAACAAAAAAAAACAGAACAAATAGGGCACTGACAATAAGCAAAGTTACCTACCTTTATTCTCCAATAATGCAGGAACATAAGCTTCGTTTTTCTGTATTCACACACAACACCTCTAGGGACCTCGTGTCTCCCAAAGGACTTACAAACAAAATGGATATTTAGAGACCTCGTGTCTCTTCAAGGGGTTGAAAGCAATTCGCTTTCTCGAGACCTCTTGCCTCTTCAAGGACTCAAAAACAAGTGGCAGAGGGATGCAAGCTTCTCTCCCTTCTCTCATTCTTCTTCCCCCTCTCTGGTCTTCTGGCGGAAACCATTAGTAACACTTACTCTATGTCAGTGTAGCGCGCGACATTTGAATTTAAAAGTGACAGAACAACGAGCATGAACATTCCGCCCACCAAAATAAGGATTTATTTTCACAATTATATTGTTTCTCAAATAAACAAACAAAACAAAAATTTACAATAAGCACAAAAAACAAAAAACTGAAGCTATTGGATTTATAATTAACTGTACAAAAAATTTCAAGGCAGACGTATTACTGCGATGGCAACAGACATAACTTCGTCAGAGGCCTATCAAAAGTGCCACTACTAGTGCGAACTTGAGCTACCCGAGCTATACCATCACGGCCTGGGTATAGTTGCATAATGCGTCCGAGCTTCCAAACAAGAGGTGACGAAGTCTCATCTTTAATCACAACTAAAGCTCCGATCGGGGGGGACGTTTGCACAGTATCCCACTTACCACGCTGCTGCAGTGTATGCAGGTATTCGTTCTTCCAGCGGCGCCAAAAGTCCTGGTGGATCCTTTGCACCAGCTGCCAGCGTGACAAGCGATTCATACTTAACAAAGTCAAATCAGCATCAGGAGGAGCACCTAACGGTTCCATTGTAAGAAAATGTCCTGGGGATAGGGCTAACAGATCATTTGGATCAGTACTCGCACTACACAATGGTCGAGAATTCAAAACTGATTCCACTTGAGCAAGCAACGTGGACATTTCCTCAAAGGTCAGAATCTGCAAACCGATCACCCTTCGCAAATGAGTCTTGACTGAGCGCACTCCTGCCTCCCACAGACCTCCAAAATGCGGAGCTGATGGGGGGTTGAAATGCCACTTAATGGTACAAGCATCTGCTGCCCCCTTTGCATAGTTTAAGAGCTGCTTATTTGAGCCGACGAAGTTGGTACCTCTATCGCTATACAAATTGTCACATCTTCCTCTGCGAGCCACAAACCTCCGAAGAGCTGCCAAGAAGGCTTCAGCTGAAAGATCAGACACTACTTCCAAATGGAGGGCCTTCGTTGCCATGCACACAAACAAACAAATATATGCTTTCACCTTTCGGACACCTCGATATCTGCCCTGTGTCACAAAAACTGGACCTGCAAAATCAACTCCGCTGTGTGAAAACGGCTTCAACTGAGAAACCCTGGCAACTGGCAAATCAGACATCATCGGTGCCATGGGAGTAGGATTCACTCGAAAGCAACGATAGCACCTTGACAAAACATGATGAATAGCTCTCCGAGGGGACAAAATCCAAAACTGTTGCGAAAGCAAATGAAGCAATGTGCGAGGACCAGGATGAAGATTGACATGGTGTGTGTGTGCAATGATTAACTCGGTGAGACGATGTGAGCGGGGCAACAATATAGGGTGTTTCACTTCAACTGGAACATCAGCTTGACGAAGGCGACCGCCCACCCTGAGGATACCCTCTGTATCCAGAAAGGGGGCTAACTTATTTATTGCCCTCGCACACCTCTCACCTTTAACCAAGGATGCTATTTCCCTTTGAAATACTTCACCTTGAGCACATTTGATAAGCATATGAAGCGCCTCCTGTAATTCGGTGGCTGTCAGAGATGCAGTAGTTCGGTCAGATGGAGACACCCTACAATTTCGCACAAACCGCTGACAATATACAACAACACCCTGAATTTTCCGTAGATGCGAAAAGCGATTCAAAAGTTTACTGAGCCACTCCTCATTTGCCAAAGTAACTAGTACGGGGAGAGTTCGTTGCTCCGCCAGGCACTCTTCTGGCGGCTCAAAACGCAACGACTTGGGCCAATTTTCTCTTGCCAATTTTAGCCAGGCGGGTCCCGCCCACCATAGTGGATGCTCACAAAACCCAGAAGGTAACATGCCTCTCGATGCACAATCAGCTGGGTTTTCTTGTCCACTTACGTGATGCCATGACTCTGGAGGAATCTTCTCTTGTATGCTTGCTACTCGATTCCCAATAAAGGTCTTCCACCTATTGGAAGATGATTTTATCCAGGCAAGTGCCACCATAGAGTCTGACCAAGCATACATAGAGTTAAACTCAAAACGACCTTCATACACCCGACACACAAATTCCAGAAGCTTTGCCAACAATAAACACCCACACAATTCGAGACGTGGAATCGATATTCTTTTTAAAGGTGATACCTTGGACTTGGCACACAGAAAATTGATCCAAACTTGACCCTCCTCTGATACTTGTCTTAAGTAAACAACTGCAGCATACCCTCGCTCCGATGCATCACAGAACCCATGGAGTTCTGTACTGATGATATTATCGTGTTTTACGCCTCTGGGAATTGATAAACCTGCTAGCGCACTGAGTTGTGATTTATACTGAGACCACTGACCAACAATATCCTTTGAGGGCTTATCATCCCATCCCACTTTTTGCTCCCACAAGCACTGCATAAGATATTTTGCCAACAGGGTAACAGGAGACAAAAAACCCAGGGGGTCATAAATTCTTGCCAATTCCGAAAGAAGATTTCGTTTTGTGCACGGACGATCAATAGGTTCAACATTAAAAGAGAATGTATCACCTATGGGACACCACTGCAATCCTAAAATTTTCAACACTGATGGATCATTTAAATCTAACGATCGAGGTTGCTGACTATCAGCTGATACTGTGGACAACAGTTTCGAATTATTGCTGGCCCACTTCTTCAATTCAAAACCCCCCTTAGCAAACAACCCAATCAATTGCCGTTGCAACTCAAAAGCCTCTGACAATGAGTCGACTCCACTGACTACATCATCCACATAGAGATCGGACCGAACTAGCTTTGCTGCCAATGGAAAAGATGATTCCTCATCATCACAAAGCTGCATCATTGTTCGGATTGCCATGTGTGGGCTTGAGGAGACCCCATATGTGACAGTATTAAGGCGATATTTCTGTACAGGTTCCCCCTTTGAGAACCTCCAGAGAATTCTTTGATAATCCCTATGATTATCTACAACCAAAATTTGTCGATACATTTGCCGAATGTCAGCAGTAAATGCAATTTTGTTTGAGCGAAATTTCAACAACACAGTGGCAATATCTGTCTGCAACTTCGCTCCCACTAACAACGTATCGTTCAGAGATACACCATTCGTACTTTTGGAACTAGCATCAAATACCACCCGCAGTTTGGTCGAAAGGCTGTGAGGACGCAACACACAATGATGGGGAATATAGTATGCATCAGATGGTTCCACAGCTACATCTGATACCAGAGACATATGGCCAGACTCATAATAATCCCTGATAAACTCCGAATAGGACTTGTGCAACGCTGGATCCCTACTAAGACGTGCTTCCAGGGAGTAAAACCGCCTCAATGCAACACTGAAAGATTCTCCCAAACACGGAGTACCCTCACGAAAGGGCATATTTAAAATATATCTCCCAGCACTATTTCGGTGCTGAGTCTTCTTGAAGATTTCCTCACATTTTTTATCTTCCGGAGACATAACTAAACCTTGTGGTACCTGTTCCAAGCTCCAAAACTGTTTCAAGGTATGATCCAAGTCGACCAACGTGCATAAACTATTCACAACAGAATGAGACTTTGACTGTTCTACACTGCCCATAAGCACCCAACCAAAAACAGTATTGATGGCCACTGGTGCACCTCGAGGCCCTCTCTTTATTCCAGGTCTAACCACATGAGCATAAACGTCAGTACCCAACAAAATTTCAATGTCCCCTGGTATACCAAACTCTGAATCTGCCAACTCTAAGTTCTGAATATGTTGCCAGTGGCACTGCTCAATTTTAGCAGAAGGGATCTTGGAACAAATGTTCGGAATCACAATCATGTCCAACTCTAACTTTGTTGGCTCATAAATGGACTCTACTCGACATTTGAGAGTGCCTTGGCTAGCAAGCGAGCTCATTTGGTTCAAGCCTTGAACCATCACTGAACGAGATGAGGTGTTGAGCCCCAATTTTTCAACACACTGCTGCGAAATGAAATTAGCCTCACTCGCACAATCCAGGAGAGCTCGACATCTCCTAACCTTTCCATTTTTATCTCGTACTAATAGCATTATAGTTGCCAGTAACACGGACTGTTCCCTTTTTACCACACTTGCCAACACACGCAATTGCTCTGCACCTTGTGGCTCTTCCACAGGTGGCTTGTTTGAGTCACTCTCATCTCCCGATGCCGGTGCTTTTGGGAAGTGCAATAATGTATGATGGTGTTTATTACATACACGACAACTTGATGACTTGCACTCCCTGCTGGCATGCGAGTTTGATAAACAGTTAAAACAAAGATTATTCTTTTTTGCGAACGTATACCGTTTATGAGAGGATAAAGATAGAAATCCATCACACTTGAGCATGGGGTGCTCCTCCTTACAATAAGCACATACAAGCTTTGTGCTGGTAACAAAGGACGAAGCGGGCCTAGCAGTGGTTGCTGAAACATGCTGCCTTCTATTAGTCACATAATTGGAAGTTAAGGCAGTTGTCTCCATTGCTTTACACTGCTTTTCCAAGAATCTACATAAACTACTAAAACTGGGAATGTCCGATTCGCAAAACTCAAGCTCAAATTTTTGCTTAAGACTCATATCCACCTTTTGCAGCAACATGTTGAATTTAGTGAAATCCCACATGTCATGTTCAAACTGCTTCAACGCTTCCAAATTTTCACTGAATACAGACAACAACGTTCGTAGGGAAGAAGCAGATTCACTATTTGCTTTGGGGGCCTGTACAATACCCTGCCAATAATTGGTCAACAAAACCCGGGTATTGTGATACCTTGAGACCAGAGACTTGAATGCAATCCCATAATTGCTTCCCGTTAGCGGTAAATTTTTGATGAGGCCAGCTGCATCCTTCACTAACGAAGCACTCAAATATTGGAACTTTTCAATATCTGACAATGATTCGTTCTCATGAATCATTGTTTTAAACAGATCATAAAAGGTTGGCCAGTTTTTCCAATTTCCATCGAATTTTGGCATTTCGATTTTCGGTAACCTCAAATGTCTGTTTAAATTTGAAGTTGACATAATCGCGTTTGCGTTCGTTACTTCCTTTTCACTGAGAGATCGAGCGTTCGATGATTTGACAGAACACCGCGACTTACTCGATGCTCGACTCGATTTCGAACTACCGTGAAAAACGGATCGAGCTTGATTCTCAGCGGCTTTATTTGCATAACCTCTCAGTTCTCGATAGATAGTTTTTATAGAGTATTGCAGTTCATCGAATTTGTTCTGCATTTCATGCTCGCTCTCCAACTCTGATCGATCAACTACCGACACGATGTCCAAATGCAATGAATCAAATAGATTGACCAACTCATTCAACGCCTCAAAACGAACCTCAAATCTATTCAACCTATCTAAATCCACTACTGCGTCTATTTTGACCTGTTGAGCCACGTGCAATATGGCTTCTACTCGTCTATAAACGCTTTCGCGCTTATTTTTTAGCTGAATCAACTCCATTGTTCAACGCAAAAAAATTCCTAAACGCGATTTAAACAATATGCAAACGTGATTTCAACAATATGCAATTCGAGTATGTACCTAGTTATATACAAGCAATAACGTCACCTTGAAATTAAATGACTCAACACGGCAATAAACAATTACAAATTTACTAGACTAAAGGAAACAAGTAAAATTACTTCAAAAAATGGACTGTATCAACTAATAACAAAACAAAACAACTATAAAAATCCGGTCGATGGGCCAAATGTAAATACCACGTGTATTTATTTTATAATGAATAACAAAAAAAAAACAGAACAAATAGGGCACTGACAATAAGCAAAGTTACCTACCTTTATTCTCCAATAATGCAGGAACATAAGCTTCGTTTTTCTGTATTCACACACAACACCTCTAGGGACCTCGTGTCTCCCAAAGGACTTACAAACAAAATGGATATTTAGAGACCTCGTGTCTCTTCAAGGGGTTGAAAGCAATTCGCTTTCTCGAGACCTCTTGCCTCTTCAAGGACTCAAAAACAAGTGGCAGAGGGATGCAAGCTTCTCTCCCTTCTCTCATTCTTCTTCCCCCTCTCTGGTCTTCTGGCGGAAACCATTAGTAACACTTACTCTATGTCAGTGTAGCGCGCGACATTTGAATTTAAAAGTGACAGAACAACGAGCATGAACAGTTGGTTATCTTCACTGCTACAAATTTCAAACTATGCAAACACCTTTATGTTGAACACTCTATACAGATGTAGATTTTTCTCTGGCTTCACAAGTGTAGGTTTTCTTCTCTGTAACCGACTCCTTCTGCCTGGGTTTACAACGGTTGGTTGTCTTCTCTGTAACTGACTTATTCTCTGGCTTCACAAGTGTTGGTTATCTTCACTGTAACAGGTTGCAGATACAAACATGAAACTCATGCAAACACCTTTGTGTTGAACAATAATATTTGACTTAATACATATGTAGACTTTTTCTCTGGCTTCACAGGCGTTGCTTTTCTTCTCTGTTACCGGTTACAGTGAAGAAAACCAAAACAACAACCAAAAGTGTTGGTTTTCCTCACTGTAGCTGGTTACAGAGAACGTGTGAAGCCAGAGAAGAAGTCTCTACATCCGTATTTAGTATGGAACGATTCCACCAAGTAAGGGCAACAACATTTAATTAAATAATTGACTTGGTTTTGATATGTGCTGTAACTTATCAAATCCAGTTGCCACTATAAGGTTTTACAGAAAATATTTTGTTGTTCAGGTAACGAAAAAAATGCCAAACAACTTATTCTGGAATCTATAAAGTTGGCATAACACATTTTGTTTTAAATTACCTCATCCTGTTCTAGCATTCTAGGTTTAGTTGAAAATGTCTTATTATTGGTATAAGAGAAACAACAGAGATTATAGACTTTTAATGTGTGAATGCCTTTAATACATTTGAAATGGTACTTCATATCAGTTAGATTGTTACATTGTTTGAAATCTATATTATTTCAGCTTTATCTTATACATGCTTTAATGCCAGATCAATTATACATATCTAGCTTTGATGTTAATATATCTAATTCATTTTATGTCATATACTGTATAAAATAAAGGTGTAGAGGTATTGTAATGATTATTTGTTAAATACAGGCCCTTGATATAGTGAAACATTCAAAGGTAGGCAACATACTCGGTGATGGTGACAGACGTAAGGGTGGTAGTCTTAAAGATAAGACCTCACGCAAGGGTTCCAGGGAGTCATTGGACATGTCCTACGATGGAGATGAGGTAAGTTAATTATGTGTTGGTTAGTCTTATATATCACTATAAGTTATGCTATATAGTCAATAAAAGTGGAAGCCACAATCTTACTTTTTGCATGTTAGGAAGCACTTACCTAGCTCATAATAATTTTTATTTGAACGAATTTACAATACATATCTTATTGTTTTAGTTAAATTTTTAGTAAAAATATGTTTTTTTGCCAAGTGTATATAATAATTTTTATGGTGATCACGATAGAGTTTTCTGATTTTCAGTTAAAGTGATTTATAATACGCATTATTTTGTTTTAGTTAATTTTTATTTAATCCCCTGTGGGACCGCGGATGAAATAAAAGAAAAGGCCCAAGGTAACTCCTACCTGTCGACTGACTGGAGTCAAACACTGGTGAGGGTCTGGTCCAGACGAGCCTGGACAGAGGCGGATGTCTCTGGGGCGTAGTATACTCCCGGATTTTGAGGCTTCTACTGTGCACTTTGAAATGGACGATTGATTTCGCTTAGTTGTTACTCGGGAGCAGGGTTCCAAATGATACTTACCGCCTTGGATCAAGCGTTGGCGGGTGTCAGGTCCAAATAAACCCGGAGGGGGTTGAGATCTCTGGTGAGTGAAATACACAGAGATTTTGAGGCACTTACTGTGTGCTTCAAAACCGACAAACGACCTCACATGGGTGATGTTCGGGAGTGGGACTGAGTGAAATGTCGGCTTCAGTCCAGCACTGCTGTATATCGGGTCTAGACGAACCCGGAAGAGAGCTGAGACCTCTAGTGGTGGATTACAACTGGAGATTGAGGCCTCGTCTGTGAGCCTTGAAACGGGAAAATGACCTCGCTTAGATGCTACTCCGTATGATACCGCCTAGAGCCAAAGACTGACAGATGTCGGGCCCGAACGAACTCTGAGAGAGGCTATCTGTCTGTAAGTTTGAGAATGGGCAAACGACTTACCTTAGATGGCAGTACACCTGTTAAACATACTTTTACCCACAAAAACATCGTCTCCTGCAGAGATCTCCATTTGTTGGGTAAATTAAACACTGGAGGGTATCGGGTCTAAACAAACCCGGAAGAGAGCTGAGACTTGTATGGGTGGATTACACCTGGATATTGAGGCTTCCTCTGGAAAAACTGGCTAACAAAGTTATCCAAGCCATTTACAAAAGAACGCTACTTGTCGGTGTGATATTAATAAACATAAAAACTGAAATTGACCCTGAATATGGGTTCTCGTGGTCCTACTTCTCACCACTTGAAGAATTTTTTTCAAAATTCTAAAATCGCTAACTCCTCATTAGCAAATCGTTTCTACGAAAATTTGTTAAAATGTGGAGTACTCTTCACAATACATTTAGAAATTGCAGATAGTTTAACTACCGATTCAGCTATACAGGTAATCAGAAGACTTATAGCAAAAAGAGGGCAACGACAGATCATGTAGAGTGATAATGGGACAAATTTAAAGGCTTTAAATAAATAATTGAAATTAGGATGAAAAAAATTAGATCCAGAACTGGTAGAAATAAAACTAGTTACAGAAGACATATAATGGGCATTCACATTCCTCATATGGGAATAGTGTGGGAGAGACTAGTGAAAAGAGTAAAGGATACTTCAAAGGTAATTCTAAAAGAGAAACCACCTAATTTTGAGGTGCTGGGAGCTGCCTTTGGAGAACTCCAAAACACTGTTAATAGCACACCACTCATATCTGTATCATCAAATTCTGGTGATTTAGTAAGTTTAACTCCAAATAATTTTTTATCGGGACATCAATTATTGCAAAACCATTTGGTATTTGTCCAGAAAAAGTAATTTAAAAAAATAATGGATACATTCTCGACAATTCGCTGAATACTTCTGAAAATGGTGGATTTTTTATTTTTTTATTTCTTTAACGTCGGTCTATCGACTATGGCCGATCACCGACGCCAGGGAGCAGTTTCACCCTACTTTCCTGGAAATTCTGCGGAACCTCTACCTTCTGTAAGGAGGGTAGGGATCTTTAACATGCCCAACATCGCATGAGCACCGGAACGACGGCTTTACGCCCCGTCCGAAGGGCAGAACGTGCAGACATTTAACTTGCTCAAATACAATGTCAGGACCTAGGTTGATGTTAAGGTTACATTATGTACTGAAAAGTGAGGAGAACCCTGGGATCAAGCCCGGTACCCTTCGGTTCAGAGCCACAGGTTCTTACCACTGAACCACAGAGGCTCATGAAAATGATGGATGTAAGAATATCTGCCTTTGCTGATTTTAGGACAAAATGGTTAATTTAAAGGACGGAAAAATTAAAATTGTTGACACGTGAAAATCAAAACAGGAGTATATGAGTTACCAGTATGAAGAGTTTGTTCTATAGACATGTTGTAAGACAATAAATCAGAAGGTAACAGGAGTAAATAAGTGACCAGTATCAAGAGTTTGTCCTATAGACATGTAAGACAATGAATCAGAAGATAACAGGAGTATGTAAGTGAACAGTATAAAGAGTTTGTCCTAAAGACATGTATGAAAATGAATAAAAATATACTTTGTCGTTGGGGTGGGATTTTTAATGTTGGAGGTTAGATATTGTTTCCATTTTATCTTTGTTTATTGTTACCTTTTGGGGGAGAAAGAGCTTGTTTTCCTTCCCGAATGTATTGCAGGTGGATTGATCCCACCCTCGCTAACTAGTCAGCTTTGCTAATTAACGTTGGAAGAAGAATATGTTGAAGATGTGGACTGTATTTATATATAACTCTAGGTGCACTGAATTCCAGAAGATTTCAATAATACACTTTCTTATATTTATATATGTTGTATTGTTACTATATACAGTTTGAACTTAACATTTATTTACAATTTGCGGTTTTACACTTGATTTAATGTGTTACTCAGGAGATTTCACAGTCTTATTAGCTATTTGCTATTGCATTTAACTGCGCGTATACTTTTAGGAATTCAGGGTTTCAAGGAGCGAAGAAGATGAGATCTGTAGTAAAACTGCACTGTAGAATTGAACTGGCTTAAACACACGAGTGATGTTTAAGTGGAAGATTAGGAACTCGGGGTTCCAAGAAGCGAAGAAGATAAGATCTGGCGTAGAACTGAGCTGTGTTTTGCGAAAGGCTTGCTTTTATTGAGCTTTCGCGTAACGCTAGGTGACGTAGTTGACATAACATCATGTCAGTAATGCAGAATGGCCAACTAGGTAGACATTATTCCTAGTGAAGAAAATCTACTGGGTGCATTTTAAGAATACGTCAAAGACAGTTTAAGCTATTTACAGAAAAGGACCTAACGGTATATAAGTATTCTTTGTATGGCATTGTTCACGCGTAAATGTAATGCGATACAGACGGCTGGAGGATAAAGATTACCAGCAAATTGGAAAGGATTGTGAAATCCAGAGATAACTACTTCCAGGTAGAAACTTAAAGGATAGTGCAACCAAATGAAATTAAAGACACAGGGGCGTACCAATATGTTTCTCCAACACCTTTATAATTTTATAATTTGTTATTGATAGTGATAGAGTCAGAGTATATATATATATATATATATATATATATATATATATATATATATATATATATATATATATATATATATATATATATATATATATATATATATATATATATATATATATTATAGAAAAATAAATAGTTTATTGTTCAGAAATGAAATAGTATTGTATAGCTAAACGCCTGTGATGACAATTCAAATTGTTAAATCATACAAGAAATTCTTGTCAAGAATAAATTTTGGATAGATTATAAAATTATTATGAATGGCTTGACTAAAATGAAAATAGTTAAAACTTTTCCATCAAAGTAAAATTGTGGTTGACACTTGTAAACTTTACATAGAAACACTGAAACATAAAACATTGTGGGCATGTGTTCCTAGATGTGACTAAGGTAAGTTTTATGCAGAATTTGTCTCGTGTATTATTGTATTGTCACACTCCCGGCTTATTATCCGTAATTAGGCAAATACTTTCAACACATGATTTATTTTTGGCACACTTGAAAAAAGCATTTATCAACTCCATTATTAAATACTCAATAAAAAAAAATAGTCAAAAATTATTTCTTTTATATTTACAGTAAATTATTTTTTCATTGTTTTAATTTTTGTTTAATATTTATATTATAAGGATGTATTAATTTAATGAAACTTAAGTTCTAATTTCAGTTTTATTTTTCTCTATTAGGTTTTAGTTAAAGCAGTTATTTAAAAGTTTTTTTAATTAAAAATTATTGATTAAAAAAGTTTACTTAATGATAGGATTAATTGGTGCTCATGCTGTCTCTGTCTCTTTCACTCAAGATAATGATATTATAAGTTGTATTCCGTTTCCATTTATTATTTACATTATATCAGAAGACCCAACAGAATCACTTTGTTAATGTAAGAAATTCAAAAATAATACGAAATAATATTAACATTTTTAAGAAAAGTCGACAGGTGCTAAACCCAGAGGCAAGGATTTTGTCGTTTTTTTTTTTGTTTTTTTGTAGCAACTCGAGTTGATGCTGCTATACAGGAAAAAAAATTAACATCCAATTTTGAGAGCTTTGAGAATTTCCAGCAAATAATGTTTTCGCTCAGGGTCGACGAAATATTTTATGGACTGGTGCAGATTCAATGCCTGAAAATACTGTATTGTTTACCTGATATGTGCTTATATGGGACTGTTTGACATCGCTAATGGAGCTAGGACGTTAAAATAAAGCGACACTAGTATGCGTTACAGCGCAGGAAGGTCATAAAGGAAACGAAAAGGCAGACAAATTGGACGAGAAGGCGCGCATCCAGGTCCCTGATAGATCCTGAACTTTTTGCGGCCTAGCTAGGCCAAGAATAAAGAGCACCATCAACAAATGACCCACGGCAAAGCACTGGAATGGTGGAAAAACTCCACACAACAAAAACAGGTCAAAAGGTTCATAAAAGAACGTTCACCTAAATTCACAAAAGACCTACTACTAGGAAGAAGCAGACATATGTCGGTTTGGTAATTGTAGGTCTATTAACAGGACATTGTAAGATGTAGGATAGGGTCGCCATCTCTGTGCGGAACCAGGTAGTATCTTGTCACAGCAGCTCTAATAAACACAAAATGTTATAAATAGAGATTGCATACAACTGACCAACAATTTTGTAAATAGGACACTGTCGACTTAATAAGCATATGGGTGAAATGAATCTGTGCAGATCCTGTCAAGAAAACACGAGAACTCACTCCAAGTGTTGTGCCAATGTAAAGGCCTAATGATGTTGAGAATTTAATCACTTGGTTATGAAAAACCAAAGCCTGAATGCTACACGAAGGAGCCTTGGTCGAAGCTATGAAACTAGTAATGAGCGACTAATACAATAACGAATACTTTGTGTTGTGTAACGGATCGGTATTCATTAGTGTGATTGTATAGTGTGTGAAAAATCGTATCAGGTCTACAGGACTTACGTATCACTAATAATTGCTTAGTAATGAATACACAGTAACAAATACTAAATCCGAAAGTAACAATTACATACGAGTATTAAAAAGTAACTCCGATTCCTGTTATTATATGCAGCCTGTAAAAGGAAATATAGCTGTACCAGGTACTCTAGAGATTTGTATTAGATTATCAGAATATACCTTAAAGGTCACTGTGAAAAATGCCATACGGCCAGTTTCCCCGCTCGCTCTAATCTTTTTAACGTGCCTTGATTCGCAAATCATTTATTTGACTTACCCTCATAATATTTTATTACGTTATGCCTAAGCTCAATCTTCTGAATTGTTTTTAATTTGGAAACTACAGTTTACACTAAATGCTTGGTGCAAAAACTATGTTTTTGTTTTGAAATGATTGTAAAATTTGAGTAATCTCCGTACCACCATGTTGTGGTCTGTCTTGTTGTTTCCACTTACTCAGCTTGCCCCCTGGAGTCCTTTGGCCCGCGACTCCTTGACCCCGTGGTCTGTCTTACCTTTCCCATTTATTTAATTTACTAGTTATCACATAATCCGACCAGAAAGCTTAACCAATTTTTCATCTTTATAGGAGATTAAACATTGATACATATACAATAAATTTGTATCTTCAGTATAACTTTCGCATATGTCAGAAATTAGGAAATTAGTGTTATTTGTTTTTTCTATTGTGGCAGTGGAATCTTGTACTTTCTTTTTATTTTAATGATCCCAGATTGGCTTATCTCCGTGATAGGAATTTTTGCACCACTCCAGTGTTTTGTTTCAGGTCCATTCCGCAAAATGGTTCAAGAGCACTTAGAGGCCTTGATCAGTCTCCTGCCTTATCCTTCACTCTGTGATCCTTGTATGTTGGCACTTATGCTCCCGGATTCAACACCTAAATCTGTTTTGGTTTCCTCAGTGTACCAGCTTATTTGTGATGTTACAGGGAGGCTGTTTTCATATGCTTTCCTCCCTACTTTCAATATTGAAATTTTTCTCAAAGTCTTACTTAGACACCATAATGTTAGTGGGCAATTCCTTGGTCAGTTCTGCCTTCAACTCATTGTACAGCTTCTCATACTCTCCTACATACTGCTAGATGTTTGACTTTGCATCAGTCTATGATACATTACTGAGTGTGCTTCCCCTCCAATGGATGGAGCAGGTAAAAAGGGTTTCCAACGCTGCTATTTGGATATTTTTCATGGCTTCCGTGATGCGCAGACAAGCCAGGCTTTGTACACTATTTAACAGCATAATGGCGACATTGTGCGGAATTTTCTTCGACTGAGGATCCATATCTAATCATGGGCGTTACTACCCTCGTATATATTCATAGGACCATACTGACGCTCATCCCCTAATTGTTAGGGCACATTCGTCTACATTTTCCAAGTGCAATTGTGGCTTTCTGTGTGAATTTTTTGGTGTGGGCATTCCATGTGAGTTTTTGGTTATGTGTTTTGCGTCGCACAGATGTCAGTTCTATTCCATTTATCACCAGAGGTTTCAGGCTGTCCAGTGTTCTTTTCTTTGTGTGTGATAACAAATCCCTGAATATCAGCACCAGGTGATCTGCATTGTCTCGACATTTACATATCTTTACTGGTAGGTTTTTTCGAATTTAATCTACCAATGCTGCCAACAATAGAGGAGACAACACCTCTCCCCAAGGGCAGGCCAAGGTCACATTTGCCAGGTCTTCCTACTTATGATTTTATGGTCCTTTGCTCTACTATGGGCGTAATCCACTGGAGTGGGTTGTTGTGTTAAATGTTCATTCTTTGTCCAAGAAGGTGCCTACTGCAATTTCTTTGTCTTATAGCGATTTCAACAGTAGTATATTTAAGTGAACCAGTGTTAGGTCTGTTGATTTCCCTGGCTGGTATGTGTATTGATATGTCCAATAAGGAGCTTATCACTTATGCCCAGTTTCACAAAGCTCGATTAAACAAGCTGTGGTTGGGCCGTGTGAAAACCTTGATTAACTAATTGGCCTTTAAATTTTTTATCGAGCTTTATGAAACTGGTTCAGTATTTCTTTTTTAATGAACCTGCCTAATAATCTTTTTACTGTTTTATAGGCTTATTGGCCTTTATGGTCTTGATGGCTTTGACATTATGTCTAAGACTACCTATATTTTCTGTAGGTACATAACCTTTACCTTATTTCATATTTGAGATATGTATCTCCAGGCTAGACAGCCTTTGAAGATTTTACAAAAATGTAATATTAACATATTTTGTTCTTTTTTAATTAGCATTAGATATATTCCATCCATTCTGGGAGATTTAAATGAACTGAGTTTGTTTATTGCCTACCTGATTTTGTTGGACCTTACCACTTTTTCGGCTACCAGTGCTCATCACATGTTCCAATCCCCACATAATGATTACACCTTATAGCACCCATGTCACTCTGTGTTGAACAGTTTTTTCATTTCATTGTAGTATATCAACTTTATCAATTGGACCAGGTTTTGCAGAAACTTTGCTTTTTAGTTTACCTCCCTTTTTTTTTTGTTCTGTTCAATAAATGTTCATTCCTTTTAATGTCTTTCAGTAAGCCTCTGCCCTTTCTCACTCCCAACATATTTTTATTCATTTTTCTATTGGTGTACCTTCTCTGTTTAACGTCCTCTACCCCCACTGATTTTTTTTTACCAACATCCATAATAATAATTCCAAAGTATGTAAACATTTATACTTGTTCAAGTTGTTGCTCGTTTTAGCTTTACATTCATTGTCACAATCCATTCCTTACTTAGCTTCATTACGTTTGTTTTAATTATATCAATGTTTGGTTCGTTTCTTTTTAATACATCATTTTGCACAGTAGCACACCCAATATGTCCGATGGGGGTGTAGTTTTGTAATGTCCGCTTTAGCTAAAACAATGCAACTACCAAACTCTTTCAAGCTCAGAGATGGGTTCTTGTATCAATACACAATGAGCAAACTTCCTTTAAACACTTTCTAATGACTATGCTAAGTGCTAAGTATTGTAAATCTCTACTGTGACGTATTATACAACTTTAATTTTGTAAATCTCTGTTGGCAATAGCTTTTATATTGTGATAGATGTCCAGTTTTGCATCCAGTATAATGGCGAAATTTTTCACAAAGATGAATTTCTTCAATAAAGTGCCATTAGGAATCAATTATGCTATGATTCTTGCAAAGGAGATGCAAAAACACCTGTTCACATTGAGATTAAGTGCATTCGACTCGGATCATAGTGATTATGCATCCATATGTTTTGCAGTAACGTTAAATCATCAGCGCTAGATATTTCTATTAAGGAGTTTTGTAGGCTGCAATTATCTCAGTGTATCCCGAAAACTGTCCACTAGAGACAAAGACAGTTGAGAGCCATCTTGGTGGGACCAAAATTTTTAAAAAAGTATGAAGAGAAGTGTGACGTCTCTTCAATTATGCTAAGACTGTAGTGTGCTAAGACTATAGGCAACTGGGAACAATATAAATCCGCTCCAACACATTACAACAAAGAAATAAGGAACACAAAGAAAGAGTCCTGAAGGAGGTTCTGCGAGGCTATTTCTGATTTATCCAGCAGCACCAGGATCCACAGGATTCTCTCACGTGACGTTGCATATGAGCTGGGATCGATAAGACGACCAGATGTCTCCTTTACAGAGACACGGAAAAAAACTTTACCGCTTTTAGCACATACCAATTTTCCAGATTGTCTGATTTTGAAAAATGAAGAAAACCCGCCGACCGACGGTCGATATAAACGCCCCCACAGTGAAGACTGGCGGGTTGCTCAGAAAATAATTACAGCTTCGGCTGTTTAGTGTGCTGTTAAACATTTTCAGCCATTCAAGGCGCCAGGGGAACAGGAAGTGCTTCCGGTTCTGCTACAAATCGGACTATAGGCTCTCCTCCCATCACTCATTAGGCTGTATAGAGCCAGTCTGGCTTCGAATTATTTTCGATTCAGCTGGACTGTGACTAGGGGAGTCTATATATTCATTCCCAAACTGGGACGTAATGATCTCCTACCCAAACCTCTGAGACCTCTCAGCATTACTTTATTCCGCTCTAAGGGATTGGAAAATATACAGGACTGACACATTAGGAGGACTGTCTTAAACACTAACCTCCCCCCACAATACCCACCAGTATGCCTACCAAACTGGCAAATCTATCCATAGCCTTTTTGAGAAAAACGTTCACTCTCTGGATAACAGGGTTACATCCCTGTTACCCGCAGGGAGGAATATTATCCCCTCTGCTTTGTCCCTGTTCGTAGACGATCTGATGGCTATCCTGGAACTGTCGGTGTTGAGGTACAGCCATATGCGAATGATCTTGTCATACTGGTTAGAGGTAAATCTGAAAAGGAACTTTCAAATACTCTTCAAGAGACACTAAGCATAGTAAATGATTGGTGCTGGAGGACGCAGATATCTGTAAACCCCCCAAAAAAACATTTTTAGCCCATTTACCAGAGGAAGAAGGTTGAATAAATTGAAATCACCCACTCTTATGGCTGAAACACTTCATTTTATGGGACAGGCGCAATTTGTGGAGGTTACCCTAGCTACTATGCTTAACTGGAATGTACAGTTGGACAACGTAATCCGTAGGGTGCAAGTTATCTCTGTGGGCATGCCGAAGTATTTGTGGGAATAACCGGGGAACAAACCCACAGCAGATGTATTGGCTCTATGTTGTGCTTATCAGAAAAATGATGCCTATGAAGCTCTAGTTTGGTGCCCTAAGACACTTTGTAGTTTCGTGAGGGCCAAACTGGCTCAGCTACAGAGACAAGATCGTCTGATGATAACGGGAGCGCTGAGCACCACTCCATCAGCCGCTCTGGAAGTCCTCCTTAACATTCCACCTCTTCACATATGGTTGGAGATGGTGGCTAGGTGGACAACATACATCCTTAAACAACCGGGTGACAGCATGCCGAAGGCAATCAGTATGGGAAGAACTAGACTTGTCGATGACATTGAAAGTCACGAAGTTCTGGGAATGATCTCAGATTTGATGCTTACAAAGATCTGCAGAAACCTGCCTTTCAGAACAGTCCCTCTGGAAACGAAGGTCTGGGAACGAAATAAAACGGCCCTATTGAAGGTAGATCTCTGCTGACACAGACGGATCCAAAACCGAGTCAGGGGCAGCAGCTGGGCATATGGGAGCAGCACCGATGCAAAAATAGCATCTAGCCTCGGGAAGTATGCAACCAAGGAGAAGTATATACCATCGAGGTGTGTATGAGGGAGCTTAAACAAAACTGTTGCACACATAAATCGATAAACATATTTTCGGACCTTGCCATACGGGGTGAACTATATCGGACCAGAATCTGAGCTGGGGATATCCTTAAACACAGCGAAATACACCTTAATTAAAGACATGGACAGATGGAAAGACAATCCAAAAATGGCAAAATCTGCAAGGACATTCACACTTTTACATAAATGACTTTTCAAAGTTAAGATCTAAAAAACTTCTAGAGTTAAACAGGCGACAACTGAGAACTCTGGCCGGCCTGTATACAGGACATTGCCGCTTGTGTCACCACATGCACAGAATAGGGCTCAGACATAAAACTGAGTGCCGGCTGTGTATGGAGAGTGATTCTGGACAGGACAACACACCTGCTCTTTGTCAAGACCCAACTTGTACCAGATGAGTGGGATCAAGTTTCACCAACAAAAATTATCGACCTCTGTAAGAGGCTGGCCTTGATGGGTGAAATAAAATACAATTTGGCGTGAGCCACATTAGACCTTAAGGTCGCAGTGGAGGGACTGTTATGGCCCACTCACAACATAACCCTACCCTAACCTAAGAGTTTTGTGTAATCAGCATAGATATACATTGACAGTTAGCCAGACGATTAGTAAAAAACTGGTCTTCTAGGGTTTTTTTAGATGACTTTTATTATGGCTAAATTATAAGGTTCATAGTAAAATTTAACATTGCTAAAAGTCATAGTTTACCTCTCTTATAGAGAAGTTGAAAGATACCTGCAAAAGTTAACAATTTTTGTTAAAACATTTGATGGTTTGATGATTCCACATCAATTTATGTCTAATTTAACAGGTCTTTTTAAAATTTTCGAAATATTAAAAGTGAAACATTAAAAAATGCTTACCATGTATAGAGAAAGGACTATAAGCATATAAGTTTCAATGCTGCCTAATGTTGATAATATTGCAGGCTCTAAGTATTACAATTGACAGTACACCACAGCTTCATTTATAAAATTAATTCGTATTATTGTACTACATAATTGCTTTTATATGAAAAGAATAAAGTTTGATTTTATAAAGTTATTTTTATGTGGTTTGACAAAACTGAAATTGTAATTGGAACAGAGACAGCATAGAGTATTGTTTGAAGAAAGCTGATTTGTTAGTTAGTTAGCCATTGTTATCATGACTTGACGTCTATTGTTGTTTTTGGCAGACGAGCAACCCCAGGACCCCTGATACAGAAAAGGCAGGATTGAAAACCAAACTGTTTAATGCCTTGGGTATAAATTCTCCCGTCAGCAAGCCAAGCTCCTAACTCGATGCATTTTAAGCTTTGTTGTCTTCATTTGCCTTGTTTTTTATGTAACACAATGTGTTATGTACCAGCAAAAGATGAACGCAGATACAATAGAATTTTTACATTTTAAAACAGTCCCATTATTTATTATGATTGTAAATTCAATTAAGTGAATCATATATGAAGTAACTCTGAACTTTTATTGACATAACAAGGTAATTTGAACTGCTGTCAAATCAGCTAGGCTGTAATAAGTGTTTAGATTTAATAGAGCATGTGCTTGGTGATTCAAGCAACATTCAAGTATTACTAGACCTTTAGCTTGCTGAGTTTTTCTAGTTTGCAATGTCCACATTTTTTTACTAAATGAAATAACTTGAAAATGTTAAGTTATACAGGACGTTTAGTATAAAAAGTGACAACAAGTAGGTGCTTGTAGAGGACCTTATTATATGATGATGAATGTAACTTATTTTGATGCCAACTTGCACCCCCAAGGTCATATAGGGGCTGAAATATTCCCTAGACAATATGTTAGAAACTATTTTATGTGAATCAAACTTAGTACATGGATTATGATTATTGCGGACCGCGATCGATGGTAAAAAATAATAATAAATTAATACTTTATTTGTTCCATTAATACCCTGTTGGGTGTAGAACGCGTCATGTGTAAATACAGTTTTTAAAATAATAAACATGATCAATACAATAGTATTAATTCAATAATATAAAATGTACAGACTTAATAAGGAAACCACACACACGCAGATACACCCTATAAATTTTTATTAACTCCCAGAAAAAGCCGGCAATGGTGAACGTGACCATGCCAATGGGAAAATTATATATGTTGATCTTTTTGGAGTGGTGGACATACGTCTGTCACAAAAAAAATCATTGCAGGAACACAAAACACTTTCTTAGTAGAATACCTTTTATTTCTTTCTTCAATGTTTTTACATCCATACTTTTTGAACAGAGAGGTGGGTGAATATTTTTATCATCTGGTATTCTGCATTTCTCTGCACTTTTGTTAATGGTGTTCTTGGAAGTAGAAGTTGCTGTTTCAATCTGAACCTTGTATGATGCTCATGCTCAGGCAGGTATTTTGAAAAAAGCGACATATTTTCCTTTACAAACAGAACACATTCCAATATGTAAACACAATGAAGAGTCAGTATCTTCTTTATGAAATACCACCTGCAAGATTCACGAGGATTCAGCCCATATATAGACCTAAACAAGACTACTGCAGTATGGAATATACGGTCTACATCTACAGAGCTTCCCCAGAACACTATGCCATACTTAAGTATTGCATACACATATGCATAATACACCATGCATAATACACCATAAGCACTTTCAAGGCATATGAAGATGTGTGTTTCCTCCAATTCACATTATAGTCTATGGTCAGGCCAAGAAACTTCCAACTTTGTGAAGTCCGTAACTGAGTGTTACCACAATTTATCGCCATTGATTCTCCTCCAACAGCAGAACATTTAATTAGCTGTGTTTCCTCAGCATTCATCTTCATTTGATTTGCCGAAAACCCAACATCAATATCTTTCATGACAAAAATCATCTGATATTCTAGTTCGTCTACCTGTCGCATGATCGAAGTGTCATCCGCAAATAAGATTTCTTTGTGGTTGAGAACTGTATGCAAGTCATTAATATAAATTATAAACAGCAATGGGCCCAGCACTGACCCCTGTGGTACCCATCTCAACTGTCTCTACTAAAGAATAGATGTTTTTACCTGTAGTTGTGTGTTTACTACATACACACCATTTTCTATGAGTCAGATATGATTTCTTCAATTGCTCCCCTTACACCAATCTTTTCCAACTTTTCATAAAGTATCTGACAGTCTATGCTATCAAACGCCTTGGACAGATCTGCAAAAACACCAACAACCTCCTCTCCAAGACTCATAGCCTGAAAAACTTCTGAAGTGAATTGGTAAATTTCCCTTGTCATACATCTTTCTGTTATATAGGCATTCTGCAAATCACTAATTATATTGTATCTTTCAATGAGTGAAGATTGGAACCCATGATGAGCACTGATAAGTACAAATTGGCTAACCCAATTCATCACAATACAGTTTCTAGACCTGACAATCGTTTCGCTAACAAAGTTAGCATCATCAGAGGGATGAAATGAAGTTTATTCACCCCTTTGATGACGATAACTTCGTTAGCGAAACGATCGTCAGGTCTAAAAACTACATTGTGATGAATTGGGTTCTCCAAATTGTACTTATTGTATCTTTCAAGATGTTCTACAATTCTGGTGACAATAACTCTCTCATATACCTTTGCTATAACTGGGGTCAACACAATAAGCCTGTAATTTGATGGGTCAGAGGTATCACTCTTTTTTTAGATTGGCACACCCTGACATCTTTAGATCATCTGGGAAGGCTCCAGTCATGATACATTCATTGATGGCTTTTACAAGAGGTGCAGATATAATGTCAGCATTATCCTTCAATATCTTAATAGGCAGCTCATCAATTCCCACTGACATGGTATTCTTGAGACCCCTAATTACTTTAAATACCTTCAAGTGACAAGTTGGAATCAGCGTCATGAGGAATTTCATATTCATCAGGTTCTCAGCCTAAATTTTCGGCCCCCTAACTGGATTACTTGTATTGTCACAGATATTAATGAAAAAGTTATTCAAACTATTTAGTTTCTCCTCTACACTCAAAGAGTCAGGATATATACTGTCGAGGTTCACCACAGGTTTATGTTTTGTCCTTCTGTCAGTTGATGCATTGACAATCTGCCAAGTTGCAACAAGTTCATTTTGAGCCTCCTGAAGAATTCGTGAACTGGTTTTTTTTTTGACTCGTATAGCAAATAACCTACACTATCCTTTATCGCATTCATACTAATCTTTTTTTCATTAAGCTCAGTGTATAACAATCGTTTTGTTTGCCACATTTGTTACCACATAGTTTGTTTGGTATCATCATTCGGCCACAGCTTTTCATGAGTTATTTTATTTCTAATTCTAGTGTGAGCACAGTGCTTATTAAATGTGCCGAGGATTTTATCAGATCCATATTTATATTTTATATTGGATCCATGCAAGCTCTCCATGTTCCAATCCATGCTTGACAATTCATCCCTAATCAGAGATCCGATCACTTCATTATATTTATGCAGATATCTGAAGGATGCCTCCTGTTTGACATTGGCTTCTTCTATGAATGACAGGGTGGCATAATAATCCGACAGAGCCGATACAACAACGTCCCTCTACTTGTGCTATCATTGGTGATAACATTGTCAATTGTAGTGGCTGAATCGTTGCCAACTCTTGTATAATTTTTTATAATTGGTGTCACATTGTTTAAAAATAACGTTGACCTTGACCTTGATCAAATGAAACAAAACTTATAGGTCTACTGTCAACCTTAAAAAACTGCTTTACACAATATTTGAATATTTAGCTTATTATTTTTTAATTGATAAATATTATCGCTCCCAACAACAAGCAAGATAAAGCGATATCTGAATACTTTGTATTTTAAATAAACATGTTGCAAGTTTGGTTTTGGTAGGAACAACAATTCCTAGATATTTATTATTTTTCCATTATAGAAGCAAGTTGCATTAAAACTTAAATCATCATAGGTACATGCACCTGTTTGTGTCAGTTTTTAGATGAAACATCCACGTATTAACTAAAATTGTTAGTACTACAATACATTGTTTACTAATGTCAATATTAAATCAAAATCAAATAAGGGATATATACTTCTATGCTGCGTTTGCTGATGCATAGTTCTTGATATATTATCATAAGGCCTTAATTATTACGTATAATTATTGGATCTGGGTCTTTTTGCTACTAATATTTTTACATTCCACCCCCCTTGTTCGTAGTAGTCCGCGTTAAGACCATTTGATGGTAAAAAAAAGAGAAAAGTAGTTGTTTAATTTGAAATGACCTCATTGCATTTGCACGTTAGAGATAACAAAACTATATGAGGAACTTAACAGCTTAAAATGTAATAATTATGTAGATAAATTGTAAGATTATAGTATTATTTAGTTTTTTATTATACTTAATTTTCTTTAATTTTCTGTATCCAAGAGAACTGAAATTGTGATATGTGTACACTACACCATGGGTTTCTTGGATTGCAGTTGATTGTATTTTATATTTTTATTATTTGAAGATAAAGAATTATAACATAATTTGTTGTCTTTTCATTTTAATATGTTGAAAGTTTTAATATTTCATTTTCATTTTACATTTGAGTATTTTTTGATATGCTTCATTTTATCGATAGACAAAAGAATTAATAATCAAGAATTTGCTTGCACAATTGGTGCATCTCATTACTTGACAATTATGGAGTAGAAATACTAAAATAAAGTCGTGAGATCCACATACAAAACAATGGTGAAACAATTTGTTCCTATATTTTATAATAGTCTTCCTAAATTCGTTTTTTATGATGGTGTTAAATTTCTTTGAGTAAAATATTAGGTAAACGTTTAGTATGTTGGTTTAAAGAAAATTTAGTTCTAATGACACTCAAGTTCAGAAAAATTAACCTATATGGTGTAAGTTTAAGAGGCATTTGTAAAATCAAGAAAAATAAGTATGCGTTCAACTGTTTTATAAGTGTAGATTTATATGTGGAAACTATCGTAGGCATTATTGAAAGAAAAAGAAACCAGGATGGATGTATTTTATTCAAAGAATCTCAATTGTAACAAAGAGGTTGTTAATTTTATATCTGGATATTCCATAAGTCAATTAAAGAAAAATCCCAGTAATTTACAATGTGCAATTAATTAATTAGCTTTGCTTTCGATATCATTTAATAATATTTATTATCTATCTTAAATAGCATTATTGTTCCTGGCTTTAAATTTCACACACTTCTAATATGTATAATTTTGCACATAGTAAGATAAAATATTTGTAAATTAATTGATATCACTAAAAAAAATGTTAATTTGAATTATACTTTGTTAAAATTGTTTATAATAAACTGTATGTTTATGATATCTTTTATTTATTTAACCTTTAATTTTAATAGTTGTATTTATTTATTTTCTTGTAGAATTTTTTGTTTGCATGTTTTATTTTCTAACGAATAACCATTATTTTATTGCTGAAGACATGGAGTTGATAATAGCTAATAACAATTGCACTTTTTCTGCTTTATGTTGCTTGGTGCTTGCACTTACAATTTGCAGAGTATAATCTTGTAATGCAAATGTCGTAACTTTAAAAGTAATCCTAAAATGTGCTGTTATCAAATCCAGTAAAGTTAAATTGAATATTTTCTGTTGTTTCTGATTTACGGTGTTGTTTTTTTACTTACTTAGAGTTATTTTTAAGTAATATATAATGATCTTCTAATGATTTTTTAACGACGAAACATATATTGTTTGATAAACTGATAGACAGTGAATTCCCAATCATTTGACCTGAAGAAAATGACTTAATACAGTGACACCCACTCAAGTCAATACCACTGAAACTAACAGGTAAACGCCAAAATTTCCTGGCCTCCTGACTATAAAAGAAACAGCGTAGAAATTAAAATGTTATTTTCAATATAGCACACCCCTAAACATCAATGCATTTATTACATATAACAATTTGATACCCCTAAAAAATATTCTTTTGGTTTTCCCTCAAAATGTGCCCAAACTGCATCTTTCACTTCTTTGTTGTCATTGAAATGGCACCTCTCTAAGGTCATTTTTTTGTCAAATTTCCAAATAGGTGGTAGTCACTGGGGGCCACATCTGAACTCTATGCAGCACGATCAATTTGTTGAAAACCGCAGTCACGAATTGCGGCTTGTGCAATTCCAGAAGTGTGCACTTGTGATCGGCGGGTATTACAGTACCGAATACTTATTCGGTGCTTTAGAGTATCCTAAATAATGAATACTCATTTAGAAAAGTAATCTTACTTAGTATCCACTTGTTTACAGGCATCCAGCATCCATGCACACGATTCTAGTATAGTAGTATACGTACCCGGATATCTGATCATACCCGGTATATCTACTATATTATTACATACAGACTTGAAGACTACTTCTCTGGCTTCACTGTTGGGTTTCGTTTCTGTAGGTAAAGGATGTAGCCAGCGTGTAGATAATGGAACAAGCGGCCCTTCTGAATTCTAGATGTTCTAGGATGTTCTTCAACGTTTCTGTTACTAGTTTCGCTGCTTGACAGCATCCTCAGGATGCCGGCAGAAAAAAGTGAAAACCTGCAACCTCAAACCAAATTCTACATGTTGCTTGCCTGGCGAACTTGGCTACAGACCCTGTTGACTTTCTTGTTTTATATGTGTATATGACATGAACTGCACGGAATGCACCATTATGTGTAATTTTTTACGAGGTGGTTAACGAAAGGAAAACTTATGTAATCCGAGACACCATAAACTCTACTGTTGTACCACAAAATAGATACCACCTTGCTTTTGAGCTAGAGATTATATTATATCCCCGAAAATATGTTTCAAGAAGTCATTTTAAAAGTTAAATGTTCAAGGGAAGAAGAACGATTTTTTGCGAAATGTTGAAAGCATATTGTAAGATGTATTGTAAGATGTATGTGAGTAACGACATCACGGTCGTATCTAGGAACTGTTTTTCCTTTAACAGCTCATATGAAATCAAAATGTTTTAAATCAACATTCTATAGAATTGTCCAATAGTTTTTAACGAGTAGGAAATTTGGAACTAAAGGCCTGCACTTTGTCGCTAAAACAGGTTTGTAAATAGGAATCCAAGACAAAAATCTCGTGGCTTAATTTTTTATGGTGTAGCGCTTTAAAATAAATAAATTTGGCAACAGTGTGAACGGGAGTTAGCAAGCTGACACGAGGCAAAAAGATGCCTTGGGACACTGTATTCTGTGACCATCGAAAGAATTGTAATTTATGATGAGTTTAGTAGTATTAGCAGTGGTGTGGAGGCCAACGCCAAGCAACTACGCCACCATGGGCCCCTTTTGCCAACGCCAGCAACCATGCTCTACGCCTAAGCGCCTCAACCTCGAGATGAAGGCTGTGACGGTCTTCAATTGGACGGTACTTACCTGATTCCTCTGCAGAGTCCTCAATCCGAACAATTCTGCTCGAAAACTCTTAAAAGCCTCGCATTCACACAGGTAGTGGTAAGACGTTTCCTCATCCTCGCCGCATTCCTGGCAAATAGAATCCCTCTCTATGCCTATCAATGTGAGGTGTCTTCTAAGAGTGCAGTGGCCTGTTAGCACCCCAAGGATGCGGCGAAGCGTAGGTCGACTTCTTCCGAGTAGCCAGACAGCTTTATCTCTGTCCGGCCCCTCCACGAAGTCCCTCGCATGCCTGCAGCCACCAGCCGACCCCCCAGTGCTTCTTCATTGCTTCCTCGGTCCACCTGTCTAAGGCGACAGAGACAGTCTTCCTACTTATACCTATCGCCGGCTCCGGGCCACAGAGCGGCCGCCGGGAACAGACACTTGTGAGATTATTCGCCACCTCATTCCCCGCTACGCCACAGTGTCCCGGAACCCACACTAGTTCTACCTCCTTTGTCCTGGCTAGTCCTTTGAGGGCGTCAGCACACTCCTGAACCAGTGTAGACTTGATTCTGGCTGCGCAGACTGCCCGGAGGACTGCCTGGCTATCCGAGCAGATGTACACACATTTCTCGGGACTCCTCTTCACATCCTGTCTATTGGCCACAGACAGGATTGCGTACACCTCTGTTTCGAATGCCGTAATATATATGCGCCAAGAGCGTAGATCTTGCGCACCCCCAGGCCCTCAATGTATATTCCTGCCCCGGAGGATTTTTGGTCCTCCAGCTGCAATCGGTCGGTGAAACAGACCAGGCTTGCGGGCTGGAATTCAACCTCATTTTCCCTCCACTGATCCCTACTGGGGATATGCTGAGCTTAAGTTAATCCTGTATCGTGATTATCTCAAATGTTTTTTCTGCTGTCTCTTTCAGAAAGTTTTTGAAAATAATTTCGAGTTCGTATTTACATTTATCTGCTAAAATATTGTAAAAAGAAATGAATGGCTTAGTGCAAATGATATTCGTAATTGATGTGTGCTTCTCTCCAAGTGACGGTAATTATCAAAAGACAATCTAGGACATCTTAACTTGCCCTTATGCAGGAACCTCTGCAGCATTGACTTAAAAACAGTGCACACGAGTCTAACCACTTCCATCTGCAAACAGTCAATATAATCTCGCATAGTTTGTAAATGTAACAATCTTTAGAAAAAGGTATAACTGACAACCTCTCCAACTAATTAGGCATATCATCACCACTCACATTGTAATGCAATTTAAAACAGAGGGGACAAACAGCATAATTAAAGATCACCATTCTAGAGCGTAAAGAATCAAACCTCGTTTGTGCTACCAGAAAGATTGCCACCCCCACAGATTGCTTTTTGTTCCCAGCCATGTCATTTCCCATATTTATAAACAAATGTGGAAGAGCAAAACAAGAACCCCTAATACATTAAATTAGTAATGAACAAATTGTCAATCCTGATTGGCGTAATTAATCTGTCATATAGCTTTCTTTAATTTGAATAAACTGACAGTTAACTCCAAGCTAATATAATTTATCTACAGCAAATTATGATTCATTGAATAGAAGAGCATTCTAATTCGGAAAAAAACTGTCAAAACCCATATTACTAAGCCTAAGATCAATCTCAATATATTGTAGATTGTTTAATCAGTCACATAGATCTTTGGCCTCTCAATGCTGCGACCCCAGTTGGTCTTTTGTGCATGTGTTTCCTAATAGTTGCCCAAAAAGTCCAGACTTTTCATGTAGTTCAGTATCATCTTGGGGGGTATTATTCCTATTTCCTGTGGTGTTAGGGTCACCCTTCCAAGGTATTTGAGCCTTTTGCAGAACTGAGCAATGCAGTCCTATAGTAAGTGTTCTGTTGTTTCTGCTGTTTCAATGCTGTGTCTCCAGTTTTCACTGCCCGCCTTGCCCATCTTCATAAGGTGATATCATGTCCTGTCAAAAGTCCTGCCATTATTATCAAGTAGTTCCTGTTCAATCTAAGAAACAGTTCAGACTTCTTTGTCGATATGGCAATGAACCGTACCTTTGGTTCCTCTCCCAAGTATCAAGTTCATTTCTTATGTGGCTTTTTGTGAGTCCACCATATGGCTCTGGACCATAGAATGGTGTTGTTGTTGCCCTTTTTGCAAGGCTATCTGCTTTCTTATTTCCTTTAATGCCTTGATACCCTGGTAGCCACATCAAAGTTACTTTGTTCGTAGCCAGTTGCTTCAAGGATTTTTTGCATTCCCAGGTCAGTTTAGACTCGGTTTTAAAAGATTTGAGAGCATTTAGCACTGCCTGACAGGATGTAGATATCTCTACTTCTGAGTCTTCTTCCTGTATACAAATATTTATAGCAATCATTTCTGCTTGGAAGGTGGTGGAAGGTTTTCCTAGGGACTGAGTCTAAAGTTGGGTCTTCTTCTTCCCAGTCATGCTCCCTCGATTTGTTGAGACCCATCTGAATACCATACAGATGAGTTGTTTGTCAGCCTTGCACTGTCTCTGTCCCATGTTTGGCAGTCACTTATGACCACATCGAATGGAATTATGAAGTTCAGTTTGGCTGACATTTGGTCTGTTGGTTTGATTTGATTCCATTCAGAGTGGGAGCTTTTAAATTTAGTTTCCTTCTTTTTGTGAATGGGACAAGAACTGTCTTAGGAGAATTGACATTAAGTCCCTCTGTCTTGCACCAGTTCTCTACTATATTTAAGGCTGTTTATATTAGGCTGGATATTACAGCATTGTGCTTGCCCATTACTGTTAGGACAATATCATCTGCGTATCCTTGGACTATGAATCCAGCTCCGCTTAATGTAGTCATAAGTTTATCAACACCGAGCGACCACAGCAGAGGTGAGAGCACTCCTCTTTGAGGACAACCTTTTGCTGCCGTCAATCCCAATATAGGATAGAAAAAATACATTATCCACACTGTATATGATTTTGACAGATCTTAGACATAATTTCGCTTTATATGCTGTAACTCAAATCCATTCTCTGGTAGATTTGAAGTCTAGCATACTAAATACATAAAATCAGAATATATTTTCACATGTGGAAGAAAATATTCCGATTGCACATAAGGTTTTGTATGTATATATTTTTTATTTGACCTGGAAAAAAAGGTTTTATGAACTGTTTTTCTAGGATCTATGGAGCCAATTAAGCTATTTTCTTTCAGCCTAAATTTCCCTGATCAGAATGTGTAGCTTCATTCATGAGGTGTTCTATATTTATGATTGGTTCCCACCCCAAGTCATAATAGTAATCAATATCTTTGCAACCACTGAAACGTATTGCTATAATATTTAAAATTTATGCCTAGCAATTTTGGCATATTTTAACTTGTTCAATTTTTATGGTCATTTTTATATTTTCACCTGAACACTACAATCCAGGTTTTAAAGTAATTAGCGGAATAATCAGAATTTCACTGGTGGAAGCAAGTGTTTCAGCTTTTTAAGATTAATTTGATTTGGTCTAGCATGCAGCACTCATCAGTAAGCTTGCTTTCATCATACGGATTCCTTTGAAACTATGGTTATGGATATCTAGTTTTCAATGGTGTTTCATCAGATGAATTAAAAATTAATGAGGATTCCAGGGTTCCGTTTTGACTCCTATACTTTTTCTTTTGCATATAAATGACCTATTAACAACCAACAATCCTATCCACAGCTTCCCATCGACTGCCCAATATCTGCTTCTGGCTCCTTATCAATAAGAGTCGAAGTAACCAACTCCCCAAATGATGACCTGTCTAAGATTCTCAGCTGGGGTTCTGCAAATCTGGTTGTTTAATGCCTAAAAAACATGCAATTGCCTCTTCCCTAGGAAGAGTGACCTATAGGGCCCAGGCATTCAGATCGGTGGCAAAGTATTGCCAAAAAAAGCACAACTTCTACTTCAGCTATAGCTGTTGCAGAGGATCTTTGCTAGCACATACATGTTTCCAATATTGCAAGAGCGGCAGCAAAGAACCTTGGGTTTATGTTTTGGGTTAAAAGTTTGTTTTCATCACAACAGCTTTTGACGCTCTATATAGCACATATACGTCCAGAGTTGGAATATTGTTCTCATATCTGAGGTGCTGCTCCAAAGACAACCTTGTTGTTACCATCGACATTGCTCCTTAGAAATTGCTTTGTTAGTACCTCTACCTTATATCAGTAAACCTGTTTCATGCAAAAAGCGCACACTTTTAACTGTCAAAGTACCCACTTGCCAAACAATTTGTTGCTAATCCTCCTTCTTTCCTAGAGCATCTAAGTTTTGGAATGCCCCCCTGACAAGACATATTTCCGTAGACATATAATCTCCAACTACGATGGCGGGTCAATAAGCCCCTGACTTTTTTTTAATGAAACACAGGTTTTTTGACAAAAAATCATTTTATTTCTTAACATAGTCTCCTTTGAGCTCTATACTCTTCGTCCAACGTTTCTCCAAGTTTTTTATCCCTTCCAAAAAATAAGATTTGTCGAGGTCCTCAAAATAAGTATTTGTTTGTGAAATGATTTCATCCTTGGAGTCAAATCTCTTTCCGCCGAGCCATTTATTTAAGTTTGGAAACAAAAAATAGTCACTCGGGGCTAAATCCGGAGAATAGGGCGGATGAGGGAGCAATTCGTAGCCCAATTTATGCAATTTCGCCATGGAGACTACACATGTGTGCACCTTTGCATTGTCTTGGTGGAAAATAACTCCTTTCTTGGCCAAATGCGGTCGTTTCTTCTTCAAATCGTCGTTGAATCGGTCCAATAAGTTGGTATAATATACGCCATTGATTGTTCTTCCCTTTTAAAGGTAATCAATGTGGATTATACCGCGTGCATCCCAAAAAACGATCGCCATGACTTTATTGGCTGACAAACCCACCTTGGCCTTCTTCGGTGCGGATTCGCATGGAGAAATCCACTGTTTTGACTGCTGCTTGGTCTTTGGTGTGTTGTGGTGAATCTATGTATCGTCCACGGTTACGAAACGGCGCAAAAACTCGTCCCTATTGCGGTTGAACAATGCCAAACACTCCTTCGAAGTTGTCACACGATTACAATTGTGAGCAAATGCGGCACCCATCTTGCGGATAGCTTTTCATACTCAAGTGATCATGCAAAATCGAAACCACTGATGTGATATGCCTATGGCTTCCACAATCTCCTGCACTTTCAATCTGCGATCAGCTAACACAATATCATGAATTTTTTCAATTGTTTCGGGTGTAGCGACCTCAACTGGGCGTCCAGAACGTTTGGTGTCATTTGTGGTTGTACAGCCGCAACGAAATTCAGTAAACAACTTTTTTACCATGGAAATTGATGGTGCAGAGTGCCCATAGTATTTATGAAGCTTAGCCTTGGTTTGAGAGTTTTTTTGCAAAAAATAATGTTTGATGAGCAGACAAAATTCAATTTTTTCCATTTTCCTTATAACTTCAGAGGTTGTCTGCTTACAATGGCTATATAACACAAACTAAATGACGCAGCTTGTTCAACATTTGACATGAATCAACTGACAGATGCTTGTTGACAGGAGCAGTGTTTCCCTTCCTGTAAAGAGCCGGGAAATTCAAAAAGTCAGACCAATTACCCACCCTCGTATTCAAGAAGTGAGCAAACTCCCATCTTGTGACACAACAATCAAGTTCATGATGTCTTAAAGACACATAGGTCAAGAACTAACTATGAAAGTAAATTATATATTAATCAAATATAAACTGAGTGAAACACATTTTTTTATGTAAATCTAATTATTGTCGAACTCTTTTATATTTTGAGTTGCGATTAACTCAGAGCACATATTCAATAGTGTACAGCAAGAAAAGATAAGGGTTGCAATAGAGCAGAAATGTGTTGTAACTTTTTAAAGTTCTTTAAAGCCCTTATAGAAAAAATGTGCTTAAAATAAAGAGAACAAAAGTAAAATTTACAGCATAAAAAAGTATAGGACAAGAAAGTCTACTATTCTTTATCGCTCTAATGAATTAAATAGTTGTTAAGGTGAATAACTTTAATAATAGAAAGCTAAAACATATTGGTATGGGTGAATTATTTTACATAGATAATTGTTTTTACTAAGAGCTAAGGCAAACTGCAGAAAATGTATAAGAATATATTATAACATTAACACAAAAAGTCGGAAGTTATGTGTATTGAACACGAAGCAGAGAAAATACATATAGACATTTATAACAAAAATTGTCAGTAGCCAAAGACATAAAATATCTTAAGTCTATAATAGATATAAACATTTGGAAAATAAAATAGACAATATAATTAGAAAAACCAGTAGTCTTATATGGTGCCCTTTACAGTGTTTTTTAATTAAAAAATAAGTTCAAGGAAACTAAATTGACAATATATAAAGAATGCTATCTTCTCACCTTGGCCAATGTATACAAGTTTTGACCAACATAGAGAGAGAGAGAGAGAGAGAGAGAGAGAGAGAGAGAAGAAACATTAAATCATTTGCAATGATAATTTGTTAGGAAGATATTGACTGACAATATTAGATATAATAAGTGAATAGATTGGAACAAGACTAGGAGTCAGAGTTATGAAAGCCAAAATCAGCATTAGCAGTTAAGGTGCTTTGGGCTTATTAGCAGTTAGGAGATGGCGGACAAGTGAAAATGATATTAGAGATAAAACTGGGGGTAAGGAAGAATAGAGGCAGGCCCCAGAGGATTTTAAATTTCAGTTATGGATATTTTTTAAATAAACTGACTGGATAGTAGCTAAAAGACGCCAGAAAATGAGAAAGAATGGAGGAGAATCATTACCTCTACATCTTCAAGTTAGAAGAACCTTAGGATAAGCTAAGCTCTATTATGCATTTCTATTTTATTGTTATTACATACAAAAATAAAACTCTCAAGATTGTTTACTTTGTTACATTATTGTACAAATTGGGTTAACTAGTTCCAAAAAATCACAATAAGAAAAAATCCCATTTGATTGGGTAAAATTGAAAGTTTTTAATTCAAGTTTAAGTCAAATAATAATAGGCCTCAGCAAACTTAGGCAATTAGAAAATAAAAAAATATAGTGTAGTACTTGTTGATGATGGTCTAGGGAGCAAAACACCATGCCTCTGTTATTTGTTATGGTAGCTTTCTTTAATTTTTAACTTTCTTGGAAGAATTGTTATCATTATGATCTTCTATTAGTTTTTCCAGTGGATTCAAAGGAATATAGTAGCATTGAAATGGGGAAAAACTATAAGTGACACACCAATCAAATATTCAGGATATTTATTTATCCATGCTCAATTGCAGTATTGGTACTACAAAAAAGAACAACCGACTGTATTTAAATAAAATATTCAATTTTACTTGACAAACATTTCTGTTGTGTTTTTGATATTTCATCTTTCTGTCTGCTTCTCTATTTTGTTTACATTACCTTAAGTTATTTTTATATTGTGATGGCTCAAATAAACACTTACCTAATTGCTTTTTTTTTAAATTATTTAAAATTATGTTTAGTTTCTTTTCTATCTAACTGCACACTATTATTTTTATTTTGACACATCCTTTGGTTTGTTTACAATTTGGTATGCACATGTATTGGTTATGTGGGTAATTAATGAAGAACCAAAAAAATGTCCTTCCTGTGGTGTTGGAAAATGTGAAAAACTATGTTGGAGTCATGGCCAGTATGTAAGTATTTCTTATTATTATCATTCTTGATAATAAACATTTATCTATAATAACACTGGAAAGTATCGATTGATGTATGTATCTTACTGTTTCTTAAAGTGTTGCTAAAACTACAGGGTACACATGATATTTTACCTCCTTTAACTTTGATCTTCTTTAATTAAAAAAAAAAAAAAGATAAAGTTGTGTGGAAATTTCTTCTGAGGTTAAACGACATTTCAGAAATACAATTGATTATCATATTTTTGAGAAACAAACTAAACATGATTTTTATATGAAGCACCTGCATATTACTAATTTTTTTCTAATCTGCAATTGAATGCAGCGGGAAACCACAACCTTGCATCTTTTCTCAAACAGCAACCATGACTAGAGTCATGGTTGTGATGTTAAGATAACATCGCCTTAGACCACGATGAAATATTTTTATTGGATTTTGTCAATATTTACATGTTGTAGATTTATTTAGTTGTTATTAAGGATGAATAATATATATATATATATATATATATATATATATATATATATATATATATATATATATATATATATATATATATATATATATATATATATATATATATATATATATACAGGGTGTTTAAAAAAGACGGGGCAATATTTAAGGGGTTGATTTCCCAGGTCATTTTATGAAAAAAAGTTCCCATAAACATAGGTGCTAAAATGCAATGTTTCCAAGATACAAGGTGTTAAATTTTTTTGTAAAATAACGATTTTTTAAAAATAATTCAAATATCTCCCCAGCGATTGTTTTGAAATTTGGCAGCGTTGTTTGTAGTAATACCCTAATTAGATAAAGATTGTTAAGTCCATTGGCATTAGGGGGGACACCTCAAAAAAATTATTGTTCGTGTTTGTGATTTTCAGTATGAAAATCGACATGCCATAAAAAGGTTTTTATTTTTTATCGTGTAAACGATTCAAGATACGGGTACATTTCAAGAGACAAAAAACTTGTAGTTTTAGTTTCTTTATCTCAAAATAATATACAAATCATATTGCAGTCAGTGGCGTACATTTTTATGTCACTAAATTTTGTTGAGGTGCCCCCATATATATATATATATATATATATATATATATATATATATATATATATATATATATATATATATATATATATATATATATATATATATATATATATATATATATATATATATATGTCCGGTTCTCGAGCTCAGGCATGGGGATCTCGTAAACCGTAAGAGATGGATGTTGGTTAAATTGGTGAAAAGTTGTGCAGTCTGATCCTGAAAACATAAAAATCAAAACCTTATTCTTCTGGTTCTTTAAATATCCTGCAAAAAGTGAATTTTCAGGACATCTTATTTCGCTATAGCTTTTTCAGCAGTGGTTGTCTCGAGATAGGATCTGCACCTTGTTGTGACACTTTTCAATTTATAACATGCATGTTAAATTAAAATCTTGGAAAAACGTTTCGGTTCGTTAGGAACATATTCAACTTCATTTTTTCTATTGGGCGCCATATTGGATTTTTGCATCTTCGAGTAGAGCCCTTTTTGTCTGTTTGCAACCTTGTATTACATATGTTAAATTTATGAACTTTTAAGAAAATTAAAAAATATACTTTCTGCAAAGAGTGACTTGGAAACAATATCTCCTATACTTGCGTATTGCAATCTAGTGACAAAGAAATCTTAGACAGTTTAATTTAGTTTAATTATTAAATCCTTTGTTATTATCGACAAAATGCTCTATTCAAGCGAAGACAAGCGAGATATATTGCAAACCTATTACACTTCACATCCAAATATGCCAGTTACTTTTCAAACATATTTATATTACATTTATAAACCTGTACTTGCTGATATCGACGAACTATGGAGAGACATTACAACTACTTTGAGCACTAAAGTAAGAAGAAGACATGTTCTGCAAGCCATACAGAATTTAAGAAAAATAATTCAATTGTGTTTAGAAGTAGAAGGTGAATCATTTGAAGACTTCTTGTGATCTTTTGTTTTTCATTTCAATTTTTTTCATTGTGGAAAAAATATATTATTTTAAATTTTATTGCCCTTAATTTAAGCTTAATTGAGAGAATTTCAATGTTCAAAGCATGAATTTAATTATGCTGTCAAATTTTTGATGTAATACACATATATAGATATTGTTTCCAAAGCACTCTGCAGAAACTATATTTTTTTAATTTCCATAGAAGTTCATGAATTAAACATATCATGTGATACAAGGTTACAATCAGAAAAAGACCCCTATTTAAAAATGCAAAAATTCAATATGTTGCTCATAATAAAAAATAATGTTGAAGATGTCCGAAAACATTCAAGAATTTTGGTTTAACAGACATGTTATAAATGAAAAAGTGTCTCAAGAAGATGAAAATCCCATTTTGATACGCCGACTGGTAAAAAAGTTGTAACAAAACAAAATATTCTGAAAATTCAGGTTTTTTTTAAAGAATATTTCGATAAGAGCGAGGTAGAATTTGTTGACCAATCTGCGCATAAGATTTAAGTTTTATGTCTTACAAACAAACAGCTGAAGCAAATATATGACATGTTTGTATTAACAGAATCAGAAAAAAAATCGCAGCTTACTAAAAATTGATAATATACATGGCGTTCAATTTGAATCTCAAACATGTGATGCTTATTTGTTTTGCTTGAACTATAGATTAAACTCAAAACAAAAGTAGCTTTTCTCTTTTTCCAAGCCAAAAATTAAAGAAATTTAAAGGGGTAAAATCTTTTGTAAATCATCTTGTACATTATGATCTAGTTTCATATTTTTGTGTCCTAATAAATAAGTGTTCAAAAATTAATCGATTTTCTGAAACCCTGCCATTTTACTCTTAACAAAAGCACAACATTTTCCCCTAACAAGTTGATGCAACTTCGGTGATACCATTGCTAATGCTATTATTATTGAAGCTATATAGTCGATTAAATTAATAGACTAGTAAGACTTTTTCTATTGACTGCAATCGATCATCACATTTTTGAACTATTTCAATAAATAATATGCTTCTTCAAATGGACACAAATTTTTACATTTAATTTTAAATCACAATAATGGTGACCCTTTTTTTAATACAAATGTAAAGTAAATAATTAAAGTACTGCAAGAAATTTAAGAAGTTTGAATTATTTCGTGTACATATTACATATTACATGAGCATTTTATTTGAAATTAAGTTGTTATACATAGTTAACAATATTTTGATTTTGACGTTAGTGTTTGGATCTATAAAGTGAGTTGTGTTTGGTACAAGCACAAGCCTTCACTTATTTGTACGAAACAATGTATAATTTTCGTATTAAATATAATCATTATTAAATATTTTAATATGTTAAAATCAATCATGTAACCTAGAAAACCTAAAGCTCAGTTCTTTTAAATAGAAAACAATAAAGGAATGGTATTAAATGATGATTCGTAGGTATAAATCCTTAGTGCAATCTTCTTAGTATATTTGATTAAATAAGTTATAATATACAATTTATCTGATCACTTTTATATTTTAGGACTAGAAACAAATATCCTACAGTACATGACAAACTCCAAGCTTTTTAGTGAAGTCATAAGAATATTATTCAGTTGTAAATTGAATCTTAGTTGTTGATCAAATATTGTATCTAAGTCTATAATGTTCGTGGTAGGCTGCATGCTACAGATTTGTAGGTTAAATGCGCTCAATGTCTCCTGGATTTAACATTTAGACAATTTAATATCCTTAGAAAGATAATTTGTGTTTCTTCAAGATGCATTGAAATGTGTTGAATGCAGTGACAGTTCATTTGACAAATCTTTTATGGAATTATTTGGGTGGCCTTCAAATAATCATCCCAAAGCAGTAATTTTAACATATTACGAAGTGGACAGAGATTTTCAGTAAATAAAACTGAGAGTTTTTTAAAATTTTAGATACACTACTGTGCTTTATGGTTATAAATCATTTCAATGTAATGCTGAAGTGTTCTGCAGCAATTTTAAGGACAAATTAAGTATGTTCTTAGTATATTACACTTCCCAAAAGGCGAGAAAAAAAAATATTTGTAGTTTAATTAAATTATGTGAATATACAGTTCTTCCTTTAAAATAAGTACTCATTTTGTTATAATTTGAGAACATAATCATTAGTTGTTTCTCTCTGTTCACAGTTGCAGTCAGCAGAAAAGAATATTAATTTAGTTAACTTTATTGCTCAAATAATAATAGAGTTAACAATAAAGCAAACTTAAATTGTATCAGCCCTTATATTGCATTTCAGAATATTCAGTTCTTATCTCATTTATGTTTTTATTTATTTAACATTTTTATTTTTAAATGAGAGTGCATTATTTTACCACCATCAAAATTGTACCTCCTATGTATTTAATTTCAAGCATTATATATTTTAGACTCAAATAAGAGTATTATTATCACTTATATTTTGCAAATATTAACTTGTCTTTTTATCACTAATTAAAACTGTGATTACGGTAATCTATTTTAAATATATAGCACTTGTTTTGTTTTCTATGTTTTGTTTTTAGATATTTATATGTTTTGCTGGTGATTTTAGATGAGTTGCATTTATGTGTTAGGTACGGGGTCATTGGCCACATTTTGTCCAATAGGCAACTACTTTATTTGACGTTTTTGACATATGATTTATGACATAACATTTGTAGGTTATATTGTAAAGCACCAGCAAAAGATGGTTTCGGGTATGCAGAGTGCTCCATGAGTAAGTACCAAAGAAATTTTCCTTTTTCACATGGAACATCTCATATATTATTACATTTTTGGATTTTCGAGATAAATCTAAATACATTTCATGTATAATGTCCTATCAATGTCCTACCAATCTTCAACTATTTCCGAAATATTGATAATAAAAAATCGCATTTTTGGCCAACTCTTGACCAAGATAGCTTAATTATTTGAGGTTCACAAAGAAGTTAATTTGGAAAGTTGTTGGGCTTAAAAAATATATCTTTTAAATTAATTGAATTAAACAGCAATCAATAATTATTAAAATGATCTGGTGAAAGGGAATAAATCCAAAGTATTAGAGTAGGTTACCTCCACTGTGACCTTAAGGTCTATTATGGCTCACGCCTAATTGCCTTTTATTTTGTTAATGAGGGGATAACCCCCATCTCTATCTCCATAGGTTCTCCAGTTGCCTGGAGATCAAGAGTATTATTACCCATCTCGTTTGGGCTTATATTTTTGGCTGTGTCCATATACTGTTCCCACGAACAGCTGAGGAATATTGTGGTTAATTGCCATGGAAGAGCCATGCGTTCCATGGAGAGGCATTTATACACAGGGAGGTCGCCCGGTTTCCCTGGGGAGGGTTACGCTAGGGGAGAGTTACCACTCACTCTACCAATGCCCGGCGAAAAGCAACCAGCACACCAAAGACCATGTGATGTGTTTTTTTTTATAGAGGTCTCTCTTTGCAATGCCGGCCAATTAAGGCAAGCATTATCGGCCCTCCTAAGACATGACTAGGTAGGGTTATGGTGTTTTATCCCTCATTTCTGAGATATGGAGCTCGTCCACGGCGGCTTGAGCCGCCGAGATGTCGCCGGGGTAACGTGGGGCCCCACCAACATCTCAAACATCTATATACCACCCCTAGCCATACATATGGTTACACCCGTATCCGCGACCCGGGGACGCGCCCGGTTGCTGACTCAAACATGCAACAGCGCTACCGGCGGATTCACGCACAACTACATGCATAGAAATCCCGGGAGGCACCTGCTTAGGGAATTTGAGTAAATAAAAGAACTAATTAGTTAATGTTCAAAATGGCCTCCATTTTCTTGTGCGCAAAGTTGGTAACATTTTTTCAAGTTCTTGACTGCATTGTTTATTATAAGCAGATCTTTTTATTAATTTGGATCAGAAAGACCTCCTGAAGGACTTCAATGTTTCGGAAACTAAGATTGTCTTCAAAATACTACCCTTAATTGCGCCCCGAAATAATCTATCCATTAAAGAAAGGTCTGCACTATTTGGTGGCCATTTGATATTTTCATATCTTCCTTTCCACCTAGGATATTTACCATTAAAATAATTCGTTTCATTTACAATATGATGGGGGGTGGGGGATAGGCGGGGGGTCCAACATTTTGCCAAATCAATTTGTTCACATGAACTTAAGGGCTTTCTTCCAAATATTCTTCAATTAAAAATCGAAGGTATCTTTCTCCCTTTAAACTCCTTTCACAAAGTAAGGGTCCCAAAATAAAATTATTATTGATACTACACCAAACGATAAATGACCTACGACCCAACGACTTTATAATTCTTGTTTGATGCGGATTTTTTTGGGACCAATAGTGAGAATTTTTTCTGTTAAAGGTGCCGCTAGTTGAAAGATTTAATTCATCGATTCACACAATTTCGTTAAAAAAGATTTGGATTTGGTTCCATTCCCCGCACAAGCTGCTCAGAGCTTCTGGACGGGAGGGTGTCATTTATGTGGTATCCTGGAGGATAACTCGGCAAAATTGCAAGCTTTCCTGCTTATTGTGTTCACTCAAAATCTGGGCCTTTGTGTATTCTGAAGCTCGACATTTATATTTCTTTAGCGTATTGTAAATTCTCCACTATTTCATATCCAACTGTTTACCAGCAGTGGAAATGGAACATGTTGAATTTTCTCAAGATAAAGTAAATTTAAGCTAATTAGTTTATACTCTTCTGACCTCATACCTAAAAGAGAACGAAAAAGACATCAAGTTAAATTTTTCTTTGGAAATTCACTAAGACATTAAGCTCTTTATTTTCATCAACACTACGATTAATCTTCTTCCTCTGCAACGTTTTTGACTTTTTTAGTTGATTAAATAGATTAACAACAGTGTTTTCAGTTGGTGTTTGACAGTTTCCGTATGCTCTATGGAAACTTTGTTTTGCTAAACGCTTGTTTTTATTTCACTTTAAGTAAAACTGTAAAATATAAATTTTTTATTGTTCTGTGTAACCTATTTTTCAACAAATGACAATTGACAAATGTCACATTTTTTGACAAAAATAACAGCAATTTCTATACTGTCATAAATCATCAGGTTGCAGGTCACTTAACGTTTGGTGTGGTACTACTAATAATTTTATCGGAGTCAAGAGTTGGCCAAAATTGTGATTTTTTATTATCAGTATTTCGAAAACAGCTGAAGATAGGCATAATACATTATACCAGCTTTTGCTGGTGCTTAACAATAAAACCTATAAGTGTTATATTTAAACCATGTGTCTACTTGCCTGGCGTCAGCCTCCCCACCACTACTACTACTAAACCATGTGTCAAAAACGTCGGATAAAGTAGTTACCTATTATTGGTTAAAATGTGGCCAATGACCCTGTCAAACTGGGTTGATCTTTGAGTCTCTTTACTGTGATTTTGATATTGATAATTATGGCTCGCATCTGACATTATATTTCATCCAGAAGGCTGTTAAAAGTATTAGGGTCAAATTATAAACATTTTGTAAACAAAGAAAAACTGTCTTCTGGTGTAATCTAGTAAGGCCTTGGCTATTATTGCTACATATGTTGCTCGCATAACATTAGACATAAAATAAATGTTTCGTGCAGTATGCATGTAACATTAGATATTAAATAAATGTGACATGCGGCATGCCTGTATCTGCAGATGTAAATTATTTGTTACGTGTGCGGATGTTGAATTATTTTAAAAAAATACACAAACATTTGAGTCCGAAATTCAAAAATAACTCAGGCTGTACGTACCAATTTTTTTTATAATAATACCCTTGAAAAGTTATCTTTCCATTATTTAAATTTCAATGTTCACTTATGATAAAAAATCCCGTTTCCCCGAAGGACTACACCAGGTTCACCCAATTAAAAAGCTAAGCGAAGGAAAAACCACATCAATGTACACCCTTAATGCATACCCCCAGAAGTTCAGCAGAAGGAGAAACTGCGTACCAAGTGCCTCCTCCCCTTGACCAACCACCTTACTCACCCTTGGAAATAGCTACAAGGTAAGAATATGTATTTTTCCATGAATGACATTGAAATTTTAAATAATAGAAAGTTCTAACTGAAGGAAATTAAAAAAAAAACTATTTATAGGTACAGTGAAGTTCGCTGATAATGACGATCAAGGGACAGACCAATTTTTATCGTTATATATGGATGTTGTTACATAGTTTTGGCGTTTTATTTTATATAAAAAAACCACAATCAAATCATATTACATATAACAAGTTTATTTAGAGATATACAATCAACGAGTTATAAAAAACAAAATTTAAGTCAACACATGAATATCATTTTTTGAAAACGTCTGTAATTTTTGTTTGCTTGTGGGATTGAATGAAGAAAATAGTTCTTTTCCAGTGCTGTTTCCAATATTATCACATTCTTAATGTAATCTTCATTTAACTTGTCATTAAATGAGATATGGTTTCGCACAACTCTTAAAGCTTCAATAGCCTCTAATGTTGATGGCAACTCAAATTATATGTTCGGGTCATACTCGTCTTCTTCTGCGTCACATGTCTCTTGTTCTGTTTGTGAACTATGGCAGCTGGCTACAAAGTCTTCATCATTTTGTTCTCCCCATGTTTCCACATCTTTATCAACGTCAACGAAATCATCAAACGTAACATTCAAATTTTTTACCACATTCACTTCTCTGATTAATTGGCCCAAAGAAATGTCATCCTCATCGTCCAAATCATACACTTGTTCTGGGACAGATGCTGAAGGACAAAACGTAGCATGACGAAAACAGTGCGCAATCGTTTTTTGCAAACAACACCCCATGATTTTTAGCGATTAAAAAAAAAATAATTCGCTAATGAGGTGATCTGTATATATATATATATATATATATATATATATATATATATATATATATATATATATATATATATATATATATATATATATATATATATATATATATATATATATATATATATATATATATATATATATATATATATATATATATATATATATATATATATATATATATATATATATATATATATATATATATATATATATATATATATATATATATATATATATATATATATATATATATATATATATATATATATATATATATATATATATATATATATATATATATATATATATAGACCGATAACTTAAAAAATAATGGACCGATCTTGATCAGTGAGTAAATTCCTTTTGAAAGCGGCTTGGATAATTTTGTTAGCCAGGAAAATCGGACCAGGTTTTCCCGGAAAATTTTGTATTTTCTTTCTAAACAAATTTATATCTCCGGAAATAACAAAGTAAGGGAAACCAAATTTGGTACGCGTGTTTGTATTGTAAAGAGTGAACCCTGTACCAAAAGTTAGGTTTCTAGCTTTAAAGACAAAGACGTTATGGGCAGTTGAAGAAACACATTTTGAAGTTTTCCTCAAAACGTAAAACTCGCAATTTGAAACGTCAAAATTCGCAATGTTTAGGCAAAGAACGTGAAACAAATACGGATTGTAATTAGAAAATGTTGCAAGAAGAGTGTTCTGAGAACCCTTAAGTTTCAGATTCAACCGTCATTGTCCTTCATTTTACTAAAATATTTACAGAAAATTCATTTCAAATAGACCCTTTCTCTGATGCTTTGGCTGTCGGTTTAGTTAAGTTGATGCTTTCGCTGCAGGTTTAGTGAAGTTTATGGTTTAACGGTCTATAATTTTTAGCTAATTTTCGTAGAACAAATTTGTTAATGCATTTTTGCATTTTTTATCGAAATATGATGCGTTTGTAAGAAAAAATCTGGACGCAGTAAGTGCGTTTTGGTAGCGAATTTTCCTTTCAATAACTCGATTTGCTATTAACGTAAGCTTTGTTGGTTAGGAAACCAACATTTAAGTTTATTTTCGGAAAATGTGTGTATATTTTCAAACCATAAGTAATTTTGATAAAATATAGTACATTGTTTCTACTACATAGGCTATACCGGTAATCAGATTGATGTCTGCTCGCATTCACTATTAAAAACATTTTTATGGAAAAACTTCCATAACACATTTATTTGCTGCACCCTTTTTGAAAAATGTTTATATATTTTTAAACAATAAAATTATTTCGATGAAATATTGTACATTGTTTCTACTATATAGGCAACCAAGTTTGATGCCTGCTTTCATCAAAGAAAGACATTTGCTATTAAAAACATTTTAAAGAAAGACATTTGCTATTAAAAACATTTTAAAGAAAATTCGCTACCATAACGCCCTTGCTGCGTCCAGACTTTTTATATCATCATAATGGTGCCGAGAAGCTTTATTTTCGTCTCATCGTTTTTATCTGCATCTTCTATCATTTTCATAACTAAAGCTCTTTGGAAATACACCTTCAGGTTGTTTATTATACCTTGGTCAAGGGGTTGTAGAACCGATGTTAAATTTGGTTGAAGAAAGCACAAATTTATGGTCCTCGAGTTATCAACATTAGGATGAGCGCTACAATTATCCACCAACAATAAAATTTTCTTTTTTGTCGCACATAGCTCTATCCCAATCTCGCAAAAACTTCTCAAATATCTCTGACACCATCTATGCACGTCTATTGGATCTGTAATCGACAGGAAGTCTCTTTACATTCTTAAAGCACAAAGGATTTTTTGCTTCTCCAATCACTAGTAACTTCTTTTTCATTGTACCAGTCATATTAGCGGCGACCAATACCGTAATCCTGTCCTTAGACATTTTACCCCCAGAACATTTCTCTCCTTTGAATTTTAGGGTTTTGTTAGGAGTGATCTTAAAGAATAATCCTCTTTCATCTGCGTTAAATATCTGTTCATCGCTGTAACTTTGACATATTTCTGTAACAACGTTTTTTAACTATTCTTCAGTTGTACGATCCGATACAGATGCAGATTCACCGGAAACAGTAGCATCTACAATATTGTGACGGCTTCGAAATTGTTTTATCCAGCTTTCTGAACATTCAAAATCTTCCTTTCCCATAAGTTTTGCAAAATCGTTGGCTTTGGCTTGTAAGATGGGCCCCGATATAGGGATTCCTTGGTTTCGTTTTTCTTTAAACCACCCCAATAGTGACTTATCTATGTCATCATATTGAGAACACCTCAACTTCTTTTTATTTTGGACATTGCTTTTGAAAGCATCTTCAAATTTGGTTCGGCGTTTTCAAATCGTAAATACAGTGGAATGCGATAGACCGAAACTTTTTGTAACCTCTACGTTGGCTTAACCATTTCTTATGCGTGTAATTATTGCAAACTTTTCATTTATGGACAATGTTTTTTTTTGCATGTGTGTCTATTTTTGTCTTTAACTTACAAAATCGTAAAATCTTAGCATATTTTTATTACATACCTGATATATGCATATGTACCTGGATCAATCACCAGGTGACAAATTAATTAACACAAACTTGCTAAGGGCTTCGGAAACGTATAATCCAAAAGCAAAGAATGGATATATCAAACAGCGCCAGTCACGACAAAGCACCAAATACATACACACATAGTGCATTAATCCATAAAAGTGTGTGCCAGCAATTCCGGGAATCACTCAAACAATGATCAATCGGAACATTCGACACATGGTGGTGTAACGACATCATTCTCATCTGCTCTCGTACGTTGTTATGTCCGGTCTGAGGCCGAGCATAGCAGGACGTTAAAAGCGATTTGGTCGTTATCACCAACGTCATTATATCCTGACGTAAAAGCATTACCGTATATACAAATCCAACCAAATTGTCTAGGTTCGATCGTTACAAGCGACTGGTTGTTATGAGCGACGTCGTTATAGTGACTTCCGCTGTAGGTACATACTGGTTTATTTTTGAATTTCGAATTTAGATGTTTGTGTATTTTTTAAAATATTCGACATCCGTACACATAAGATTTGTTTGATATCTAATGCTATGTGCACACTGCAGGGAACGTTTAATTTTATGTCTAATCTTGCGAGCGCGGCGCACGTAGCAATAGCCACGGCCATCTAGTGAAATATTAGAGAAAGTTGTAACACAGTAGTCGCACCCATGCGTTCTAAGATTCTAAGGAATAACCAAAAAATCACTATGCATAAATTTAAAAAAAAAGGCCAGTGGTTGCAGCTACAATAAAAGAAGTGTATTGTATGTTGTTCTTTAACATTGGCCTATTTTGCGACTCTTACCACAATAATAAAAAAGTCTTCATTACATATACCCAATCACTATAATAAATTAGATACATTTTTTTCTGTCTAAAAAGTATGCACTTATAACTATGGTAAGTAGGTTATAATATGTTGAAAGAAAACAGCTTGAAAGTTTATCAATTAATAGGGTGTAGATCAGTTATCCGAACATACTAATACAGGGGTGTTAAAAATTATTTAATGGACCTTGAAATGGAAAAAAGTTCATAATAGATTTTGGGTATCATCTTTTTGAAGTAATTTTGCCAAAGTGTGTCTTGAAAGTGTTGTTAGAAACTGCTTGACTGTATCCCAAATTCTGTTTACCAGCACGGATAATAGATGTCAATAATGTAAATTTCATACTTTAAAACCATAGTGTACAAACTGCTTAAGATTCTTAAAGTAAGAATACTTCACTAGAACTGCTTGCCAAATCGTAACCTTTCACATATGTTGAATGAAAATAATTGGCACAGAAAACACACAAAGGTTATCATAAGGTTTCTTTAAAAAGCGAAAGGTATGTTAAAAAAAGTTAATAATACTTTGAATTAGATGAACCTGCTGTCAGACTATCAGAATTTATATAATTCAATTTAAACAAATACTGGCAGTTATGGAGTAAATTTTTGTGTGAATAATGGCAAATAGCGTAAATAGGTGGATTCATAAAACTTTGAACATTGATTAAAAAATAAATTGTGCTAAAGATTTGAACCTATATCCTTGAAAACTAAACATTTGGACAGGTAGTCTAAACCTTAATCTTACGGGACATTTTTTTCAATTCTGGATATTTTAAATAGAACTATAAACAAATACTATATAATGACAATACGGGACACTCCTATGCTTTAGCATTGGTGATATTTGTGACAAGCACACTAGCGCCACCTCGTGTGAAGTACTGACAACTGAGCAGGTAATTTGAATTGTACCTATATTTACCTGCATATTCTTAATTTAGACAATTGGTTTATTATAGATGAATATAAAAACTTGTACATGACAAAACAGTGAAAACTTTCTGATTATATAGTTATAAATAGAATTTGTATCAACAATCAGCTTGAAACCTAAATTAATTCAGCATGAATAATTCTGCAAATTTCTCTTACTCATAATCTTATTTTATCATAATTTAGAGTACTACCTTGAAACCGTCGTTAAACTACTATTTCAAGGGTAGGTATAGAACATACTGAAAGCTGTTTCTGAGGATATTAAGTTACAATCTGTACTTACCTATAAATAATTGTTCTAGGTATAAATGGTAGCACAGTACTCAATTTGCTATATCTCTACATGAAAACTGTCTTATTAATCTAATATTTTAAAATATGTAATTGATATACTTAGTACATATTTAAGAAATTGTGCAGATGAAAGGTGAGACTAACTCTTACTTCCGTGAATAAATCTATTATAGGGCTGAATCTGCCATTTCTACTTGTCTCTTTAAAAACTTGTCTTGGGAAGATAATTAAAAGCCTTTAGCAAGGAAAATAATTTTAAATGTGAAAAAATGTGACAATTTATGCCATACTGAAATAAAAAAGGACACAGAAGAAGATAGAAAAACAGTTTTCTTACATCATTTATTATTAATGCAAAACTTTTTTTGCCTATATATATATATATATATATATATATATATATATATATATATATATATATATATATATATATATATATATATATATATATATATATATATATATATATATATATATATATTGATACACTGGAAGACAAGTTATGATTGAAGCCTTTCAACCATCCGTTTACGAAGTTTATCTATAAATAGGTACATGATGGTAAATATTACACAATAAATTATCTTCTGCAAACTGTACATATTGGCATAAAAGTGATTCTAAATTTGTCTTCTGCTTCAACAAATTAATTCTTTTGGAAGTGATATTGACATGTAAAATGCACCTTGTGTCTTCAATACTATATCCAAATCAGTTCTTTTTGATAACACTACCCTTTACTTGCACCTATAATACAAAATTATCGTCAATGCATGTTATAGTTATTGTTTAATATTGATTATTAGGCGAATTTGTAAAAAAATCGCTGGTAACAAAAGGAAACACAAAAAATCATATTCACGTTTCGCCATCCTTTGGAAACCTATGAAATGTCTTTGATAGATTTAGCACGTTATTATTCGAACAATTATAGATAGCACACACCCAACCACTAACATTTATTGTAAAAAAACACAGCTCAAACCTAATTATACACAGTTAAACACCAGCAATTGCTTGTGTTAAACGTTCTCGAATGACGTAACATCAGTACTATCCGCTAGGGGCGCTGATATTCTTGAAACACGAAATCAGCCGGAGTGTCCTGTATTGTCATTATAAAGTATTTGCTATAAATATATAAAATTCAAAGATTGTGAGGAAAAGATATGAAACGCCCATAAGCTATCTGTACATAAGAGCGACCAGCTTTTAGGTTGGCTCTAGTTAACATTTGACACGTTTATAGCGCTCTAGTCGCTTAAAAATGACAGAAACACAGGCGGTAAATTTAAAACTCTAAAAGAAGTTTCCAGTGTAACGACTGTAAAAATATTTTGCCACTATTATTATCAGAAATACCGAAATTTTAAACACAAAATGGTGATACCGAATTATTTATTAATACATTATTTTCTTATAACCATTCACTTCAGTTTTTGGTTATTATTAACTAGTTTTTTTTTAATTGGTCACAGGAAAAAGGTTTGCTGCATACTGGATAATGAGATTTTAGGTATTGGTCATCCAGCAATAGGTCCGTTCTATCAACTACCTTAATCCAGTTGCTTAGCTCTGCAAATAAAATTGTATTTTTATTTCAATTCTGATAATTCTGGGAAGTTCGGTAATAGTTGCAATAAATTAATGATGCAAACCTACAACAGACCAACTTTTGGCAAATTGAAGAACGCCACACCTCTGTTGTTGTATTCATTCATGGAACATGAATTACTTATGCAATATGAACTACAGCTGATTCTTAATTCACACAAATAACACAATCACTAGTTATTCTTACACAATTAATCACAATAATTCAAGGCGGATGGGTAGATAAATGGTAAGATCATATACCAATAGTTCCAACTTCGACACGAAAAGTCGCACAAAATCAAACTGCTGCACGATCAGTAACAAAGGCATCTATGATTCTGACAGTAGTAAACATTTGATCAATAGATGGCGTTAGTGTTGATATGGTCTTCACGTTCTTCTTATCACTAATCTTTGATAAAATTGTTAATAGATGTGTTGCAGAATGTTAAAGAAGCTTGTTTAAAGTGGTTTCGTTAATCCGGGTTCTCTTAATAGGCATTTCTTTAATACATAAACTTAACTCATAAGAACCTTTCAATACTTCTAACGTCACAGTTGCATTCCCTGTTGCGTTTTACCTTATATGTATGTATTTACTTTCTTCATTTGCAGTGTGTTTCGTCTGCAGAATAAAGAAGCACCGTTTTAATGACCAAATGTAGACATTACTTTATGTAAATAACATAGAGCCTCAATATTAGAAAAATTGAACATTGTGAGATGAACAACCAGAGGCGGATTAAATGTCGAGAGTGCCCTAGGCAGGCACCTCATCGGCGCCCATCTAGCGCGAAAGTTCGAAAGAACGATGTATTGTCTCATTGCAGAACTGGTAGTTGGTGATTATACTATTATATGTGAACAAGTGAATGATTTGCACTTTACACTTTGCTATATTAAAGAGGACGCGGTTTCGATCACTCCAAGATAATATTAGTAGGGATAATTAGGCAGGTCAGGACACTGGACACGTGTACTTACCCTTAGGCATGAATGAAATATGCGATGGGAGTGAAGAAAGCAAGAGGGACAGAGCAAACATGGAAATCCATATCTTGTGAAATTGTCAATAACATCGCCATAGTTTAAGTTGCTATTTCCTTGGACGTTTTTCTCTATTTAGTAACTTTCGTTCAAAGATTGTTTTTTGTCAAAAAACGTGAGATTTTATCCATATATTTTCTTACGCTCAATGAAAAATCCGCGTTTATATTTTGATTAAAGCCATTCAGTGCAATATATTCTTGTGTTTCGTTATTGATATCTCACTTGACTGCGTGACAATCCATGATAACCAGGCTATTTTGTGACTGCCTCACAACTTCTACTGCTGACGGAGAAGGCGGTGTGGGCATGCACAAATATTGTGGTTGTTTAGAATCAGTAGGAAGTTCGAATTTAATAGGGTCAATACAAGATTCCGAATCATCACTTTTCAATTTTGAAAAAAATGACTGAATATTTATTGTGTGCCTTATTACATTTTGATGTTTTTCTTCTTTTTCCTTAGCCTTCTTTTTATATGCTGCACCACTAGGTTTTTTCGTCAATTCACTCATTCTTTGATCAATAAACTAAAACGTAATGAACTAATTAAATACACAGAAATACCGCAACGAGAACGTAAACAATAGAAGCACGTGTAACCGACGACCACAAAGCTGAAAGTCGTGTCACAGTGGCACTCGTTCGGCGCCGGCCGCTTAGCCTCGCCGCCCCCCTCGTCCCGCAATCTAGCGACGTTCGATGCTCGTGATCGACGCGACGAACGCGCAACATTGCAGTTGTAGTTGTATCTTACCAGCTTCAACTAGTTTGTGTTACATATAATCCGCCTTTGTGTACGACAGCGTCACCATCTCAGTGCGGAACCAGGTAGTATGTTGTCACGACAGCTCCAAATAACCCAAAATGTTATAAAATAGAGACTGTGTACAATCAACTAACAATTTTGTAAATTGTTAGACCTGGCCCATTTATTTCCTAATATAGGGACAATGTATGTGTGTAGTTTAATTATGAAGTCGCCAGTTATTTATTATAAACATTTATTCTGTTAAATACAGATATTTTAACTATGTATAAGAAGAAACAATGTGTGCAATTATACATTGGTTGGAACATTAATGTTGACAGTTGACACCATTTACGTCCATGACGATGATCTTCGACGTTCTCTTCTACACACCGTTATGATGACACTTCTTCTGCGCATGTTCTGCCTTCAGTGGTGCCAGCATTTAATAGGGCGCGTAATACACAAAATTCAAATTTAATTTGAAACGCAACAGGGCCGCCACCTTGAAAGCTCATAGTTTCAAAAAATAATAACAATAAATGTATTAGAAAGACAATAAAGCACAATGAATATCAAAGTTAATTCTGTTGTTGGTTGTCTTCAAGAGGTAATGGCACAATTTTCACGACAGCCCTTTTGCACATGCCACTTGAAGTACGCACTGACACTACTCTGACTGCACCGTCGTTTCCGGGATGTAGCTCGATAATTCTGCCCATTTTCCAATTACGGGGTGGTAAATTATCTTCCTGCATGATGACGAGAGTGCCAACCTTGATACGGCAGCTGCTGACGCTGAACCATTTTGTTCTTTGCTGCAGGTTGTGGAGGTAATCTCTTGTCCAATTTTTCCAGAAATTTTGCAATAGAAGCTGCAGCCTCTTGTAGCTTGAAACACGTGACGACGTTGTATCAGATGCTGGCTGCTCCGGGAATGCATTGAGTGGGCCACCAATTAAGAAATGGCCAGGAGTAAGAGCTTCAAAGTCATTGGGGTCGTCCGTAAGGGGTAAAATAGGTCTGGCGTTTAGAATTGACTCCACTTGAGATAATAAAGTATAAAATTCTTCATATGTTAGGTAATTAGAATTTAGAATACGTTTCAAATGATGCTTAGTTGAGCGTACAGCACTCTCCCATAAACCACCAAAGTGAGGAGCTCTGGGGGGAATGAAGTGCCAAGTGATCCCGTTATCGGACAAGAAAGTTTTGAACCTTTCTTCTTGAGACATATTAATAAATTTTCTTAAATGCTTCTCCGCAGCAATAAAATTAGTTGCATTGTCTGACCAAATTTCCCTACATAAGCCTCGCCTCGCTACAAATCTTTTCAATGCGTTTAAAAAACATTCTGTGGTCAAATCCGTTACTAGCTCAATATGGACCGCTTTGGAACTAAAACAAACGAAAACGCAGACATATGATTTAATGTATTTACGGTTTCGAAATTTACTGTCTTTAATTTGGTAAGGTCCGCAATAGTCTATTCCGCATCTGTAAAAGGCCCTAGAGGGAACAGTTACCCTGGAAGATGGCAAGTCAGACATCTTCTGGAAAATATTTGGTGGTTTTGCTCTGAAACATGTTATGCATTTATGTAGAACACTGCGTGTTGTTCGCATACCATTCAAAGGCCAGTACCTTTGCCTTACGCTGGAAAGAGTGAGCGTGGGACCAGAATGCAAATTTTTAATGTGTTCTCTTTCTATGATAAGTTGAGTGAAGTGACCCTTTGAAGGCAAAATAATAGGAAATTTGTGATTATATTCTAAGTGTGAATTTGCTAATCTACCTCCTACTCGGATCAAGCCATCAGTGTCAATAAATGGGTTCAGAAAGCGCAATTTGCTCTTTATTTGTTTGGAGCTATTGATTAGTTTTATGTCTTCCTGAAACTCATTCTTTTGTAAATTTTTAATCAGATATGTTTCAGCAGATTTCAACTCGGTGGTGATCAAGTGACCAAAAACTCTTTGACACTCAAGTTTACTCCTGCAATTATTGATAAACCGTAGCATGTATGCCACCGTGTGAATTAATTTATTAAAAGACGAAAATTTATCTATCAATGACTCGGAATGAGTTGCCAAGTTGGCCATGTTCCTGTCTGATTTAATACGTTTTAATTCTGTAAGCTTCATGTGGGATAAGTCTGGCAATTTAGGCCAATTGTTTCTTTCTAATGTCAGAAAATATGGACCGTGCCACCATAAATTAGAATTGATTAATTGTTGAGGATTTATTCCTCGTGAGATCATGTCTGCAGGGTTGTGCACAGAAGGGACATATTTCCAGGTATGACCTTCAGTAATCGTTCGTATTTGACTGACTCTATTTGATACGAATGTTTTTAACCTACTGGGTTCAGTGGCAATCCAGCCCAGAACTATGGTGGAATCAGTCCAGAAATACACCTGTTCCATTTTAAATTTTATTGCATGACGAATTTTTTTGAATAATTTACTAGCTAGCAGTGCTCCACATAATTCCAGTTTGGGCAGCGTTACAGTCTTTAGGGGAGCAACTCGCGATTTAGCGCAAGCCAAGTGTACCTGGGTATTCTGTCCGTCACTTGACAATATATAAACAGCGCAACCATAGGCACGTTCTGACGCATCACAAAACACGTGAATGCTAAAATCCATAGAGTTGGAAATGAACATTTGTCGCTTGATTTTCAAATCATTTAGTGCAGGTAAGTTTTCATAAAAAAACTTCCAATTTTCGATTATATCTTGTGGAATGTCTTCATCCCAATCAAGTTTTTGTTGCCATAGTGATTGCAAAATTAGTTTTGCTGAAATTATTACGGGACCTAATAATCCCAAGATATCGTATATTCGTGAGATGACAGATAAAATAGTTCTTTTTGTAACTTTACTCAATTTGGTATAATTGATACAATAACAAAATATATCCTCCTGTGGATCCCATCTAATTCCCAAAACCTTGGAATATTCGTGAACATTCTTTGTAAAGAAATCAACACAAGCGTTAGCAGAGTTTAAATTCCTTACAACTTCTTGTTCATTGGAATGCCACTGTCTCAAATGGAAACCGGCCGAATTTAAAATTGTGTCAACTTCGTTTGTTAGCTGAATCGCCAAATGAATATTAACTGCCCCCGAAATGAAATCATCCATATAAAAATCGTTTTGAATCAGACTACTAGCCTCGGGATATGTTAACTGATTTTCCCTCGAAAGTTGTTGCAGACACCTAGTTGCCAGAAAACTGGCTGGACCAGTACCATAAGTGAGTGTGTTTAGGCGGAAAAATTTTAAAGGCTCGTTAGTGTCGTAACGCCACACAATACGCTGTAGTTCTTTGTCTTGATCATGAATGTTAATTTGACGATACATTTTTTCAATATCAGCAACGAATACCACGTTATGAATTCTGAATCTTGAAATGACTGTGAATATATCGTCTTGAATAGTTGGCCCTACCATTAAAACATCATTTAATGACATGCCAGAGTTCGACTTTGCACTAGCGTCAAATACCACACGAATCTTTGAAGTGATCGAATCATTTTTATGTACACAGTGATGAGGCAAATAATAAAATGGAAAATCTGCATTAATATCATCAGTGCCTTTAATTTCACTCGCATGACCTAGGTCAATGTACTCTTTTATAAACTCTGAATATTCTCGTTGTAATTTGGGGTTTTTGAAAAATTTGTTTTCTAATTTTAGAAAACGTTTTATTGCTAATTCACGGGAACAACCTAACTGGTTAAAATTATTACGTTTAGGCAACTTTAGTATGAATCTGCCAGTATCGTCTCTTTCAAAACTGGTTTTGAAATGCGTTTCACATTCAATTTCCTCTATTGAGAAATGATCTTGCTTATCAGTAACTTCTTCTATAGACCAAAAGGACTCTAATTGATTTTGTATGCTAATTGTATTTAGAGATAGATTACAGTGAACTTTATTTTTTCTAAAAGAAAATTGTGGACACAACGGACCTGAAATGACCCAACCTAATTTTGTTTCTTGCATGATTGGCAAATTTGTTCCTAGGTGTATTTGTCCACGCAAAAGTAATTCATAGAAGATATTTACACCCAGCAAAATATCGATTTCTGACGATACATTAAACTGAGGGTCAGCCAAATTCAAATGCCCAGGTAAGGTTAACTGTGAAGTTGTGAAATCGCAAAGCGGTACATTCCCCGTAATTTTATCGATAATTAAAAATGGAATTTTCTTCTGGTAGTTAGAATAATTAGACTTGAATTTGGTATGTGCTACCCTAGAAATTGTTGTGGAATTATTCGCACTAATTCCTATAATTGGCATATTTGTATTTTTAAATGTTAATTTCAAACGATTAGCTAGTTCGCTTGTCATGAAACTAGATTGGCTACCAGAGTCTAACAATGCTCTACATTGAACCCAATTGCCCATGCTATCACATATGCTTATGACGGCCGTAGAGAGAATCACCAGAATATTCTCATTTTGTGCATGGACATTTAGTGAGGCGTTTGGAATTTCAACTTGGTGATCATTTTCACTTGAATCCGTATTAACCGCCAGGTTAGACCCTTGCTGTTTAATTGAATCTGCATGTTTTGAATTATTGAAGTCGAGGTGTAGCAATGTGTTATGTTTTTTCTGACAGATCCGGCAATTTTTACTTTTGCAATTTTGCGAAATATGCCCTTTTTTTAGACAATTGGTGCAAGCCTTAAGTTTCCTTACCTCAGTTAATCTCAGTGATGGAGATAATTTAAGAAATTGTTCACAATAAAAAATTAAATGATTTCCATTGCAATATAAACAGCTAAAGCTATAATTTGATGTTGCCAAATATGACGTCGAGCCCCTTTTGAATTCCGGTTTTTTAACATTTTTATGGTCAACGGCTTCCAATATTTGACGACGCTCTGTAATAAATTTTATGAACACTCCCACTGTGGGGTTGGGATCTGAATTTGTTTTTGTTTCCCATTCTCTTTTGTTATGAGGATCTAGTTTTGAGACCAATACAAAAATTAAAATAGAGTCCCAGTACTCAACTGGTTCATTTAGATTTTTTAAACTTCTGTAATTTTTTTGAAAGTTATCTAAGAAATTCCGAAGTGATGTGGAGGAATCTTTTGTAACTGTTTCAATATCAAAGATATTTTTTAAGTGGTTTTTAATTATAAGTTTTTTGTTTTCGAACCTCTCTTTCAAGAGATCCCATGCTATTATGTAATTAGAATCTGTAATTTCTAAAGATTGAATTGTTTGAGCAGCCTCTCCCTTTAAACAGTCTTGCAAATAATAAAATTTTTGAACATTGGATAACATCTGGTTTTCATGAATCAAATTTTTGAAGGTGTCATGGAATGTTGTGTATTTATCATAATTTCCGAAAAATTCAGGTAGTTGTAATTTGGGTAATTCTATTCTGGGTGTTGTTTGTATTGTTGCATTGTTTTGGTTAGATTCTCTTGTGCTATTCACAGAAGATGCGGTAGTTTGATTTGATATATTTGCTAAGTGCAATTTATTAGCTCTAGCAACAACAGCATGATAGAAATTTTCAAAATGCTCCCTTTCTGCTTCTTCGTCACCATCTGTATTCAAATCTTCAATTTTAGATTGTACCTCGTCGAAATCGTCCCAAGCCTTTTCTAATTTTGAAAGACGGCTAGCAATTTCGAACGCTTTGTCTGGATTATTTGTAACGCTATGTAAAAATGACTCAAAACGAGTTAACACGGCCTTTGTTCGCCCTCTAATAATTCTTAAATTTGTAATGTCTGCTTCCGCCATTTTGATAATATTTGCAGCGATACGAGACAATGAATGAAGGAAAATTGAATGAATGAAGCCTTATTGAAATATACGTTAAACGTGAGATTCTCCGTGAATGTCGAATTTTCGCCCGTGCGACTTTTCAGACAGCGTGGCAACACGGCATAAAACAATGCAGCACGTGTAATGATAAACTGAGATACTGATATTTGTCAAAGGGAGACTGCTGTACAAATGTAATATTTAAGAGATGAATATTATTTCCCGTACAATGGCCATAAAATACTTAGTAAAACCGATATCTCAAGTGTAATCAATGAATAAAGGAATATTATTACAAGGAAAATGGACTCACCCAAGTACCTTTTATTTCTTGCTTTCGAGAATACGCTTTCAAATCCTGGATGTTGAATAATTATTGTTATCTTGAAGTGGACTGTATCTTTGTTGATTTGCGGTTCGATTTTATTGTAAAATCGATTAAACCATATAAATTCTTGAACTTTACTGCTGTAAACTTGTTTGTATTCGAATTACTGTTTGCGTAATACGGCACGATTGGACCAAAAACTTGTGTAGTTTAATTATGAAGTCGCCAGTTATTTATTATAAACATTTATTCTGTTAAATACAGATATTTTAACTATGTATAAGAAGAAACAATGTGTGCAATTATACATTGGTTGGAACATTAATGTTGACAGTTGACACCATTTACGTCCATGACGATGATCTTCGACGTTCTCTTCTACACACCGTTATGATGACACTTCTTCTGCGCATGTTCTGCCTTCAGTGGTGCCAGCATTTAATAGGGCGCGTAATACACAAAATTCAAATTTAATTTGAAACGCAACAGTATGTAAGGCTAGATGTATTCTCATAATTAGAACAGCAGACTGGTTTCTCTCTAATTAGAGCTCGTCAGTACGGTATACTAATTACTGCGAGAATACACCTATGAAGTTATACAGCTTCCTAAAACATTGTGAGATGTACGACAGGGTCACCATCTCAGTGCGGAACCAGATAGTATGTTGTCACAATAGCTCCAAATAACACAAAATGTTATAAAAAAGAGACTGTGTACAACCAACTAACAATTTTGTAAATTGTCGGCGCTGGCCCAGATGGCGACCCTGTCGTACATCTCACAATGTTCTAGGTGGCTGGCTACTATAGCCATATTACTTTATAGGTAAGTTCTCGCTTTAATTAGTATATCATACTGACGAGCTCTAATTAGAGCGAAACCGGTCTGTGGTTCTAATTATGGTGAGAATACATCATCCCTATATTAGGGAAGAAATGGCCAAGTTCTCACAATTTACAGAAATTGTTAATTGGTTGTACACAGTCTCTATTTTATAACATTTTCTGTTATTTGGAGCTGTCATGACAACACACTATCTGGTTCCTCACCGAGATGGCGACCCTGTCGTACATCTCACAATGTTCTAGGAGGCTGGCTACCATAGCCATATTACGTTATAGGTGTGTTCTCGCTGTAATTAGTATACTGTACTAATGAGCTCTAATTAGAGTGAAACCGGTCTCTGGTTCTAATTATAGTGAGGATACATCTAGCCTTAGATAAATTGAAGCATGGTAATAAAACATTGTTTTAAATAATTAAATGGAAAGGTCTTCTTCCTACTCAAATCTACAATGCTGATGAGTCTGAACATTTTAGAAGTTATTTTAATTTGTTTTTTTTTTTGTTGTTAATAAAAACATTTTTTCATTTCATTTAAAACTATTATTTCAGTATTATTTTCTCTATATTTATTACTAACAGATTTATAGCTGGTTGGTGTATTAATGATGTCAACATAACATATAACCATAACCTGATCAATTCTGACAGAATTAATTCAAAGAGATGATACTAAAAGCGAGACAAATGTTTTTTCTTCATGCCATGACAGTGTTTGAGTAAAATAATTTTTAATATTTTATTATAATTCTACATCCCATATGTACTTATATTAAACGAGAATTGATCACTGTGTCTACATCTCCCAAATTTACTTCAGATGTAAAGTTCTTTGGGGTTTTACTATCAAAGATTTTTTTTTCTTATTTTGCAAACAATTTGTTTGCTGCTGAGAAACAGCACACGTTAAGAGTGAATCTTAAACCAGTGGGAAAACGTATACCAATTTACTAAAATGGCTGTACAGTGTGGCTCAAATTCGAGCCTCATTATTGGTATCTCGGAAACTGTAAGAGATACAACGTCGGTTAAATTATGGCAAAGTTGCGTAATTTGATGCTCAGAAAAATGCAATTTAGAAAATTAGAAAATTCTGAATACTTCCGGTGATAATCGGAAAAAACCGATAACTCATAAAATATGTTTTATTTTTTTCTGGCGTTATTTGAAAAGATATAACAAAATGAATCACACTTCATTAAGGTCACTTTTCCTCTCCTACAAGATGGCATTTTCAAATTTGAAATCCGATGTTTCGTCTTTCAGAAACCATCATCAACTCCATTTTTTCAAATACGGCCCTGGATTTTTTATTTCATATTTTGTTACCTTTGGACTACCTCAAAACAATGCCTCATCACAACTTTTGAATTTCAAACGTTTTGATAACAAAAAATGACATTTTCAGTATTTCTTGAAAATATTTAATGCTTACTTAACTTTTAAAATGGACAAATTAAAAAACCTAAAGTAAATGCTCGAATAAGCCCCCTTGGACTTCTATGCATTTTCGCATATGTCTTCGCAGATTGTTCGTAACAGTCTACATCTCCCAAATTTACTTCAGATGTAAAGTTCTTTGGGGTTTTACTATCAAAGATTATTCTTCCTCTTGCTCGTAGAGTTGTTAATTCTAACACAAACTTTTGGCACAAAATGTTTATATAATTTGGAAAAGTATCCTTGATAAGCGATTTTTTAAGAATCCCCATTAAAAATAATCCAGCGGGGACAAATCAGGACTTCTGCCCTTTCATTATGGGGTGGTGCACCATCCTGTTGCCACCACAGCTGCCGCAGCATATTCAACGGTTAATCGTCAAGCACATTGAATATATAATTATGGATTAAATTAAGATACCGCTCAGTATTTAAGTTTCCATCATAAATAATTGGCCCTAAGATTTTGGTTCGATACATTCCATCCCAAACATTGAATGATTTTCGTCCCTGTCTTCGAACTTGCCGATTTTGGTACGGATTTTCTACTGCATCATAATGCTCATTGTTTCTGTTAAAAAGGCCGGTTTTGGAAAAATTACATTCATCTGTCCAGATGATTTTATTTAAGAAATCATCATCTTGTTGCATTTTTCCATCAAGCGAATTGCATAATTCAAGCCTTCTGTCCCTGTCTCCTGGTCTTAGTTCTTGGCAAACATAAAGTTTATAGGGATGATACTTATGTTTTTTGAAAACCCTCTGAATTCGGCTTCTAGTCATATTCAGTTCTGAAGCAAATTGCCGTGTTGAACCACGAGGATTTTCTGTAACCTTTAACAAAACGTTTTGGTGAAATGTCTTTGACATGTTATCGCAAAATATTATTGTAATAAAAGATTGCATAGCATCATTTTATAACGATACTTACAGCATTTAAAACAGCTTCTTCATCTTCAGCTTCCATTCGTTGGCCGTACGAATTTCTAGGTTTACCAAAACTACCAAAGAGACTTAAATTTCTGTCCAAATTGTTAAAATATGAATAATGGGGCTGTGGACGCTCGGGGTATTGCTCTAAATACCGTCCACATGAAATGTGCAAGTTTCTGTTATTACTATAATAAATCCGAAGCATATCACGTTTCTCGAAACTGGAAAACACCATTTTTGCTCTCTTAATGTTTATTTTGAAAGTTAAATTGTCAAAAGTTCTATTGTCATATTATGACAAGCAAGCTTGGTATTTCTGAATATCAAAGCCGCAGAGTTGAACGAACAGACATGTCATTCCATGGCATTGGATTGAACTTAAAATATTTGACTCATAATCATAAATTCGGGGTCATCTTTACCTACCTAATCAAATTATATTATTGAAGAAATATTTTGCTTCAAAAGCAGAGTCGTAGTAAATATTTTCAAGAAAGATGGAAAATGTCATTTTTTGTTATCAGAACGTTTAAAATTCAAAAGTTGTGATGATGCATTATTTTGAGGTAGTCCAAAGGTAACAAAATAAGAAATGATAAATCCAGGGCCGTATTTGAAAAAATGGAGTTGATGATGGTTTCTGAAAGACGAAACATCTGATTTCAAATTTGAAAATGCCATCTTCTGGCGAGGAAAACTGACCTTGATGAAGTATGATTCATTTTGTTATATCTTTTCAAATAACGCCAGAAAAAATAAAACATATTTTATGAGTTTTCGGTTTTTTCCGATTATCACCGGAAGTATTCGGAATTTTCTAATTTTCTAAACTGCATTTTGCTGAGCATCAAATTACGCAACTTTGTCATAATTTAGCCGACGTTGTATCTCTTACAGTTTCCGAGATACCAATGATGAGGCTCGAATTTGAGCCACCATGTACTCTTATTGTTGTTGAAGATGTGTGTGAAGATGTACTTGTAAATAGTGCAAACAATTTAAAAATAAATGAATATATATTCTTAGTACAACTCATATGTGTGTTACATTTTTTATTGCAGGATGATGCTCGGAAAGCAAGACAGTGAACAGGATAACCAAAAAAATTACATCGTTTGATCTTGACATTATTATTTATTTCCTTTCCATAACTACTGATTTTAATAAAGACATCTGCTGAAAGTTTTTGCACACTCAATTCGAAAAACTTTGTCAAATAATTGAGTTTATTAGAAATGTTTACTTAAATAATTGGTTAGTGTTTTTTCATAAAATAAGCCTATATTATTTTAAAGTGTGTGAAAAATAAAGCACATGTTTTTATTACAATTAAAAAGATAAAAAATACCTTGTTTCCAAAATCTGTGAGGTGAGTTTCCTTGGCATAATACTAGAAAACATTAAACGTTTAAGTAGCTATCTAGTTTGCTTTATATATATATATATATATATATATATATATATATATATATATATATATATATATATATATATATATATATATATATATATATATATATATATATATATATATATATATATATATATATATATATATATATACAGTAGAAAAAATACAGTCATTTATATAATATTCACAATCTTAAGATGAGACAGAAGTGACTGTCTTTTAAAACCAAAACAAGTATAAAAATTACAGCTATGATAGAACAATTCTAATATGTATTACCAATAATTATGACAGCTAGAAATATAGAAAAAGGGCAGTTATTTAATGTTTATTCTACTGAAATGTAGGCGGATATAATGAATACACAATTATGTAAGTATGCCAACAAATGTCTAAAATGTGGTCACTTATGTCACCTAGACAAGGGCGGACAATGCTAACTCATTTGACTTTTGAGTGTATAAACAACATCAGATATCGTATCTGCGAATTTTTGACATTTATTTGATATTTTTTTTCAGCATGGCACGCTATAAAATTATTACAAATAAATACTATACTACTACCAACCTATTTGCCTCATTGTATCATTACTATCTTTCTTGTACACAGGCTACATTCGCATACATTATTCTATACATTGCAAGCATTGACCTGTGGTTTACCTCCTTAATTGTATATCCATGGTCTATACTCAATGTGAGGTTTTAATTTGAATGCATATGTCACTAATAGCTTTTTGTGTTCAAATGAGTAAATTCTCAAGGCCAATCAAATCAAATAAAAAAAACTTTCACAAAACTTTAACATTTATGTTCTGCAGATTTGAGAGTTTTCAAATTTCATTATGACAAAGTTTAATTTAAGTTAAGTACTAATTGTATTAATTGTTTTAGAAAATCCCGTTCTTTGTTCGCCATATGAAAAACCTATTGCCAGGTCATTTATTTATACAGTTGACAGTTCTAGCTCTGACCATTAGAATAATAAACTCATTAATTTTGAAACATTACTTTATTTGCAAAATGTCTTTCATTTGTAGATTAGAGCTAATGCTTTTTGTCATTTATATATTATAAAATGAAAAGAGAATTTATATACAATTAAAATGATAATTGCAAAAAAATTACATTTATAGGTAGACGTGTGCGAACCCATGTTTTTCTCGAATTGAACTATGAATGAGCCCAAGCAAATATGTTTATTGGAACTTCCAAGCTTAGAAATAGTATGTCTAAAATTCACAGTCGAACTTCGAACTTCTTCAAGATTTAAAATCGGCCAAATAACCAAAATTATTCAATGTTCGTATATCATTTTCTTAAATACAAAATTTAGGTATACAATAGCATACAATATTTGGTAAGTACAAGATCGCCATTCTTTGTACAAAAAGCAAATCCATGTGAATTGGGTGAAAATAACATACGGTGCTGATGTTGTGCAGATGGGTCAAAGTTGAATCAAAAATACAAAAAGGTATATTGAAAGTTTTCTTAGATTTCTACATCCTTAACTGAACTCAATTATAAATAAATATTGTTTGTTGTTTAGTATTAGCTAGGCAGTTTTAGCAGTCAGTTAGATTCAGGGGGTTAAAAGTGAAAACATCATAGGTATATAATAACCAGTTAAAATTTTTACTGTCTTCTGATTGTGAATATTTAACTGGTCTGGTTCATTGTAAAATAAAGCATGTTTAGTCTACTGTTTTCGGAGCAATCTGCAATTATCATCATGAATTATGAAAATTTACATTACTGATCTCTTTCAAAAACTGCCATCACATCATAATTTTAATGTATGCAGATGATATTAAGATTTTCGCAAATATTTCGAGTGTTGATGACTGTTTGCAGCTCCAGAGCTGTCTTCAGATCCTTGATGAATGGTGCTGTCAGAGTGGTCTTTCTATTAATGTTTCCAAGTGTTGTGTGATGTCCTTTACTCGAAATAAACACGCAATTACTTTCGGGTACAATATAAGAGGGCTTCCACTTGATCGCCCCGGGACAGTTAGGGACCTTGGAATTGTTTTTGATGGTACTCTATCTTTAAAACCACACTATGAGCAGACTGTCAGTTCTGCTTACAAAACTCTTGGGTTTCTGATAAGAAACAGCAAAAATTTCTCACAGACTGGCACCCTCCTGCTCTTTCGTTGTTTGGTTATGTCCCGACTTGAATATGGCTAAGTTATGTGGGCTCCTACTTATAAGATACATGTGGCAAGTCTAGAATCAGTGCAAAGGAAATTTCTAAAATTTCTTAGCTTTCGTGAGGATGGTCAATATCCTTCTATTGGTTTTCCTCAGGAAGGTTTACTTCTTCGCTTTGGTCTGCAGAGTCTGTCGATGCACAGGCAGTGCAGTTTAGCTACATTTTTATACAAACTGGTTAATTTTGTGTTCGATTGCTACATTTTTATACAAACTGGTTAATTTTGTGTACGATTGCCCTAATCTGCTTCAGCAACTTAATTTCAATGTGCCTCGTATTTGAGCACGTTTTCCAGGCACATTCTATCTCCCGACTGCTCGTACGCGATTGCTGCGATCGTCTCCAATTTACCAGATGTGCAATGATTACTCTGTATTGCAGGACAGCCTAGATATCTTCTCATGTAATATATCAGAGATAAAAATGTTTTTCAAACCAATCTAATTTGTAACTCTCTTTTGTGTAGTTTGTTTGATTATTGTTTGTTATTATGTTTTGTGTATCGGCCCATCCTTAGTTTGGCTTTAAGCTGTTGAATGGTGTATGAATAAATAAATAATGTTGTAACCGAAAAAGGCATTGCGATGCTAGGATGTATAAATAATACTTCTGTGATTCTTAAATGGCTCTATCAGGTCTCAATGTGTCCCACCAACTAGAAAAAAACATGCATAAGTAAAATCAGCTGAAATTACACTATCGACTCAATGGGGCATGGGGCCGATACCGCGTTTAAAGCGCCGCTACCGAGTTAACGGGACCGTTACCGAGTTACAATTTCGCTACCTTTGGCAGTATTGAATGCCTGTAAAGTTAAATTTTCAAGTATTTTTCAGCTATGAACTTCGAACTACTTTGGAGAATTACATATTTCGAACTATTTTAACATCACCTAGCGCAAACAATTTTTCGAACCGAAGGTTTGGTTCGAGTTCAGGTATAGTTTGAAATATCGAAGCTTCGCACACCCCTATTTATAGCGATCAATAATGTCACATATTAAGTTCATAAAGCCTATCTATATATATCTCTCTATAGGTACAATGCTGATTTTGTAGCATTTATTAGCTTCTAAATAAATAATTCATATATTTCATCCAATATTTTTGCTTATAATATGACATTCAAAAATCTCAACTCTCTTTTGTATAATTATACCTAGTAACTTATAGTAAGCTACATTTTTTCCAAGGTTGGTAACAGTGGCAAAAATTAGTTTGTATGATTGTCTTATAATCCATCGGCATCCATAATAATTTCAATTATTTTTATCCACAAACGTCATTTTTGAGAGACTGTAAAATACTTTTGACATGTCAACTTACTATCAGTAGGATTCTGGATTAAAGATTTAAAGTTTCGTTATTTATTAATTTAGCTGTTTCAGTTTATGTGCATATACTTATATATTTACCACTTTATTTAATTCTTTTAGCCTCCTACTTAGTTTATTTTACCATGGATTTTGATACAGAAAAGAATACATTTATTGTATCGGCATACTTTAGGAGTGGCATTAAGAATCAAAACCGTGGATGGACATATTTATAACCTTATGGATTTAAACAATACCAGAAAATATATCTGAAACTTGATGTTGAATATCAGTGTCTTTTCAAGCACTGCTCAAGAGTGGTGGGGCGTTTTTTAAATACTGATAATGTAAGTACAGGCAAATCTCATGGTCGTACCTACTACAGAAGAAGTTGTTCAAAATATAAACAGTTTAATTCAGCAACAACCTGATCAGCTATGTCCATCGTATATCGCAAAGATTAGGTAAACTTCAGATAACAATTGTCCTTATACCTTCTCATTCTTTATAGCATCCCATGTCATATTCCAGATATTTCCTATGATTCTGCATAAAAAATGATTAAGGAAAACTTGGTAATGCTTTTTTTATACTTTAACGTCGGCCAATTTCCGCGGCTATGGCCAATCACCGACGTTATGCAGTACTTTCACCCCACTATCCTGGAAATTTCTGCCGAACCCCCGCCTTTCTGTAAGGAGGATAGGGATCTTTAACATGCCCAACATAGTATAGACACGGGACCGACGACTTTACGCCCCCTCCGAAGGGCGGAATGTGCAGACATTCAACTTGCTCAAATACAATGTGACAACCTCGGTTGATGTTAATTTTACATGCAGTATGTACTGAAAAAGTGAAAGGTGAACCCTGGGAATCGAACCCAGTACCCTTCGGTTCAGAGGCATATGTTCTTTCCCCTGGACCACCAAGGCCTTGGTAATGTTTAAATTAATATCTGCATTGTATACAAATTACTTCTTCCAAATAATTTAACCATGTTACGCCCATTTGTAATGTCAAGTACTTGTTTTTCAAAACAAGAAACCAAAAAATACCAACTTGAGCATACAAACTTTAAAAAAATGCAATTAGTCATCCGGTATTAGATTAGATTAGATTTTATGGTGAGTGGGCTATTTCAGTCCCTCCACCGCGACCTTAGGTCTATTGTGATTCACGTCTAATTATTTAGATTTCACCCATCAATTCCAGCTCCCTGAGGGAGTCGATCTTTTCTTGAGGGTGAGAGTTTGTTTGGCAGGTGTACTGCCATCTGAGTGAAGTCGCTTGCCCGTTTCGAAGCTCAAAGAGAGATAACTTCTCTCCGAGTTCGTCTGGACCCGACATCAGTCAGTATTTGCCTCGAGGCAGTATAATGAAGTCCCGCTCTCGAGCAGCATCTAATCTCCAGTTGTAATCCACCCCTAGAGATCTCAGCTCCCCTCAGGCTCTTCCAAACCTAACACCTAACAGTGTTAAGACTCAAGACAACATCCCATCGAGTCCCGCTCCCGAGCATCACCCCAGCGAGGCCGTCCGTCCGTTTCGTAGCACACAGTATGGGCTCCAAACTCCGGGTGTTTACCACTCATCAGAGATCAGACCCCCCGGGACGTCTGGACACACGACACACGCCAGGGCTCAATCCAGGGCGGTATCATCTGGAACCCCGCTCCCGAGTAACAACCTAGAGAGGCCAATTGTCAGTCTCTGAGGCCACAGTGAAGGCGCCAAACTCCGGGTGCATAACACTCCCCAGAGATGTCTGCCTCACCTGCACCAGACCCCCGCCAGTGTTACATTGACTCGAGGCGGTATCATGAAGGGTCGTTAGCCTGTATAGATGCTCACAGAGTAGGCCCAAGTCTCCAGGTCTAATCCACCCCTAGAGACCCCAGCCATCTCCGGGTTCGTCCAGCTCCAACACCTGCCAGCGTTAGCTTAAATTTCACCCAACAAATCGAGCTTCCGACAGGAGACGATACCTGCGAGGTGAAACTTTGTTTGACAGATGTACTGCAATCTGAGCGAAGTCGCTTGCCCGTCTCAAAGCTCAAAGAGAGATAACCTCTCTCCGAGTTCGTCTGGACCAGACATCCGTCAGTGTTTGACTCAGTGCAGTATCATGAAGTCTTGCATCCAAGCAGCATCCAAGTGAGGTCGTTTGTCCGTTTCGAAGCTCACAGAAGAGGCCTCAACCCTTAGTTTTAATCCACCCCTAAAGATCTCAGCTCTGCTCCGGGTTCGTCTAGACCCGACACCCACTCAAGGCGACATCCCATCGAGCCCCGCTCCCGAGCATCGCACAAGCGAGGCCGTCCGTCCGTTCCGAAGCACACAGTGGGGGCCCCAAACCCCGGGTGTTTACCACTCATCAGAGTTGTCAACCCCCTCCGGGTCGTCTAGACACACGACACCCGCCAGCACTCAACCCAAGGCGGCACCCATCCGGAACCCCGCTCCCGAGTAACAACCAAGCGCGGGCAACCATCCATTTCTAAGCCCAGAGGGGAGGCCTCAAAATCCGGGTGCACATCACTCCCCAGAGATATCCGCCTCCCTCCAGGCCCACATGGACAAGACCCCCGTCAGTGTTTAATTCCAATTAGTCGCCTTTTACGACAGGCAGGAGTTACCTTGGGCCTATTCTTTTAGTTAGTCCCCGGACCCACAGGTGACGTCATCCGGTATAGTCAGCTGTAGTATATGTGTCTCATTATGTTAAAATAATGTTTAACATTATTTTAATGGTCCCTATAATAGTTTTTTATATTAAGTATCCATTTGCAATTGCATTTTTATGTAAAATTGCAGTAGCTGCAAAAAGATGTGTGATAAAAAAATATAACTTGGAACAAAATTATGTTGGAGGTTAAAATAACAAATATTTTCGTATAATTCTATACATATTTGAGCTGATACCAAATTTAAAAAAGAAAAAATAACCATGGTAACTAATTAAGCTTTCCTTAAATAAATGTTTTAGTAGAAAAAACATGTGAACCAGTTATGCATTTGCCGTGATTATATCTTTCCGAAATATTAAGCAAAAAATTAATAAAAGTAAGCGCAGACTCAGTAGTAACAGTGAAAATAGCTTGAGGCTTAGGTGTTTGCTGTTATTTTTACTATAATTTTATTTTTGTAATTTATGACAACGAAATGTATGGAAGCAAAATTTCATTAATATTAACCTGGTTTCTAGAAGGTAGTCTGACATTATTTTTAATGAGCAAAAATAACCAATTGAGATAAATTGTACAAGTTGTTGCTTTCTGTACCTTTAAATGTTTTTTATGTACACCTACCTAGTTCAGTTAGCAAAGTATATTTTCACTGAAAGTTCTATAGTACAGGCAATAGAGGAACCCGTTACTCTTGTCCATAATGTCCTAAACTACAGGAGTTTTTTTTTTTTTTTTTGATAGATAAGTTCAGAATTAGGCTTTGTAAAACATTCTTCTTGAGACATTTTCTTATCATAGGCTATATTAGTTTCAGGTTATTTGCGTAAATGTTGCCAATTTTGACGTTTTAATTCGCGACTTTGACGTTTTGAGGAAAATCCCAACTTATTTTTCTTTAAATGCCTATAAGTTTTTGTCTTTGAACCTACAGACCAAAATTTTGGTAGGTAATTTACCTATGACATAAAACCGTGCACCAAATTTAGTTGCCCTTACTTTGTTATTTCCGGAGATATGATTTTTTTTCGAAAGAAAACACAAAATTTTGCGAAAACCTGGGCCGATTTTCTTGGATAACGAACTTATCCAAGCCACTTACAAGAGGAAGGCACTCACTAAATTTAATTGAAATCGGCCCATTAGTTTTTGAGTTATCGGTGTGATATATATATATATATATATATATATATATATATATATATATATATATATATATATATATATATATATATATAAATTGAAACAAACCCCGGATATGTGTTCTAGGGGGCATAATTAGCGCTTATTTCAATTTTTTTCAAAATTCAAAAGTCGAGGTCCGCTCATTAGTGAATTTTTTTAAAGAAAATGCACTAATAATAATTTTAGAAAAAAAGTTTTAAGTAAAAGTTCTAGAAAATTTGTCGATTGAAAAGTTATGTTATAAGCATTTTATTTTTTAAACAATTATTAACAAAGATATAGGTAAAGAAGTAAATAAATGAATGCTAATAGTCGTATAAGTTGTAAACGGTGAGTGATACAAAAAAAAGTATTTTACAAAAAAGATGAGAAATACAATTATCTACAATAAAGGTCATTACCATTTTTGGTCTAAGGTGCACGGTTACGGAGATATAGGTCGAAACGGTTTTTCTCAAAATGGCGGCACTTCCGCCCTCCTAATTTGTAAGGATTTTGTGTTATTACATTCAATACGTAATTCTGAACCTATCTATCAAAAAAAAAAAATAACTCCTGTAGTTTAATGCAGAAAAAAATCTCTATTGCCTGTACTACTAGTGCAGTTTGCTAGTAAAAATATAATAAATCGCTTCTTTTTTGCCTTGGAAACTCACTCTTATAATAGTTAAGTTATTTACAATGTGACTCAAAGGTTTTGTACTTGAAGTAAATATTGATTATTTCACCATAACTTACGTTCATGTTCTATTTAGTAAAAATGTCTATATATGAAAACATATATTCTTGACCTTCTTAATAGACAACAAAGAAATAAAACTAACAAATCTGTTCTAAGAAATCATTTTACTGCATTTCAGACATCAGCGAAGTAGATGTAAGCAAAACTGATCAACCGATCCTAGAATTTGCCATCCTATTGGTCTGATGGATCAGAGTTGGCTGTGTTTAATGGAAGTTTTTAGTTTTATTCTTGTTGAAGTTTTATTTCATTGATTATTGTTGCTCTTACTTGGTGAAACTGGTCCATACTACATACAGACTTGGAGACTACTTCTCTGGCTTCACTGTTGGGTTTCGTTTCTGTAAGTGAAGAACGTAGCCAGCACATAAGCTAACTGGAGCAAGTGGCCCTTCTAAATTCTAGATGTTTTTCAACGTTTCTGTAACCGGTTTCGCTGCTTGACTTCATCCTCAGACAAATAAGAATTGAATTAATATGACATCATGACAACTACAAATACTGATCTGTTGCTATGTTATGATGTTTTTTTTTCGTATTAATTCATTTTTTATCTATCTGAGGATGTTGCCAAGCAGCGAAACCAGTTACAGAAACATTCAAGAACATCCTAGAACATCTATAATTCAGAAGGGCCACTTGCTCCAGTTAGCTTACACACTGGTTACGTCCTCCACTTACAGAAACGAAGCCCAACAGTGAAACCAGAGAAGTAGTTTCCAAGTCTGTATGTGGTTGAAACTTTATAATTGGGTCGCCGCTATGCAAAATTAAATTCCTTAGATTACCGTCAATACTAGGTATAAAACTTTTGAGACAGTTAAAAATGAACAAAAGAGTATTAAAAATTAAGATAGAGCAAAATTAATTTATAAGTGTTTTTGTTGGAATTTGCAGTGTGTTGAGATAGCATGACAAAAACATCTGGTGATCTTTACAAATAAATTAATTGATTTTGAAAATCAGATTTTAGATGTGGTATTACAACCTTGCAGTATTTTTTTGTTTAATTTTCAGTTAATATTACGATAATTTAATTCTGCAAAGTTCACTAATTGTTTTATGTTACCACAACAATTTCAATATAACAAAATGCTGTATGGATATACACAGCATCTAAAGACTGTCTGAATTGTAGTTTACCTACTACAAATTGAACCGTGTCTTGGAATTGATAGAAGAATTTCATAAAAGAAAATCATATTCTGATCTGCTTGATAGTAAATATAGTGACTATACTAACTGTTCCTCTGTTTGTTTGCGATTTTATAGAACTAGCAATTTCTTAAAGCATAGTGGTGCTTATATCGTACAACAATATAACTTAGTTATTTTACAATTTTTCTTATTTTTACTTTTTTTTAGTCTTCAACTGTATAGAAGAAACCACTTTTAAAAACACAGATAACAAGTGATCAATAATTATTCATTATTAATTATTACATTGAGTAATAAGTCTTAAATCTGGAGAAAGTACAGATTATCAAATATAGGGAGATATGTGAATATCACTTTCAGTGCAGAAGAAAGGGTAAGACTACGTTCGGAGAAAAGATGGATTTTATGTTTGGTTATCTGTCGATGCAGTCGGTAATCATAATCACATGCAAAAGTTAAGACACTTTGAAAAAATTAATAAATAATGTAAAATGCAAGAACTATCAATTAATTATTTGCTAATAACACGTTAATTGTAAATTATTGTTGACTTATAATTTAAATTCCATAATATTTCCAAAATTGTGTACTGCACGACTGCAGGTATTACTTGCATATGATAAATTTGATTATATGAAGTTTACCTTTTTGAATATAATAAACCAGTGACGAGGAAGGAGTGGGGGTTATAAGTTTTGTGTGCATCAAAGTACTGTTTATTCTCTCGTCTTTTTCTATAATCGACAAGTTGTAATTATCTACGGGTTTGACAATCAGTATGTTGGCTATTATGATTAACTGTTTATGTAGAGATGTCGCTAAAAAGTTGGCACAATGGCATACTACAGTTTTTTAAGGCAAGATAATCACGATTTAAGTGAATATACTTATATTAAAAAATGCACCCCTTCCAAGCTACAGCTCTCCAAAAAAGTCTGCATTAAAATCGTTTATCTAGAAGACTTGAGAATGGCGCGTTATAAAAATTTCAAAGTTTGCAGAGATGTTGATGCCGCAATTACAAATCAACTAGCTTAAAACCTTACTTACACCCTCTAGAAAAAGTACAAAAATAGGTTCTCAAAATTATATATCGGAAACCATATACTTGCCCATCAGAATTAATTTTTGCAGATCCAGACTTGTTTGATATGGGGCAGTTTTTTTGTTGTTCAATATTAGTCGGACAGTATCTATACCAAAGTAATCTTGAAGGAAATCACCACATCTATCATACTAGAAGTAGAGATGAAGTAGTTTATTAACACAAAATTGAAAAAACCGTAACTCGGAGAAAATAAAATACATAATACCACCCCCTTCAATCTAGCAGTAGCAGTGGTGGGGAGGCCAACGCCAAGCAAGTAGGCCACAGTGGGCCCTTTTTGCCAACCCCAGCAACCATGCACTATTCTTCCTCGGTTCCATCGCCAAACCGCCTCAACCTCAAAATGAAAGCCGTGACGGTCTTCAATTGGACCGTACTTACCTGATTCCTCTGCAGAGTCCTCTATCCGAACAATTCTGCTCCAAGACTCCCAAAAACTTCGCATTCACACAGGTAGTGGTAGGCTCTTTCTTCATTCTCGCCGCATTCCTGGCAAATGGGATCCCTCTCTACCCCTATCAATGTGAGGTGTCTTCTAAGGGCGCAGTGGCCTGTCAGCACCCCAAGGATACGGCGAAGCGTAGGTCGACTCCTACCAAGTAGCCAGACAGCTTTATCTCTGTCCGGCCCCTCCACGAAGTCCCTCGCCTGCCTACAGCCACCAACCGACCGCCAGTGCCATTTCCATTGCTTCCTCTGTCCACCTGTTCAAGGCGACAGAGACTGTCTTCCTACTTATGCCTATCGCAGGCTCCGGGCCACAGAACGGCCGCCGGGAACCAAGCCTAGCGAGATTATTCCGTATCTCATTCCCCGCTACGCCACAGTGTCCCAGAGCCCACACAAGTTGCACCTCCTTTGTCCTGGCTAGTCCTTTGAGGGCGTCAGCGCACTCCTGAACCAGTGTTGACCTGATTCTGGCCGCGCAGACTGCCCGAAGGACCGTCTGGCTGTCCGAGAAAATGTACACCAATTTCTCGGGGCTCCTCCTCACCTCCTGTCTATTGGCCACAGACAGGATAGCGTACACATCTGTTTCGAATGCCATGGTATATGCGCCAAGCGCATAACTCTTGCGCACCTCCAGACCTTCGATGTATATTCCCGCCCCGGAGGATTGTTGATCCTCCAGCCGCGATCCGTCGGTGAAACAGACCATGCAATGCAACTTCATTTTCCCTCCACTGATCCCTACTGGGGATCCTGAGGGTATATGGCCTCGTCAATCTAATATTGTCCTTGGCATCCCGTACCTTGATGGCGGAAATCGGAATTTCCTTTTCCACCTCCTTGGCAACTCTTGCATGCCTCCCTTCTGATACAGATGGGAAGCGGTGGTAGCATCAGCAAGACCTTTAGCGCGGCTGAGGGTGTCGTCCTCATAGCGCCTGTGATACCCAGGATTGCCAGCCTTTGGAGTTTGGCCAGCTTCCTGCTGGTAGTTTGGTTCACACCACACCACCTGACCAAGAGGATTCTCGGCCTGACGATCACAGTGTAAATCCAGTGAAGGATCCGAGGATTAAGTCCCCAGGTCCTCCCTATGACTCGACGCAGCTGCCAGATGGTCGCTACCCCCTTCCTCACTACTCGTTCTATTTGCGACCCCCTTCGATCTAAAGTTATTATTTTCTATTGAAAGATGAAAGAAATGGCTTGAGATCATAAGAAGACGTGATATTCACAACGCTATTGATATTAAAAATTCTTATTGCTATCACAGAGTTTATATAAGTATTTAGAATGGTATTTTGGGTAATACCATGCCGGCAAGCGTTTTGCACATGGGTCGAAATATAACTCCTAGCGGCATTAATGTAACAAGCTGAGCTTAACAATATGCCGGTAGGATATGAGTTTTGTCTTGCTGTGTCACAGAAAGTTTGTGTATATTTAAATATTTGGTTCAACTTTTTCTTTTTCTTTTTCTCTACAAACAAGTGATGGTCTAATTGTAATTAATTTATTTACAATTTTTCTATTTATTTATATTAGCATTTATACATGTATCTTTTTATTAATAAATAAACATTATTGTGAATAAAAATGTAATATTATAAAATGTTCAATATTTGGTGCACTATGTAACATCTTTATGCCTAATTTTTATATATACATCACAATTTTTTTACTGCTGGACGTTAATATAACAAATTAATACGAAACTTTTTGAAAAAAGACATCTATAATTTTGATATTTCCTATAGTATTCCAATTAACAGAGTACTCTGGAAAATTGCATACCATCTTGGCTAAGAACCTCTTTCAAAAAGTTTGCTGTGTTTTAACTTGACCAATTCTTATATACAAATTCACCCTTACCAATGCCAAAATCTATGCCATCTGTCTGAATCATTTTTATTAAAAGCGTAATATTTTGATAGGGGTGAGGTTTCACATATGTCACTTGACTCAGATCAACTCAATTTTGTCTAAAATCCCTTCGTATTTCACCAAATGTCACATATTTCAGACTGTGGAATACAATCGTAGCCATCCATGATATTGGAATGCAATCGCTTAGAGAATGCTAATTTACTGAAAAACTACAGTATCAAATCTTATTATCGCAAACACAGAACTATGGAACATCTTATAGAATTCAAACGTTTACGAGCAATAGCGCATCTCACAGTAAAATTGGCTAAGAAAGAGTCTTGGCAAACATACGTATCGTCTATAAATAAGGATACACCTCCATCACACGTCTGGCAGAAGATAAGATCTATAAAAGGTTATCAAAATTTTCACACTGTCGCTGCTCTAAATAAATTAGACGGCAAAATAGTATCAGAACTGCATGAAATTGTTAATGTTATTGGCTCTACATTTCAAAAATACTCTAGCAACATTAACAGTCAAGCAAGTTTCCTCGCCAAAAAGAAACTAAAAGAATCCACGTACAAGACTTCAAATAAAGACATGGAAGCACCATTTAACAAACCTTTTACTAAAAGAAAATTAACAGAAAATATTAATAGCCTGAAGGATACTGCGGTTGGTTCAGAAGACATCCCTAATTCTTTTCTAAAACACTTGCCAGACAATGCAATCAACAGACTTCTCGAGCTGCTTAACTTCATTTGGAGTAACCAACGTTTTCTGAAGATTTGGCGAAAATCGACCATTTTTGCATTTCTTAAGCCAGGCAAGTCCAAAATTGAACCGAATAGTTATCGCCCAATATCTTTAACTTGCTGCCTATGTAAGCTAATGGAGAAATTAGTCAATAACCGTTTGATATGGTACATCGAAAATAATAACCTTTTAAGCACAACTCAATGCAGCTTTAGACCAAACCGGAGTACCACAGATAATTTGTTAGCTTTGCAGACCATACATAGAAATATTTTAGAATTCATTAACAACTTCCTACAAGATCGTACATGTAATGTTAAATTGGGAGATGTCCGGTCTTCATTATTTGAATTGGAAAACGGAACTCCACAAGATTCAGTACTGAGTCCAACTCTTTTCATAATAGCAATAGATGAAATTACTAAGCTTGTTAAATCACCAATTTCAGTATCTCTTTATGCAGATGACATAGTAATTTTTTGTAGAGGTAAAAATAAGACCACGGCTAAAATTTTGCAAACCGCAATCAACGAAATTGATGTTTGGTGTAACGATCTTGGTTTCATACTCTCTTCCCAAAAAACACAAGCAATGGTTTTTTCTAAAATTTTAAATATGCCAATTAATTGTACACTCAAACTTCGTGGAGAACAGATAGAAGTAGTGGACAAAAAACGATTCTTAGGTTTAATATTTGATACTAAGCTAACCTGGAAATATCATATAGAAAATCTCAAAATGGAATGTATTTCGAGAATTAATCTTTTAAAAGCCATATCACATTTAACTTGGGGAGCTGATGAACAATCATTGTTAACAGTGTATTTAGCAATCATACGATCTAAACTAGACTATGGAAGCATAGTTTATGGTACTGCAAGTAAAATACTATTAAATTCTCTTAACACCATTCAAAATAGTAGTCTGAGATTGATATTTGGAGCTTTCAAAATGACCCCAACAATATCACTGTGCGCTGAAGCATACGATCTACCATTATATTTGAGAACAAATATGTTGCTGCAACAACATGCAGTGAAGATTATGTTGAATCCAAAAAATCCTTTACACCAAAGGTTTACAATGTTACCTCTAATTAACAGATTTAACGCCAAGCCAAGATGTTGTTCTCCTTGGTATGTAAGATTTCTTCGCACCTCAGATACCTATAGAGACGTAGCTCGTCTGCCAAACACCAAGTTAAGTGGTTCTCCCCCTGGTCAGATTCACAGGTTGCAGTAGATACATCTCTCTTAGAATTCAGCAAGTGTGTCAATCCGTCACAACTTTTGCAAAACGCTTTCTATGACAAATTGTCTAAACATGCAGATTGTCACATTTTATATACTAATGCATCAAAAAATGAAGACGGAGTTGGATGTTCAGTCATAGAAGACAGAAAATATCACAAATTTAGATTACCTAAATCTACTAGTGTTTTTACCGGGGAACTGTTCGCTCTTCTTCAATCTCTCACAATACTTAATTACAAAGAGAACCCAGTACCAAAATATATTATTTGCACAGATTCACTGTCATCCCTCCAGGCACTTACGAAATCAAGAACAGATAACATCCTTGTTCACAAAATAAAAGAAATGTTATCAAATTTGGAAATGATAAGCAACACTTCTGTCTTATTTTTATGGGTACCATCGCATATCGGTATTCAAGGCAATGAGATAGCAGATTCGGAGGCTAAAACAGCTATAAAAAGTGGAACAAAAATGAAATTCAGTATGTGTTATGATCTCATCGCTGCTTACAGACGTCTAACTTTTAAGTGTCAGGGTTTTTGGTCAACAAAAAATACCAAATTACATTTGTTTCAACCAGTAATTACAAAAAGTAAGTTACAATTTAAAATAAAACGTAAAGACAGCGTCCTTGTCAGAAGACTAAGATCAGGACACACAAGGATGACACACCAACATCTTCTAGAAGGAACACCACCCCCTACATGTAGTCAGTGCTGTGCACAACTATCAGTGTCACATTTCTTATTCAACTGCAAAGACTATGAACAAGCAAGGCAATTTAGCAATATGCCTAGTTCGATAACTACAGAAGTTCTACAGCTTAAAAAATTAAACATAGAGCGTGTCATTGGTTTTTTGAAATCATTTAGACTTTATAATAAGCTTTAATTTATTTTTAATATTTGTCACTTTTTTATAGTTACTGTTAATTAGAAATAAGGTTTACAAATATTTGTTAAATAATTTATTGCCCTATTAAATATTGTAGGTGCCAATGACAATTAATGTTGAGGCACCAATTTTTCTTTAAATAAAAAAAAATTCAATCTTATAAGTATTAAAAAGTTTTGCAGTAACTTGCTGTGTTGACAGCAATAAAAGTGACAGTGGCATGTGTATAAAAAATGATTGGAAAAATGTAATTCTGTATGCTTAAAAAATAACATTCTGTATATTACTACATTTTTTTTTTTATTATTAGACTGGTGTATTTGCAATTGTAGTGGGAACAGCTTTGCAAAATTTAATTTTGTTTCGACTCAATTTTCTCAAGTGATTTAGAAAAATTCTGCTTTAAGACAGAAACAGTGCAATTTCAATATAGATAAGGTGGCTGAAAGAACTACATTTTTATCTTAGGAGTCTCTATGTGAAAACTGGAACCTGTGATGAGCACTGATAAGTACACTTGGAGAACCCAAATCACAACACATTTTAAAGACCTTACGATCGTTTCACTGACCACGTCAACATCATCAGAGGATGAAAAATTCTAAATCAGCAGCTACAGTGTATTTATATCGCACCTAGGTAGACGAACTAATCCGAAGTAAAAATTGTAGGCGGGGACTCATCGTTTATCTATTGTGTCAATATTGAACCGACGAGATCGAACAACTACTCTAATCTTCTGGTTGACAAATTTATGAGCTTTTATCTAATTTAAGGATAATGGGCTTAAAATGAAAGGTACCGAGATATTTAAGGAAGCTCACGTTCTTTTTGATCTAAAAATGTCACTATGTGAATATTGGAGCCCGTGACGAGTGCCGACAAGCAAATCTGGCGAACAGACCAATAACAACCGCCCATCTTTTTTAAAAATAAAACGACTGTTTCCCTCACAATGTTGACATTAACAAAGGATAAATAATTCAGCTACAATTCTACATAAAAACAAGTATTTATATTGATTTCTTATTCTACATAAAATCAAGTATTTATTTTGACTTCTCAGATACAAATAAAAAGAAAGGGGATTTTTAAGGCGAGAACTAAACGTAGAGCCTAGTATAGACCGGCCGAGTTATTGACAATAATTTATTATTCTGCCAGACAGACTAGGAGTGTTTACCTGGTCAAATGCAAAGTGAAAATTTTAGAATTTTTCATCCTCTGATGATGCTCGGGTGGTCAGTGAAACGATCGTAAGGTCTTTAAAATCTATGTTGTGGTGATTTGGGTTCTTCAAGTGTACTTATATTAGGAATCTATCATAAGGAATTGTTCTAACCTTTTGGGGACGCAAACTGTACGTGCATACAGTTAATTTAACCAGGGCTTTTCTGTATATCTGTCATTTGCCAAGTGATCTAGGACATAAAAAGATATTGTTAGCTCTGCTTTTTTGTTCTCTTACAGTTCCTTGTTTGACAACGATTATTTAGAGTTAATTTTCTTAATACACTTTAACCAGCAGGCAAGTTGAGAAGATGATAATTGTAGATCACTTGCTATATTACCTAATCAAAGTTTCTCACAATATAGCGAGGAATTATGACAAATAGTAAGTAATAATTAAACCATGAAATAGTTTAAAAAGACATTAAATCAAAGTAATATTAGTTGTTTATCTCGTAAGTCCATAAGTTTTTACAGTACCACTGGAATCAAGGAATTAACCCAGAAGGAAGGCGAGTCTAACCTCTGAAGTGAAGATTTTTGGAAAACATCGATATGGACTTATACAAAGGTTTAATTGAATATTTTATCACAAAATTTAATTTTTATGTAGTGGTTAGTGTAAATTTAAGAAATAAAAGTATTGTGACGCTTTATTAAAAAAATTGACAGCTGCAATATCCATGTTAAAAAAAAACTGCATTCTCATAAAGCTTTAAAAGAAATGCATGTGCAATTGACTAACGTTCGTTTCTTATACTAATTACTATTATTGCATTCCGTCTTGTTATGATTGTTCGTTAACTTAGTATCAATTTTGTTTAGTCGATATATTATTAGGAATAGGTGTCTGTTAAGAAGTTTTTGCAATCAAAGACGCGGTAGTATTACAATTCTGTGTTCTACTTATTATGTTATCAGGTTATTTAGTACTTAAGATCATATTTATCTTATTTAAGCTAGACTATATATACTGTGGGTGAATTGCTGATATAATTTTTACTGTGCTTTTGGTAAATGATAATTACACATTATTATTGTGATGTGGTGATGACCAATAAATTATCATGTGATAAGAAGTTTGTTTTATTGTCGATTTCAACCTTCCCTAAAGATTGGAGCTGGTGACTTCAAATTCTACTATTGTCTCCGTCATAAAAATTTTGATTTAACTGGCATAAAACAACTTGGGCAGCTCAGGCAAATGGCAACAGGGGTGATGACCCTTGGTTTTAAAATAATTAAATGGTTCTGCAGACCCTCTCTTTGTGAGACTGTCAGCTTCTTCATTGCCTTTGACCCTCGAGTGACCCGGCACCCAGATGAGGGTGACTTCATTCTGCCCAGCCAGGTCGTTCGCCTCGTCTCGGCACTCACTCACCAGCCAGGAATTAACCAGTGGGCTATTTAGGGCCTTGAGGGCTGCCTGGCTGTCTGTGGCTATGAGGATCTGCTTGTTGGTGTAGCCCCTCCTCTTGTTCTCCCGCACACGGTGCAGGATGGCGTACATTTCGGCCTGAAAGACCGTTGCATGGACTCCGCGGGAAATACTATGACTGACCCTCGGTCCTTCCGAATAAACACCTGCCTCCGTCCCACGCTCCCTGCCGGATCCGTCCGTTAACCAGACGAGCGCGTCCCGTGGTATGCCCGGCGTCTCCTCCCGCCATGTCTCGCATTCGGGGATTTCTACTGTAAAGTTGTTTTCCCTGCAGATTCGCGGGCTTGCGAAGTCTGACCTCATTTCAAGCACGTGCTCCTTCACGATCTCCTGAATTTTGCAGTGGCCCCTGAAGCCTGGGTTAATCTTTAGTCTAGTCTGTGTAGTCCTAGCCTGGCCTCCCCCATAATAACTAAGTGTAGGGGGGCAGATCCAGCAACACCTCCATGATGGCTGTTGGGGTTGAAGACATGGCCCCTGTGATGCCTAGGCAAGCCATCCTTTGGATCTTGCCTAGTTTTTGTTTGGCACTGGATTGTGTCCACCTTAGGCCACCAAACCAGTGCCGCGTATGTTAATGATGGTCTGACCACCCTTGTGTCCAGCCAGTGGGCCATACTAGGTTTTAGTCCCCACGTTTTTCCATATAGCCGCCTAGTGACGGCTAAGGTCATGACTGCCTTACACAGTATTTTTTCAACGTGACCATTCCAGGTTAGCTTAGAGTCCAATACGACCCCAAGATATTTTACCTCCCTGGCCATTGGAATGTTCCTACCGTATAGAGTGAGAGTTCTGTGGGTCTACCACTTCCTCCTCGTAAATGGTATGGCGGTTGCTTTCTCGGGGCTCACCCCAAGCCCTTGACCAACCGTACACCTGTCCACCACTTTCAGTGCTGTCTGCATGCGCACCCACACTGACTGTGTAACCTTTCCTCGGACTATGATGACAATGTCGTCCGCATAGGCTTGTACCTCATACCCCCCTCCCGAGAGCCTCCCCAGCAGGCCGTCCACGACTAGACACCAGAGCAAGGGAGACAGAACGCTCCCCTGCGGACACCCCGCCGCGACCCCCGCCAGCAGAGTCCCTCCCGTGAGTGAGGCGCCACCTCCCTCTTCTCCAGCGTATTCTCCAGTTTCAGCACCAATTGTTGGAGTGCTGTTTCTGTTGACACTCCTGCTGTGTATGCATTTGTCCGCAGTGTAGGGGATATGCTTCCAGTACACCGCCCGTCATGTGCCGGTGAGCAGTTTTTCCACTGTTTTTAGCAAGGACATGAGACTTATTGGCCTAAGGAACTTTGCCTGGTTTGTTAGCCGCCCAGGTTTAGGAATGAATACAACCCTGGCCAGTCTCCATGCCCTCGGAATGTACCCCAGAGCCAGGCTGGCCCTCATAATGAGGGTCAGCGCCGGCGCCAGTATATTTATCCCTTGTTGGAGCATGACTGGCATTATTCCATCAAATCCCGGGATTCGTATGGCTTAAAGCTGCTAATGGCCCATCTGATTTTGCTCCAAGTAACCACCGCTTTAGCGACTGTCCAGTCTACTCTAGATCCCACCTATAAGGCGCCTCTATTTCTGAGTGTTCCCAGTCCGGAGGTGATTGGTTTATCATGTTACAGCCGGGGAAGTGCGTCTGGAGTAAAATTTCCATAGTTTACTCCACCGAGCTTGTAAAGCCTCCCGTGGATGTTCTAAGGGAGCCTATGTTGGTCTGAGTGCCCTTGAACAGTATCTTGTGTAGTCGAGCACTCTCGGACGTGTTCTCCACTCCCTCGCAGTGCCTCCTCCACAACTCCTTCTTGGCGTTGCTCAGTCTTTTGTTATAGGTCGTTAGGGCCTGTCTACATTCATACAATAGACCTTATGGTCGCGGTGGAGGGACCGGTATGGCCCACTCACATACAAACCTAACCTAACCTAACCATATTCATCCCATGCTCCCGACCTTTTGGTCGCGTTAACAGCTTACGAAGCTGCGTTCTCCTTTGACTGAGGTCATCGTTCCACCACGGGACGTTCCTGGTGGACGCCCTCATTTTCAGTGGGCAGTTGGCGTTATATGCCGAGGTGATTGCCTCTCGTACTTGGGCTGCCGCAATCTCGAGGTCTATTGAATTGTCTATGGTACTCTTCAACCCCCCGCAGTTCCACTGCTAGGTCTGCCCTGTAGGCTGCCTTGCGGGGGTCCTGGTACCATACCATTTGTCTTTCGACTTTGGCGATTTCAAACCAGAAGTATCTGTGGTCTGAGCTACACATTTCCCCAGACACAGCCCAGTTCTTGACAAAGTCACCCAGAAACTGGGTGGAAACTGTTAGATCTAAAACTTCCTCACGCTGTGTTGTGACAAAGGTCGGTTTATTATCTCTATTCAATATGTCTAAATTAAATTTCATAAAGAATTGTAAAAGTGCCTCACCCCTAGAGTTTGTGTCCGAGTTTCCCCACAACTCATGGTGCGTTTTCGCATCCATGCCGATGATGGTCTGCCATCTACCTGCTCTGCTACCCACCATCAGCTGCTCCAATTCCTTGGGTCGAGGAGGGTCCGTGCTGCCCCCTGGCAGATAGGCTGATCCGACAGTAATGTCCCTTGGCCCATCCGCTTCTACACATCGGATTTTGATCGTTGCGAGGTCCCTGGAACATGAATTCATTAAAGGCAGAAACTCTATCCCTTCCCTGACAAAAATGCAGGCTATCAGGTTCTCGCTGGATCTGCTCTAAATGAGCTTTCCAGCAGCTCTGCCGAATCCCTTGATTTCTCCTTTATAGGAGTACGGTTCCTGGATGAGGGTCACATCCGTGTTTCTCAGAGCCATCAGTAGTCCGGCCGTGGCTGCCCTACTATGTTGGAGGTTGACCTGAAGGAACCTAAGTCCCATTAACCCCTAATTGCTTCCCCAGTGGGCGGAAGCTAACCCTCCCCAGGCCCCAGAATGCCTTAAAGGAGGTTCCTTCAAGGGCTCTGAAAGACGCCTTGTCGATCGAGAAGGTGAGAGTCTGTCCTTTCTCCTCTGCCTTCCTGCTTAGGACCGACCAGAGTTGCGTCCCCAGTTCAGGGTTCTGGATCTTCGGTCTACTGATCACCGTCTCCTGCGGGTCGGTGTCAGGGATCCGTACGAGAACCTTGCGTCTCTTTGGGAGTTCCTTGGGCTCGACGGCTGTCAATTCCGCCCCCTCCCAAACCTGACCGAGGCCCCCGATCGTTTTCCGCAGCCAGACCCGCGACTGCGGGCAGGCACAGGTTATCCAGAGGATGCCCCCGTCAGGCGGAACTGAGGCGGGCTCTCCCGTTCCTGAAGAGGGTCCACCGCAGCCTGGATCAGGTCCCCCTTCCACTGGTCTAGCGTGACCTCAGGATGACGTCTCTCAATCACCGCCATCCCGAGGCCCTCCGCAGCCTCCCTATACGAGCCAGTCTGCGCCGGTGTTCCGGCCCTGGCCCTTTTGGGACGTCTGTCTGTAGTAGGCGTGCTAGAGCCCGAACGCGGCCTCTTCTGACTCGCACTCTCCTCTTGCGCCTTTACAGGTGCCCTGGCCCTTTCGGGACGTCTGTCTGTAATAGTCGTGCTAGAGTCCGAGCGCGTCCTCTTCTGACTCACGCTCCCCTCTTGTGCCTTTACATGTTTCTCGACCGTCCACGTCCCGGTTGCCATTTTCTGCGCCCTCCGGAGCTTCTTTCTTTGCGCCCCGGAAAGTCGCTTGGACTGCCGGGGCAGTACCTCTACCCCTACAGTAGGGTCCTCACTGGTGGAGGGGCCGCCAGAGTCCGCAGACCTCGCTGCCCTCCGGTGGCACCCAGCCTCCAGCTTGGGTGTCGTGGACAAGTTTGTGGTCGAAGCTACCCCCCGAGCCCCCGTATCTACGTCCTCCTGGAGGTCTCACGACCGAGCCAGGTGGCGGAAGCCCGTTTCCGGAATAGACTCAAGGCACGAGTCTGTAGCCGGAGCCACTCCTCGTGCCTCATTGGTTTTGGTTGCATATCTATTTATGATCTTCATGTTGTTCCCACGAGAATGGGGAAAATCCTGTCCACACCATCAGAACCCCCTGTGTGGTGCAAGGCGGGTTACCCTTAAGGGGTGCCCGGTACTTCAGAGGTTCCGTTCTCGACACCATCACCCTGGTGCCATCCATCCCTATAGCGGCACCGGTCACTTGACACCGTAGATTGGGGGAGTTTGTTTTGACCTCCACTTCTAGATCCGTCATGTTTAGTTAGCAGCAGGGTCACCTCGTGCAGGATGCGGCTCTTCACCGCACATGACGGTCTTGGGGAAAGCTTCATCGAAAGCTTATGATGTTGTTTCCACTGCCCCTGGAGTCCTTTGGTCCGCTACTTCTCGACCCCATGTATTTACCTTGGAAACTTCTCTAACTCTAAAAAACCTAAGTGAAAGACACCATTTAAGTTTATATTGTTTATTGGAAAAGTGCATTATCTTTAACGTTTTGCGGTAAGTGTTTTTTTGCCAATAGTTGCTATTTTAAAATAACATTTGTCAGAAAAAATAAATGACCTTGAACTTGGCTGTGTACGGATTTCCCACAACTTGTCTTTTAGAGTTATGCCCCCCCCCCGATTTTTCATATCACGAGCCGCCACTGCAAAAAAAAGTATTAAAAATTATGTTAGGGCAAAATTTATTTATTAGCATTTTTGTCGGATTTTCGGTGAGTTGAGATAGCATGACAAAAACATTTGGTGATCTTTACAAACAAATTAATTAGGTTTGATTTTCTGTAATAATTAAGACAAATATTAAGATATTTTAATCCTGCAAAGGACACTAATTTTTTTATGTTACCACAAGAATTTAAATATAACAAAATGCTGGATAGTTGAACTGGGTGTTCCATTAAGACAGGTAACCGGTCATATCTCAGAAATTAATAATCTTACAGCCTTGAGAAAAAATAATTATAATAAAAGTCACCAGGAGAAATTGCTGAAAATTATTTGCAAGTTTATAGGGTGACGGCTAGGGAAAAACAACATTTTCTTAAAAAAGTATTGAGTACGGCATGTCGACAAATATCGCTGTTTTAATACTTCACTGTTTGCCGAACAAAAATGTTTCCGGTGTCATCTTGTCATTTTCAAATAAAGTGGTGGGGAACGAAGAATTTTCTTTTAAAAAGAAGCTCATTGCTATGGTTTGGCTTGACAAAATTTGTGGAATTTGCTCTCGTTTGAAAGAGCGTTTCATGCCTTATTTTCAGTCATATAAACTATAGGAACAAGCTTATTTTAACCGCCGCTAGAGGGCGCTATGCTAAAAACTGGCATGTTTTATAGTATTTCAAAAAAAAATAAGTACAACCCAGCAAACACAGTTAGAAATCAGATACATAAATGTTACATAAAACTTGCTATTTAAATAGCTCAGGTTATGTATCAAATAGCTTTCATGGAACATGATTGACACGCCCGAGGAGGTACCAACCCTTACATCAAGAGGCCGGTGAAGTCCCAATGGACGTTTCCAGTTCTGATGTATGAGTCGGTTTCCCTTATAAACAAAAATGATGATGGCTCCTTCTTGTACAAAAGATTTCGGAGATAAAATACTCCTCAATTCGGATCTCCGGGAGAGGGGTGTGCAGGGGGCGCCAGCATCAAGATTTAACATATCCTCGAATATATGTGGCCTAAATTCTAACCTGAACTCCGTCCACTATTTCCTCCAGGCTAATAGGCCCCAACTCTTCCTAACCGAAACCCAAATACGTCCCAAAATAGCCACTAATCACCTTAATTTCCCGGGGTACGAGCTCCTTACTTCCTTTAGATTGCATGGAGGCGTGTGCGCATACGTCCGTAGCAATCTACCCTGCACCAGACTCCCCAACTTAGAAGCTGGTAGAAAAGACATACTTTGGATGAAACTCTCTCTCAGGGCTGCAACTAAATTAATCAGTTGCATTAACCGGTCACCTTCTGGCAACAACTTTGTCCAGGTCTTCGACTACATTTGTGAAAAAACCGACAACCTGATTTCTGAATATCCTTCCTCCGAGGTCACTATTCTTGGTGACTTCAATGTCCATAATAAGGAATGGCTAGGATCCACAAGGGAGAGCAGCGGAGGCCTTTGCAGTCAGCAATTCTTTAGCCAATATGGTTCAGCAACCTACTTACTTTCCTCGTATCCCAACACACAGCTCAAATCCCTTGGATCTCCTTCTTACTACAAAATCTAAATGCTATAAGACATTAGTCACCGCCCCCATTGGTCGCTCAGACCACAGCATGGTCACTGCTTCCCGCGCAATGCAACCCGAGGTCACACGCAGCCATCGTTTGGCACTACAACTCCGCGAACTGGGACTTTTCCTAATTTCCATGGGCGTCTGTCTGCTTCTCTCATCTCGACCCTCTGATATCTTACAAAACGCCACCGAAATTATTCAAGCTCGCATGGAATTATTTATTCCACGGACACAGAAAATCTCTTCAGCCACTCAAAAGCCCTGGCTCTCTAAATCCTGTGACAAGGCCAGACTTGAAAAGTTCAAAGCTCACAAAACGCTTCTACACAATCCCAGTCAAGAAAACCGTCAAGCATTTAACGACGTAAGAAACTGCTATGTCCGCATTCTTTCTGAGACAAAAAACTCGTTTAATAACCACATCAAAAACAAAGTCCTCTCAAGCTCCAACGGCAGTAAACCCTTCTGGACTCTTGCTAAATCTATTGGGAATAATTTCTGCAAGAGCACGTTCCCACCTCTTGTTTCAGGGGATGAAATTGTTTCTACAGCCCTGGGCAAGGCTGAACTTTTTGCCTCGTTGCTCGCCGGCAATTCTACTCTCAACCCACCTCCAAATGTTCAACCACCAACAGTCCCCAATGTCGCGCATAAAATGACGGATATCATTTTCAAAACTAAAAAGGTACGAAAGATGCTCTCTTCTCTTCATACCAGGAAAGCCTCTGGCCTTGACGAGATCTCAGCCATTGTTCTCAAAAAATGCGCGCCAGAACTTGGTCCTGTCCTGACTCGTCTGTTTCAGACATCTTACTAATAGAGGCATATTCCCTAGTAACTGGTAAACTGCTCGAGTAAAACCTGTCCCCAAGAAAGGATCCAAAGCGCTTCCTAGCAACTACATGCCTATTTCTCTCCTTTCAGTCGTCTCTAAAGTGATGGAAAAGTATAAAAACACCGAATTACTAAAAATTTTTGAAAAACACAGCCTAACCCACGACAGGCCGTACGGATTCCGTCAGCGCAGATCAACTGCTGACCTCCTTTCCTTTGTCACCCATTCTTGGAACAAGTCTATGGAAATACACGGTGAATCCCAGATTGTCGCTCTAGACATATCCAAAGCATTCGACCAGGTCTGGCACGCATCGCTGCTTAATAAACTTCCGGCCTATGGCCTACCACCAAAACTCTACCTGGACAGCAAATTTCCTCGCCAATCGAAGCAGTTCGGTTGTCGTGGATGGCCATTCCCCTAAACTGTACCCAATTAATACTTTGTTTCTTCTCCACATCAATGACCTCCTCTCTAGCACATCCAACCCAGTTCACAGTTGCGCGGACGACAGCACCCTCCACTCAAATATACAATATTCTAAGCCTGTCTATTTAGCCCAATTAGATGAGGATCGCAGAGTCGTGGAGGGTTCTCCCTCTGTGGATCTCCAAAAAATATTAGACTGCGAAAGTAGAAATCTTGTACAATTCAACTCCACCAAATCTAAGTCTTGCTTTCTATCTCATAAGAGATACACCAGCCCTAGACCCGTCACAATGAACAACATCTCACATCTGGGGTGAGTGATTTAGTCTTATATTAAAAATTATAAAACATTACTTTATTTAATTAGGAACAGCAAAAAATAGGGTAAAGAAGGGCAAGCAAAAGCCTGATCTCTAACATAAATATTTATAGTCATTTGGATACAAAACTAAAACAAAACAATTGATAAACAGGAAATATACTCAAAAAAATACACCAGAAAGCTGAATTTAAAAAAAATCCTGTAGTTCATACATTGAGGATGATTGTATACATGCAGAAGGGGAAGAAGAACCCCCAGGAGGAAGAGGGTTTCTGCCCTCTCACCCAAAAACACGGGGGGTCTCCTTCTCCTTGTGCATGCATACAACTACTTTCATGGCATAAAGCACAAGAAAAAATTCTTGTGAGCAACCCCCAAGAAAGTTACCGGACCTGGGCGAATAAGGGTGTTGTGCGGGGTACACAGGGTTTGAAGGAGGTATTGCTGCAAAATGTGAAAATCGCATCCTTTCAGAGTCCGACTAATTGTTTTTTTAAGCATTTTCCGCTCATATTTCCTCTCCGCCCAAAACCCCTATTCATTTTTTTTCCTCCTTCAGGGTTGGTCCGCGGCTTTGCCGCACCGATAGCACTGCAGCCCTTGGCCTATTGTGCATTAGCCTCCACCTTAAACTCGATCTCAACGACAGAAGTGATTTGAAAAATCATCCGCTGCCGGTGAGTCCGAACCGTCGTCCCCTGAGTCCGAAGTGGAAAGTTTTACTCGACTTTCCAACACGGCCACGGCGGCGCTCCTATTCATTCTTGGTCCCTTAACTTTCTTGGAGGTTGTTTGTAACAAATTTTCCTTGTGGTTTGTGCATCCAAGGAGGGTTCTAAGCATGTTTCTGGTTATATTCTCTACTAAATTTGACGCCTTTCATAAAAAAATCATATTCAGCATTAAAAACATTTTAAGGAAAATTCGCTACCATAACGCACTTGCGGCGTTCAGACTTTTTCAATTCGAAACTATTTGCCAACGCTTTGAAAAATAATTTCATATTTTGCTGATAAAGAACTAACAAACAATTAAAAATATTTGCAATTCTTTTGAAGAAAATACTGGCAACGTAAGACATTATGTTAATCGATCGATAGGTATCAGACTTGTTTTTATTCCATTACATTAAAATATGATAAACACCTTATAAAAACAACAGCAAAAGAACTTTAGGGAGATAAAAGACCTGGACAGCAATAAAACAATAGTCACTGCAGTATATTCGCATCCGTGTGTAATGATGGACACATGATGGATGGACAGAGATTAAATCAACTTGTGCCGCGGGTATGTGCGTTTGTGTATATTTGTGTGGTCTAGTGTGTGCAAACCATTCAGCATCTCAGTGCCAGGTGTCAGGTATGTAGTAATTTAGTCTTACTCAATTAATTTTTCCTTACCTATGATAATAGATAAAGAATTTTTAAAATATTACTATCGAATCTGTAAAATAGTACATACCAACAAGATATTATAATAATTTACATACCATTAACTATTCTATATAGAATTTATTTGAAAAAAAATTCGGGACGCAGCAAGTGCGTTATGGTAGTAAATTTCCATTAAATCCATCAAATTTGCGTAACTCAATTTTCTATAAACCTAGAAAGTTGAGTTTGAGTGTGTAGTAAGGTATACCAATCAAATTTTATCAAAATATTTAGCTAATCTAAGCCGGTCTCTTTAGCCCAATTAGATGAGGATCGCAGACTCATGGAGGGTTCCGTTTCCGTGGATCTCCAAAAAATGTTAGACTGGGGAAGTAGAAATCTTGTACAATTCAACCCCACCAAATCTCAGTCTTGCTTTCTTTCTCATAAGAGATACACCAGCGCTAGACCCATCACAATGAACAACCAAGTTATTCGAAGTAATGAGTCCTTTTCTCTTGTTGGCATTTTTGTGGATCGAAATCTTAATTGGCACCAACATGTCACATCAATTGCAGAAGCGGCTGCTAAGAAATTAGGTTTCCTCTTCCGGGCTCACAAATACTTTTCACCAGCTAATCTCTATACCTTATATACTTTACAAATAAGGCCAAACCTCGAATACTGCTCCTACATCTGGGGTGGAGCTGCCACTTCTACACTCGCTATCCTGGACTCTATTTAAAAGAGAGCTATACGTCTCATCGGTGACCCTACCCTCACCCAAAGGCTGCCATCCCTTGCCCACCGAAGTGCCGTTGGTGACCTCTCTCTCTCTCTTTTATAGATATCTGCACGGGCACTGCTCAGAGGAGCTTTCCTCCATAGTTCCCCCACCTGCTGCCCCCAACAGATCTACCAGGGGAACAGAGCGAAAATACTCTTTAACTATCCAGGTCACCAGACATAGAACATCTTGTTATGCCCGCTCTTTTGTCCCGAGGACTTCCAAGCTGTGGAATTCCTTGCCGGCACATGTTTTTCCTTCTCCCCCGAACCTTCAAACCTTCAAGTCCAGAATTAACAAGTTGCCTCTTTCCTCCTTGTCAAGACTCACGGTATGATAGTATTTAGGCTGTAAGCCCTCGTGGTGTGTTGTTGAAATTAAAAAAAAACTTTGTTATTTTTTGAGATGCAATTTTTTTTTCGTTTTTATTTTATTAGAAAAACTGGTTTAGGGCTGGCAAACGATCTCATCCAGGCCATTAATAAAAGAAAGACTTGCCAAGTTTAATTAAAATCGGTTGATAACTTTTTGAGTTATATATATATATATATATATATATATATATATATATATATATATATATATATATATATATACAGGGTGATTCACAACGCAATGGGCACAGAATGTGTACGTGTAGAGGACTTCAAAACATGCCGAGTTTTAGTTTATTTTTGTTTACGTTTTTAAATAAATAACGTTTTTTTGTAACAAAAAAGACTTGAAAATAAAATAATTCGTATTTTCACAGCTAATGTTAACTTGCGATGCATGTGGTCACTAGTAATTATTCTTTTCTAGTTAATTATTGCAATAAGCACCGTTTCCTTGTATCAAATAATTACATTGCTTAAGTAAAAACAGTATACTATATATATATATATATATATATATATATATATATATATATATATATATATATATATATATATATATATATAGGGTGATTCACAACGCAATGGGCACAGAATGTGTGCGTGTAGAGGACTACAAAACATGCCGATTTTTATAGAATTTTTTCTCTGACGCCCATGGTTGGTAAGCTATTGATCTCGGAAGATTAAGATAATTACAAGAAACAGCTGTATTGTAGCAGCGTCTTAATATAGCACAACTAAATTTGGTAGATGGTTTTCTTTTATCAACATCCTTATTTGACAAAAATTTTATGTAGATATTTTTGAGAAAATTGAGATTTTTAGAGTTGAGACCAAAACAAAATTAGGTATGTCCCTTGAAGATTTTATTAAACGTTAAAGTCTCATAGGGGGTGCCTTGGGCACTATGCAAATTATCTGTTGCTAGGTTACAGTTGTTGTCAAATCTGACATTACTTAAATTTATTAAGTTTTACAATAATTATTGTCTTGTGCTTCTTGATTTCTTTTGTCATAATAATTTGTTGCTCAAAATGCTGGAAAATTCTTGGTTAATGAACAAGTTGACATGCTTATGGTATTAGGGTTTTGCAAGGGTAATTGCCGCAGAAGTGTAGAGCTAATCGAAAAAGACTTCCTAATCGTAATATACCACATCGTTAAACGTTTGCCAATGTTGAACGTAGAGCTTGGCAAACGGGTTCCTTTTTCATAAAAAATGCTGGAGGACGCTTTCATGCAGTTAACGCACTAACTGAGGAGCGTCTTCTAGACAGTATTGAAAGTGAGCATCAAACCAGCACCAGACGACTATCCAGGCAGTTTCACAGCCGACGGCCCATAGAATTATCCGACGCAATCTGCTGCATCCCTAGCACCTTCAAAAAGTGCAAGAACTGCTACCGCAGGATTTAGAGGCAATACTTGTTTTGTAATTTCATCTTAGATCAGAACATTGATTTTCCCAAGACCATAATTTTTACGGATGAAGCCTGCTTTACAAGGAGAGGGATTACGAATATGCACAACTGCCACGAATATTCGGATGTAAGGCCACATGCTACTGTAACCCACCATTTACAAACATAATTTTATTATAAATGTGTGGGCAAATATTGTTGGAGGACATTTGGTTGGGCCGGTTATTTTACCAAACCGCAACCAACGGCGCAACATATTTGCTTTTCTTGCAAAATGTTCTTTCTGAACTACTGAAGAAGCTTCCCTTACAAAGTGCAGCGAAATGTGGTTTATGCATGATGGGGCCCCACCACATTTCAATACAAATGTTCGTGGATTTTTAAACCAACAGTTTCCAAATCGATGGATAGGTCTTGGAACTAATTCCCCTCAACATTGGCCAGCACGATCACCAGACTTGAATAAATGTGACTTTTTTCTCTGGTGGGCTTTAAAAGAATCTGTGTATTTGACACCAGTTCAAACTGAGGAAGGTTTGTGGAGTCGCATCAATAATAAATGGACAATTATTAAAAGTGACATCCAATTACTTAACAGAGTCGACTTTAATTTTCGACGAAGGGTGCAGTTGTGTGTGAGAGAAAATGGAAGTCATTTTGAACAATATCTTTGAGGCCTCGGTGGTCTAGGGGCAAGAACCTGTGCCTCTGAACCGAAGGGTACTGGGTTCAATCCCACGGTTCTCCTCTCACTTTTTCAGTACATATTGTACAATTAACAGCAACCGAGGTTCCGGCATTGTATTTGAGCAGGTTGAATGTCTGCACGTTCTGCCCTTTGGAGGGGGCATAAAGCCGTCGCTCACGTGTGCATGCTATGTTGGGCACGTTAAAGATCACTACCCTCCTTACAGAAAGGCAGGGATTCGGCAAAATTTCAAGGATAATGAGGTGAAAGTGCTACCTGGCGTCGGTGATTGGCCATAGTAGCGGAAATAGACCGACGTTAAAGAAACGAAAAAAAAACAATATCTTTAGGTTTTTTTATGTTTTTTATTTGTTTTTATTAGCGTTTGTTAGATTTCATATATGTTACTGTTTAATAAGGTCTTCAAGGGACATAATTTTGTTTTAATTTCAACTATAAAAATCTCAGTTTTCTAAAAAACGGGTGGTTTGTCGAAAAATTGACGAGAGGAGTGAAAGATATAAAATTTGATTTTCTGTAAAACTAATGGACTTTAACTTTTCGGTTAGGGGTTTAAAAAAATGAAATCATTAAAGGGGTGACCCACCCCTAGTTCACTCCTTTTTCAGCTTATATCCACTTCAAATGTTTGTCAAATAAGGATGTTGATAAAAGAAAAGCACCAAAATTGGTTGTTCTGTGTCAGGGCATTGCTGCAATACAGCTGGTTTCTTGTAATTATTAAATAATCTTCCGAGGTCAATATCTCACCAACCATGGGCGTCAAGGAATTTTTTAAAATAAAAAATCGGCATGTTTTGGGGTTCTCTACATGCACATATTCTGTGTCCATTGCGTTGTGAATCACTATATATATATATATATATATATATATATATATATATATATATATATATATATATATATATATATATATATATATATATATATATATATATATATATAAACATATCAAAATTCAAACGGACCTTGGTTTGGGGGTCTAGGGGCCCAAATTCCCGCTCTTTGAAAAAATTGTTGCAAAGTCTTATAATAAAAATTCGCTGATAGGGTATTGTCTTTGAACCCCGGTGAAGTAACAAATATTTGGACAGCGGCGTGCGGTTGGTTCTCAAATAGGGAAACAAATGGATTGATTATAATGGTGGCCAGATTTCCCAGATCGAAATTTAGAAATTTCGTGCGGTGGGTTCACAGATAGGGGAAGCAATGGATTATAGTGGCCAGATGTTTCAAGTCGAACTTTAGAAATTTGTTTTAAAATAATATTGTCATCAATAAATAGGTTTCGTTGACATAATTGCACCAACCATGCAAAATGACACATATTATTGTCAGAACACACTTACCGATATACTTGTAAATTTAATCAATGCGCCTTTTCCGCTTTAAAACTTCTATGACGTTGTCATATAATTGAGGACTTTGGGAAAGGGTTTTAATAAAATCCTTTTTAATGGATATCACTGAAAGATTTGAAAGTTGTCCTTCTCCTGTAGTTTCGAACGAAACTTTTTGAGCGTTTTCAAACTGTAAAAGTAGGCGCCCTTGTGGCGCATTTTGCTAGGTGTCGGCCTAACGAGAAGTTGACCTTGTCTACCACAGCAAAATAAATAAAAGTCTGTGCGTTATGGTAGCGAATTTTCTTAAAAACGTTTTTAATAGCAAATGTCTTTCCTTGATGAAAGCAGGCATCAAACTTGGTTGCCTATATAGTAGAAACAATGTACCACATTTCATCGAAATAACTTTATTGTTTGAAAATATATAAACATTTTTCAAAAGTCTGGATGCAGCAAGTGTGTTATGGAAGTAAATTTCGATAAAAATGTTTTTAATAGCAAATGCGAGCAGGCATCAATCTGATTACCGGTATAGCCTATGTAGTAGAAACAATGTAATATATGTTATCAAAATTACTTATGGTTTGAAAATATACAAAAATTTTCCGAAAATAAACTTAAATGTTGGTTTCCTAACCAACAAAGCTTACGTTAATAGCAAACTGAGTTATTGAAATTTGAAGGATATAATGAAAATTCTTACTGCGTCCAGATATTTTTCTTATAAACGCATCATATGTCGATTAAAAAATGCAAAAATGCATTAACGAATTTGCTCTACGAAAATTAGCAAAAATAATAGACCGTTAAAACCATAAACTTCACTAAACCTACAGCGAAAGCATCAACTTAACTAAACCGACAGCCAAAGCATCAGAGAAAGGGTCTATTTGAAATGAATTTTCTGTAAACATTTTAGTAAAATGTAGGGCAATGACTGTTGAATCTGAAACTTAACGGTTCGCAGAATACTCTTCTTGCAACATTTTCCTGTCACAGTCCGTATTTGTTTCACGTACCTTGCCTAAACAACATTGCCAATTTGGACGTTGCAAATTGCTTTTTTAACGTTTTGAGGAAAACTCCAAAATTTGTTTCTTTAACTGCCCATAACTTCTTTGTCATTAAAGCTTGAGACCTAAATTTTGGTACTCACTCTTTATAATACAAACACGCTTACCAAATTTGGTTGCCCTTACTTTGCTATTTCCGGAGTTATAAAATTTTGTAGAAAAAAAAACACAAAATTTTCCGGGAAAAGCTGGTCCGATTTTCCTGGCTAACGAACTTATCCAAGCCACTTGCAGAAGGAAGGCACTCACCAAATTTGATCAAGATCGGTCCATTTTCTTTGATTTAACGGTCGGATATATATATATATATATATATATATATATATATATATATATATATATATATATATATATATATATATATATATATATATATATATATATATATATATATATATATATATATATATGGGTTGATTTTGAATTGAAGGTGTCACACGGCGTATCCTAAACTGCGCAGCCAAGATACGAAACAGAAACGTTAATACCGTATACAGTGTTGTCGGGTTGTACTTTTTTTCATTGAATAAGATGTAATAAATATTTTATACTTTTTAATATATTTTTGGCTGTATCAAATACATCTAAAAATAGGTCCAACAGCATCTAAAAATAATTTAAAAAAAACATAATATTGTTACATTTAAGTGTATATTTGTTAAATTTGTAGAGAACCATCCGAACGCTTTTTAGTGAATTTTCTTCGAAAAAATCCACTATTGGAGAGATTCCGACTTTTGAATTAAAAAAAAAATGAGCGTGAACTAGGACCCATAACCGGGGTCAGTTTCAATTTTTATATGTATCACAGCGATAAGTCAAAAAATAATATGCCGATTTCGATCAAGTTTGGCATGTGCCTTCCTTTTGTAAGTGACTTGGATAAGTTCGTTAGCCAGGAAAATCGGAACCGGTATTCCGGGAAAATTTTGTTTTCTATCGAAAAAAATGTTCTCAAAAAATAAAACAGCTGTGGTAACCAAATTTGATAGGTAGGTTTGTGAGATAAAGAGTAGACTATAAACTAACATTTTTATTTCTGTTACAAGCAAAAAGTTCAAAAAATATATATTTTGTGCCAGATTATTTCTATCAAAATTCACTACCATAACGCACTTGCTGCGTCAAGACTTTTAGGAAAAACCTTTCAGTAACATGCTTAGAAATCCCCCTCCCCCCCCATGCACAAATCACAAGAAAAATTCGTTAATTTGCATGCTGATGACCTCCTGGACAGTTTGAGATGAAACGACTGCTGATACATAAAGTTTGGTATCTTGCATGTACGCTGACAGTAATGTTAGCTTTTGTTCACTTGCCTTTACCGAGTTATTGACATGTCAGGTTTTTAACACATTACATATTTTAAACAATTTCTCAGCAGCTGATAGATAAAGTTTTGTATCTCGCACGTACGCTGACACTATTCTTACCTTTTGTTCTCTTGCGTTTGCCGAGTTATTTACATGTAAAGTTTTTTACACATTACATACCTTAAACAATTTCTCAGCTGTTGATACATAAAGTTTGGTATCTCGCACGTACGCTGACACTATTCTTACCTTTTGTTCTCTTGCGTTTGCCGAGTTATTTACATGTAAAGTTTTTTACACATTACATACCTTAAACAATTTCTCAGCTGTTGATACATAAAGTTTGGTATCTCGCACGTACGCTGACACTATTCTTACCTTTTGTTCTCTTGCGTTTGCCGAGTTATTTACATGTAAAGTTTTTAACAGCTTACATACTTTTTAAACAATTTCTCAGTACGGTTCTGTTCGGTGACACCCCTTCCCCTCCTAAACATTACATTTGACATACAATTCTCTTTGGCCTTGGGAATCCCTGGAATATTCTGGACACATGGACAATTGCCTTCTACTGCCAAGTTATCACTTCGCTTTAAGTACACCGCTAGTACGGGTACCCGTTTAGATGGTTTCTTATATATATATATATATATATATATATATATATATATATATATATATATATATATATATATATATATATATATATATATATATATTTATATATCTCTGTTCACTCACGTTATTTCTTAAATTGTGCCTAGCTTACCTTGTTCTCTTAATGAACATCAGTTTTGTAGTGGTTTAAGCGTACATGTGTCGCTGGTTCCTGGTCCGTGCCAATGTTATTTGTTTTCTACATTGTTTTTGCAATGAAGGGTCTGCTTCGCTGGGGGATTCTTCTTCCCCTCTCGCATGCATACAACCTACCCTCGTTGCGTAAACCACAAGTCAAATTCCCTGAGAGCAGCCCTCAAAAAAGTAACAGGTGCTGGGGCGAATAGGGGTGCTGTGCGGGGAGGCAGGGTTAAAGGGGATATGGCTTTTATATGTGAAAAAGGCCGCTTTAAGCCGTTTTCTTAGCATTTTCTGCTCATATTACGTTTTTACTACCTACCCCGCCCGGCAACCCTATTTAGTCCTGGTCCCGTCTCTTCCTTGTGGGGTATAAACAAGAACATTTTCTTGTCGTTTGTGCATCCAGGGAAGGAGGTCTAAGCATGTTTCCGAAAAGATGTTACAAAAAAACGTCCAGAAAAAACTAGCGACACATGCATGCCTAAACCACTACAACACAAATGGTCATTAACAGAACAAGGTAAACAATGCTTAATTTCAGAAATAATGTCTGTGAACACTTGAATATACAGGAAACCGTCTAAACGAGTACACATACTAGCGGTGTAGTAAACTGAAAGCGAAGTGATAAATTGGCAGTAGAAGCCAATATTTCATGTGTCTAGGATATTCTCGGGATTCCCAAAGTCAATTTGAACCGTATGTCGAATGTAATGTTTAGGAGGGGAAGGAGGTGCCACGGAACAGGACCGTACTGAGAAATTGTTTAAAAAGGTATGTAATGTGTGAAAACTTTAAATGTAAATAACTCGGCAAAGACCAGAGAACAAACGGTAAGAATAGTGGACACGGGACCGACGGCTTTACGCCCCCTCCGAAGGACGGAACGTGCAGACATTCAACTTGCTCAAATACAATGCCAGAACCTCGGTTGATGTTAGTTTTACAGTTTGTACTGAAAAAGTGAAAGGAGTACCCTGGGATCGAACCCAGTACCTTTCGGTTCAGAGGCACACGTTCTTACCCCTAAACCACCAAGGTTCGTGAATTTTGATAGAAATAATCTGGCACAAAATATTTTTTTGAACTTTTAGCTTGTATCATAGAAATAAAAATGTTAGTTTATAGTCTACTTCTTATCTCACAAACCTACCTACCAAATTTGGTTGCCACAGCTGTTTTATTTTTTGAGAATTTTTTTTTCGATAGAAAACAAAATTTTCCCGGAATACCAGTTCCGATTTTCCTGGCTAACGAACTTATCCAAGTCACTTACAAAAGGGAAGGCACATGCCAAACTTTATCGAAATCCGCGTATTATTTTTTGTCTTATCGCTGTGATATATATATATATATATATATATATATATATATATATATATATATATATATATATATATATATATATATATATATATATATATATATAGTATATTAGTATAGTATATTTATTAGTACATAATTTTACAATGTGTTTTACAAATAAGCCTAATGCTTGTGCTTGCAATAAACATAATTTTGATTTCTGACTTGCCTAAAGGGAACTGCCAAATCTTGCTACTGTCACATTCACAATTTTGTTAAATATTCAATAATTTTGAACTTCCTTTCTGCCACTAACAATTGGACCACCACTCTAAATGTATATATATATATATATATATATATATATATATATATATATATATATATATATATATATATATATATATATATATATATATATATATATATATATAAACTTATAAAAATTGAAACTGACCCCGGATGTGGGTTCTAGGGGTCCTAGTTCGCGCTCATTTAATATTTTTTTTATAAAACTCAAAAGTCGGGATCGCCCCAATAGTGGATTTTTTCGAAGAAAATTCACTAAAAAGCGTTCGGCTGGTTCTCTGCAAATTTAACCAGTAAACACTTAAATGTAACAATATTGTGTTTTTTTACATTTTTTGTAGATGCTGTTGGACCTATTTTTAGATTTATTTGATACAGGCAAAAATATATTAAAAAGTATAAAATATTTATTAGATCTTATTAAATGAAAGAACTACAGCCCGACAACACTGTATACGGTATTAACGTTTCTGTTTCATATCTTGGCTGCGCAGTTTAGGATGCGCCGCGTGACACCCTCAATTCAAAATCAACCTATATATGTATGTATGTATATATATATATATATATATATATATATATATATATATATATATATATATATATATATATATATATATATATATATATATATATATATATATGTTGTATTGATATTTAGCAATATCAATCTAAATTTATTAGCTACGTCACGCAAAGCTCAAAACCAGAAACTTTAAACTAAGTACTTACAAGTAAAACTAAGTGTTTTTTTTTTAACAATTAAAGTGTAAATGATATAGAAAGTGTTGAACTGCACAAATAGAAAAAAATGTTTTATCTAGTTAAGTTATATATGGGTATTTTAAGTGTGTTGGGATTTTTTGTTGATGTTGTGAAATATTTTTTAAGATATGTCATTTAAAATGAAAGTGGGGAAATCAGTGAATTTGACATTGACATTCAATGCAAATTAATTCAAAAGTTCGACATGTACATAGACCAAAACCAACTTGTCTATGATCAGGCCAAATGTCAGATAATAAATTTAAATAGTTTGCTTTGCTTTCAATAATCTAAAATTACAGAAACAATAATTGAATCTCTCTTGTAAGTTGGTTTTTAAATAGAGGAGACGCTAAAAGTCGTTGCTCTCATAAAATACCTAAATTTTTAAGTAAATTAAATCAAATAATGTCCAAATATAGTGTTAAAGCATAAATGCTATTGTAAACTACTGTTCGAGTGAATGCATCAGTACTAAGTGTTTGAAAAGACCTTGTAATTAAAGATATAAAATTTAGGTGCGCTACAGTGGCGTCATAGTAAAAAAAAAATACGATTGTTACTGGTAATTTGTAAAACTAATAGCTCTCATTAGAGCTCATCACTGCGCTATACCAAATTACAGCTAGAATACACCCCACAGCAAGTTCGGCTAAAGGTAGCCAGCCTCTGTTTATATAACTGTTTGTCTCTGTTTATATAACTGTTTGTCTCTGTTTATATAACTGTTTGTCTCTGTTTATATAACTGTTTGTCTCTGTTTATATAACTGTTTGTCTCTGTTTATATAACACTTGTGCCCAGTTTCACAAAGCTTGATTAAATATTTAACTGTCGGTTGGTTAATCAAGGCTTAATACAACCAATCACAGCTTCAAAATATTCAGTTGTCATGGCAAAAACCCGAATCACAACCTGTCGTCTTAATCCTTGATTAACTAACCAGCCGTTAAATATTTAATCGGGCTTTGTGAAACTGGGTATTAGTGTTTATTAGAGCTTCCATGACAGCGTATTACCTGGCTAAGCCACCGATGGCGACACTGTCGTACATCTCACTATGTTCTACGAGGCTGGCTACCTTTAGCCGAACTTGCTGTTGGGTGCATTCTGGCTGTAATTTGGTATAGCGCACTGATGAGCTCTAATGAGAGAGAAACCGGTATGCGTTTCCAATTAGAGTCGGAATGCACCTGTCCTAATATAGATATGTGGTCCCTAATTAGGGAAGAAAGTACCAGGGCTAGCGATTTTTTAAATCATTAGTTGTACACAGCCTCGGTTTATATAAAACTTAGTGTTTATTAGAGCTGCCGTGACAACGTATTACTTGGCTATGCCAACGATGGCGACACTGTCGTACATCTCACTGTGTTCTACGAGGCTGGCTACCTTGAGCCAAACTTGCTGTTGTGTGTATTCCGTCTGTAATTTGGTATAGCGCACCAATGAGCTCTAGTGAGAGCAAAACCGGTTTGTATTTCCAATTAGTCCGAATGCACCTGGCATTATATAGATACGTAATCCCTAATTAGGGAAGAAAGTACCAGGGCTAGCGATTTTTTAATTCGTTATTTAGTTGTACAGAGTCTCTGTTTATATAACACTGAGTGTTTATTAGAGGTGCCGTGACAACGTATTAGCTGGTTACGCCACCGATGGCGACACTGTCGTATATCTCACTATGTTCTACGAGGTTGGTTACCTTTAGCCGAACTTGCTGTTGGGTGTATTCTGGCTATTAAATATACGAAGACACCAAAATAACAAAAACAGAGGACAAAATAAACGAACTGACAACCAAGACACTCACAAATGCCTCCGCACACACAAACAAAACCATTACCGAGGCCCTCAACTATGACTATGACTACCCCTCCAAAATTAAGAGACCCAAACAGATACTCAAACAATAACAAAGATGACTTGACCGATTAAAAACCACCTAACAACAGAAGTCTATTCCATCGGCTCATGATTGCGGGATAAAGGGAGAACTCTCCTGGTCCATCTTCAAGCCATGACAAGTGACAAGTGTATTCTGGCTGTAATTTGGTACAGCTCACTGGTGAGCTCTAATGAGAGCGTTTCCAATTATAGTCGGAATACACCTGTACTTATATAGATACATGGTCCCTAATTAGGAAAGAAAGTACCAGCGCTAGCGATTTTTTAAATCGCTAGTTGTACACAGTCTCTCTTTACATAACACTGAGTGTTTATTAGAGCTGCCGTGACAACGTATTACCTGACTACGCCACTGATGGAGACAGTGTCTCACTATTTTATTGACAGAATGCTACAAAAGTAACACAGTTATTCTACGCTCAAAGTTTTGTTTACTCATATAGTTCGCATTTACCCTAGCCCTAAATACATTTTCAGTGTATTTCACTATATTGTGTGCATTATATATAGTGCATTAAGTATCTACAATTCAAACATCACAATGGTTTACACGCTTTCGAAACTTGTTTGCCGAATATAGATAAGGTATAAAAATACCTATATTCTATGGCATATTATAAGACAATTTAATACTCACTCATGGTATTTTATATTTCCTGTAGCAGTCCATTCTAGGTACACCCATACGCACAACAAGATTGAAGCATTTAAAACAATAAAACGATAAAAAACTAAATAATCAAGCACACTGACAAAATACCACTTTACCTCCATAAGCACGACGGAGAGAGCTAACCACTTTGCAGCATCATACCTTGTCTAACAGCTGGGTTCAAATTTCTAGGTAAACGCGCGCAAGCGACGACATTTCAGTTGTTATATCTATTTCAATGCTTTTAACAGGCACTAAACGACCTACGTAACTACGTTAACAACAGAAAAAAAGTCAGTGGCGCACAGGTTTTTTTTTAGAAAATTTGTGTAGTGATAGCACGACGCACGGCCCCGGTGATGCTGTATACCCCATTTTAGCCGTAAAATATATACTGTTTAACTAACTTCCATCCTCTAAATTTTATTCGGGTTGCTTACAGTCGTTTTGGAGAATTTTAGAATACATCAAAAAAATAAAAAGTCTAACACTCTGCAGCTACGTAAACGAAGCAAAATCCGAGCTATGTTGATAAAACAATCTTATTTTTACGTGAGAAATCTAACCACGAGCGATGGAACATGTTTTTAAAACACCTGTAGATAGAGAAGCCTAGCCATATAATGCCTTACTCAGATGTGTTGTCAACATATTTTAGGAAAAAATAAAAGAAAACACTTGTTTTATCATTTATTGTATAAATGCCAGTTATATTCTACAGGAGGCTCTACACTTAATGAATTAATAAAATTTTCCTTATCTTCCCTATATCTGGACTTTAACAAATAATCTTTGCAAAGTTCATTTCTTCCAAAAACATATGTCATAGCGCTTAGCTGACACCTTTCTAAGAAATCTGTTGTTTCAAGTAAACACCTATACCTGTTGTCCTCATATATACTGAGAGGTTTGAAATATTCATAGAGTGATTTCGGAGTTTTTGTTCTTTTTCTCTTGTTTGCTTTCTTTATCACTCTCCCATGAGTTTTGTTATCGTCTGTTGTCCTCCATAACCTCAAGTTTCTTAATAGTTTTGTGACTAAATTAGGTGGCGATGCTGGATAAACTTCACTTCTAGACCTTATTGTTGTTAATGAGCTTCTTGTACTAGCTGTAAAATAGTTAATGAGACCTATTAGTTTTATTTATGTAAAAATTATATATATATATATATATATATATATATATATATATATATATATATATATATATATATATATATATATATATATATATATATATATATATAATAAAGAAATTACAAAATCTTAATAGCATTAGCGTCTACATTAAAGTCCAAAATCCGAATTAGCTCTATGTATTTCACTCACTTATTAAAATAATGTAAGTGCAAACAGGACGCGCAAAGTTCGGAGGTGCATCGCCTTGCTGAAACCAAATATCACCACTTGGTATCTCAGGATCATCTTCATGTGGAAACCTTGAGCAAGAGCAGAAATAAGCCAATTCCTTAGAAAATTATGATATCGCTGCCTAGTGAGAGTTTCGTCGAAGAAAGGACGTATGATTCCATCGTGGACTATTCCTGCCCACACGTTAACTTAACGACGGTGTTGTGCATGTGTTTCACTCATCCAGTGAGGATTCTCTCGACTCCAATACCTGTAACTTTGCTTATTTACTGTACCATTTAGCCAAAATGATGCTTCGTCCGAAAAAAAATTTGACGATAGAGTTTGGATTACGGTTGCATAAATCTTGCATTATTTCACAAAAGTCCATTCGTCGGTCAGGGTCATCTTCATTAAGTTCGTGCAGCAGCTGTATTTTGTAAGGATGGTAATTTTTTAATATTTTCTAATTGTATTGCACCTAATAGTGATCGCTGAGAAATTTCATAGTCTGCTGCAATTGATTGAGACGCAATATGAGGATTATTACCCACACTTAATAAAATATCAAGTTTTACGTCTTCATCAATTTTCTCAGGACGCCCTACACTTTGCACGTGTTTAACACATCCAGTTTCCCTAAACTGCTTCTCGATTTTACTCACAGTTAATTGGCTGATAGGTCTATCTGAATATTTCGCAATAAACAATTGCACACTTCTTGCTGTGTACTGGTTTTATCACCGCATCCAACAAGAATTAAAATTTCTATACGCTGGGTTTTACTTAAATGTACCACACTTAATTTACTTTTAAAAGAGATTTATGTTATCAAGAACAACGTTGATTTGACAATGACATACACCTGATTCTTCTGTATTATTGATTATTACCTTTTTGTGGTACAATTTTAAAGATTTTATTTACAGGATATAATCTAATCTTATTCGTTATCTTTTGATTGTTGTTTTGAATAGAGTTTATGTTTTCCAATCTTTAAATGACTTTCATTCGAAAATTTAACAATATGATCTATCATAATTTTGATGATACCGTGTAGACAATTCACTGATCTATCAAAGTAAAAGTGTGCGACAGCGCACCGAGGATAATAACCGAACGACTTCAGATCGCCGTAGTCGAGCTGCAATCATGGTAAAGGAAATCCCTTCCAGCCGTAAACCCCGATAAATGTTCAGCTGTCCTATTTTCCAAGAGGAGACACACCTCACGAACACGTTTAATTAGACAACCGTCTAATTCCTTGGCAAGATTCCGCCAAATACCTCGGGGTTTTACTTGACAAACACTTAACATGGCGCCCCCATGTCGATCACGCCCGAAAAAAAGCCTCGATGTTCATCTTGAAGCTGTTCCCACTTCTAAATAGAAATTCCAAATCGTCCTTGAACAATAAGTTGCTCATGTACAAAGTCATTATCCGGCCAGCCTTGACCTATGCATCACCTGCATGAGCCACCGCGGCCGCAACACACATCAAGACCCTTCAAATCATCCAGAACAAAATTCTGAGAATGGTTACCGGAGCGCCATGGTTTGTCCGAAACAGTCAGATTCATTCTGATCTGGAAATGCCTTCGATACTTGAGTTTGTAACTCAACTAGCCACAACTCAGTTCGCAAAAGCCGCTTCTCACCCAAATGCTCTTCTCCGTAGTGCCACCGACTACGACGAGCAACTTCCACATAAGCATAAGCGTCCAAAGCTTATACTTACCCGCTAACGCCCCCGCGGCAAAAACAGAATGGAAACATTCATACCCAAAAAGTCATTGTGTGAAATCTTTCCGACGGAGGTATTGACTAAGGTCCGGTACTCCTAGGGAGGGAGTTTTAGTGAGTACAGTCTCACAGTACCTCGATATCCCACGGCACTACGGGGCCGTAAATGGGGTCTGCATGAGCATTTCCCGCTCCTGTATCCAAAAAGTAAATAAGGGGGTGGTTATTTAAACAAAAATGTCGATGAAATCATATTTGAAAAGCAGGAGCGTGAGAAACGAAAATTCTATGCAAAAAGGTGTATTTGTGAAAACTAGAGTTGACGTGTCCCAGCATTTCGTCAAAATACAAATCGCTCAAATTTTAATCAACTTATTCTATAATTTTTTCCGCTCACTGTATATAACATCCATAACTTGGCGTAGAACTAACAACGGGATAATTCATTTTTGACGACTAAATTAAGAGCGCACTTCACTCTATTCAGCACATAACATTAACTAAGACATTGAGTTACTACATTACATCATTAAACAAAGCACAGGTGATTGAATTTATTGAATTAACATGTACTTACCTCTGGATACCGTTGATTTAACAAAAAGAGACATTTTATATTCTGGCATTCGGTCTAACAGTTTCTCTATAATGTCTCCTATAAACGGCATAAATGGACTGCTCTGAGATGCTATAAAAAAGGCCCTTTGGTAGACAGGTAATCTGGGATCGCGATATATGCGACACATATGTTCAAAGACCCTAAAACAATTTGGCATCAATGCATATTATCTATCTATATATTAATTTATTTTCATTTACTCGTATTTGGAGGCATGTTTCTTTCTCACATATGCCCATGTAGGTTTCAGTCTAAATATCGCAGGAGCCTGTAGTCCACTTAAAATAGTACGACATGACTGAAAATTGGACATACGATGGCATTTGTCTGCTATATTAATAAATCTGGCTATAAGCCTTGCTCTCGCCTAAATAAAAAAGAGTAAATCATACGAGTATATTAATAATAATAATAATATAAAGTTATTCATTGATTGCTGTTGCCTTAGGTTAGGTTAGGCTATAAGGTTAGAGGCCTATCACAGTCGATCCACCGCGACTTTAGGTCCATTGTCACTCATTGTTGCCTTAACTTGGTAAAACCGTTGCATGCTAAATACAGGCTCAACGCACAAAATCGGTTGCAGAGAAAATAAAAAGCTTTGTGAAGTCTCAAAGTCTGTATTAATATTAATACTATATAGTTAGGTTCATAAAATTGTGCATACGAAATGCAATACAACATCAAAGTGTATTTAATAGATAATATCTTATTAACAAAGAGCAGAATCACCAAAAAAAAATCATAAGAGAGTTATGCGCTATATACGTGTTTCGAAAGCGAAATTGTCATCATCAGTAGCTGTCGCTCAACTGACTATATGAGCAAAATCAACCTATCTATATACCCAAAATATTTACACTACAAATGACGTAATACTGGAGATGCAATACTGGATGATGGAATACCGCTGATGCAATACCAGATGATGAAATACCGGATGATGTAACACGACATGATGCAATATGGGATACCTTAGTACCGCATGATGCAATACCGGATGACGTAACACCGGGTGACGTAATCCAAGGAGTATTATTGTGTAAGTGGATACGCCTAACCGGTTGTTGATCAATATTGAAAGCATCCATGAATTATTTCGTGCTATTTAAAAAACTGTTGAACTGGCTGGACCCATGTCTGAATTTATTGAACTTTGTGGATTTACTTTGCGAATTTCTAAACATTCTAACGCATCTAACTGGCGATTATACGTGGTTACTTTCAATAACTTAAGATTACTATTGCTTATCTTATGTACCGCGAGTCATGTTGGACAACGCTATATTTTTCTGCTCTACGGAATCTGAAATAAGCGTGTTCTTTAAATCTTGCTGTTATTATCTCCGCGTTCGCCCAATATAGATTTTCTGGCAAGTATCACAAGATATGTGATAAATACCAGATCTTTATCGAAAGATAATAGTGTCTTTTGGTCCACCCAAAAGGGTCTTCAAATTATCAACTTTATAAACAACTCTGAAGACATTATCTCTGAATATTTTTATCTAACCTTTATGTAAGAAAAGGATAGAAAGGAAGTACAGGGAATTTTTGGGCAGCTCATCCGATTCAGTCTGGAATCTCGTAACGTTGTTACTTCTCTACATTTTCCACCTGTGCTTAGTAACTAATCGATTTACAATATCTGGAGAGAAACCCGTACATATCGCAATATTTATAATTTTCTTCATCTCTGCATTATATTGCTTATTGCTCAAAGAAAAACTCAAAGATTAGGCGGTTGAACTTCCAATGCCCTAAGCGCTTTCGAAAACCATTCGCAAAGTTTATAAAGCGAGAAACTGATACGAGAGACTATCGCCCTTATCTCGTTCTTTGGCTCATGAACTTTCGGTAGGCAATACATGCAAGATACAACTGGGTTGGATAAGGTGAACCACATCCTGGTATTCATGTATTGAATTAACGCAACTTTTGACTGTACTGTTAAACCGAGTTGCCATACCAGGATGAGGATCTTGTGTTACTTCTCGATAAGGACCGTTTCTGATGAGATACACTCTATTAAATTATTCGACCTATTAAGAATAACAATTTCGTTGTCTTTATCTGCCTTTAAATAGAAAAAAATTCCTCCCCATATCTCTTACAGTTCGAATTCGCTTTTTGATTGTTGATTTCTTAATTTTTATATCTCGTTAGAAGGCAACTTTTTCATAATTGACGCACGGATTTCTTAGTTTGCTCGCCAGGAAACTTGATTTGAGCTCCCCATACCGACAATGGTGTTTGTGACTGGTGTAGTTACGAGTGGGGGAGCCGATTTCAAGCCATTGCCGAGAAAGTCAACTCTTTTCTAGCAAAATTTGAGTAATCTCTATAGTTTCAGAAATTTGCGGCGAATGTGTGCTAGAGTGTTGGTCTAATAACTCCTTTTTACTGTATAAGGTTTATAAATTGTTCTAAATTTTTTAAATATATTTCAACAACACAACACGAGGGCTTACAGCCTAAATACTATCGTACCGTGGGTGTCGACAAGAAGGTAAGAGGCAACTTGTTAATTCTGGACTTGAAGGTTCGGAGGAGAAGGAAAAACATGTGCCGGCAAGGAATTCCACAAGTTGGAAGTCCTCGGGACAAAAGAGCGGGCATGACAAGATCTTATATGTCTGGTGACCTGGATAGTAAAAGGGTGCATTCGCTCTGTTCCCCTGGTAGATCTGTTGGGGACAGCAGGTGAAGGAACTATGGAAGAAAGGTCCGCTGAGCAGTGCCCGTGAGATATCTATAAAAGAGAGAGTGGAGCTTGATGTTTCGTCACATCTTATAACTTCTTAACAAATCAGTATTTTACTGTTTGTGTGCATACAGTTAAAAGTAATTTTTTATGATCAAAATACTAACTGTGATACTGTGACATGATGATGAAATCAAGTTTATGACTGTTAACGCCCTCTAAATGTCTGCGAACGTCTTCTCTACTTTTTAAGTTTGTGTAGCCCCAAATGTTAATTAAGGGCTCCCCTTAATTATTATATTAGTTAATTTTCATTAAGAAAAATTCGCTAATAGGGAATGACGAGTTCGGAAGGGAACTAAAACTGACGAAAATAGTGCAGTTGGCGTTTTAGGAGCGGTAGCTGTTGATCCGCGTGTAAGTACCAGGCGGCTTGCTATGCTGGAATGAGTAAAAATCAGTTCTGAACATATGGCACTTGTAAGAACTTTATCCATATCACATTAAACTGCACCAGGAGCTATACGGACAAGATTTTGAAAATCGCGTTACATTTTGCAATTGGATAACCAGCAGACAAATGCGGTCTGTATGTATGTCTGTTTGTAGCCACGATAACAAACTGTAGACCCAATTGAGCTATTGTCTCTAAATTTGGTATACAGTTAGCACCCGACAAACGAACTGTTCGGATTGTTTTTGGGTAAAATCGCTTTAGGGGTAGGGGATTAATGGGAGGCGATTTGGTGAAAATTTACATTTTTTAGTTAAAACTCGAGTAATATAACGCTTTAGAGTTTATTATAAAACTTTTAATTTCATCAAGCATCTGGTATTGTGCTGAAATTAAATTAGGAGTTGAATGTGTGGGTGTGGGATAACGGCGACAGACATTTCAAAATTTTGATTCTGGAATGAAATTTTGTTTGTTTGTTGGTCTCTAGGCCGGTCGGTCTGTCGGCCTGTACGTCTGTCTGTTAGTAGGCGCAATAACTTTCGAACGAATTGAGATACTTTAAAATTTGGTATCCAGTTAGCACCCGACAAAAGAACGCTTCGAATTGTTTTTGAGTAGGATGGCTTCAGGGGGTAGGGGATAAATGCGGGGTGATTTGGTGAAAATTGACATTTTTTCGTTAAAACTCAAGTAATACAACGTTTTAGAAGTTTATGGGTACAGGAATATGATTATTTTCTTTGTGGTCAACTCGTGGACCTTAAATTCGTTTCATGAAAATGTCTTTTTGTGGAGGGTAGATTATCGCAGTTGTGGAAGTTATGATTAAATTTGCAACACTATTTTATGTAGGAGCTAATGTGTCGATAAATATATTGACAATAAAGAATTTAAGTACGATAAAAATTCGATTTGAAATCAAACAAAATTCCAAGTTTGATTGTAAATCTGAGACATGGCTTTTCCCAGGTTTAAAATTCGAGCCAACATATTTGATTGATTTCATTCATGGTTCAATTTGAAAAAAAACGTGGCTTCACACAGTGCCATCTGATATTTATATTTTGTTTCCAGAACCTAAACATATTACAACATTTCTATAACCATTTGTATTTTTACAAATCTGACATTGCGAAGAAAAATATTAGTAAAAATTTCCTTCCTGTTATTACCTTTTCGGAGTCATTTCTTAATATCTCAGTAACAACCAAGCAACTTATCCTATGACTGAAAGCAACCAAAGCGGTAATATTCGGGGCACTTTTTGTTGATTGTTGCCACACCAGTATACTCAATTCCACTCCCGAAATTTTCAAAAACAAATCCTTGTCAATCATGGTCAACTGTTGTGCTATTGTGGTTGAATCAAAATCCCATGCTGTGAGAACAATTTCCATCTTTAGTATCCTCTTCATATAATCCAGTGAACTTTCCTCTAGTTGCCTCTCAGATCCTGAAGAGTACAAACAGCAACGAAGACCTATTAGAAATTAATAAATGTGTTTTTTATCAAACATGCTGCATACCTATTTCAGGTAGGACGGGATCTGTTTTCATACCAAACACATTAAATAGACTAGATTTGCGTTTCTTCGCAACATTTGCAGTTTTGTTTTTGAGATCGTCGGATTCATGGGACTCTGAGTCACAGATAAGTTCTTTTTCTTTCTTGTATTTGCGACGGAATAATGTTCTTTTTCCTTTTGGCTCTGAAATTTGAAAAAATAATTTTTTTATGTGATTAGTATAACAAATTTGTGTAGCTTATTTCTTGTGCGTAAGAACTGCAACAAAAGCACACTTGGTTAGCTAACAATTTTATAAATAGAAGTATTTTTTTTATTTCAACAACACACCACGAGAGCTTACAGCCTAAATACTATCTTACCGTGGGTGTTGACAAGGAGGAAAGAGGCAACTTGTTAATTCTGGACTTGACGGTTTGGAGGTTCGGGGGAGAAGGAAAAACATGTGCCGGCAAGGAGTTCCACAACTTGGAAATCCTCGGGACAAAAGAGCGGACATAACAAGATGTTCTATGTCTGGTCACCTGGACAGTAAAAGGGTGCATTCGCTCTGTTCCCCTGGTAGATCTGTTGGAGGCAGCAGGTGGAGGAACTATGGAAGAAAGCTCATCTGAGCAGTGCCCGTGCAGATATCTATAAAAAAAAGAGAGAGAGGTCACCAACGGCACGTCGGTGGGCAAGGGATGGCAGCCTTTGGGTAAGGGTAGGGTCACCGATGAGACGTATAGCTCTCTTCTGAATGGAGTCCAGGATAGCGAGTGTAGGAGCGGCAGCAGCACCTCAGATGTGGGAGCAGTATTCGAGGTTTGGTCTTATTTGTGAAGTATATAAAGTATAGAGATTAGCTGGTGAAAAATATTTGCGAGCCCGGAAGAGGAAACCTAATTTCTAAGCAGCCGCTTCTGCAATTGATGTGACATGTTGCTGCCAATTGAGATTTCGATCCACAGAGATGCCAACAAGTGAAAAGGACTCATTACTTTGAATAACTTGGTTGTTTATTGTGATGGGTCTAGGGCTGGTGTGTCTCTTATGAGAACGAAAGCAAGACTGAGATTTTGTGCGGTTGAATTGTACAATATTTCTACTTCCCCAGTCTAATATTTTTTGGAGATCCACGGAGACAGAACCCTCCATGAGTCTGCGATCCTCATCTAATTGGACTAAAGAAACAGGCTTAGAATATTGTATATATGATTGGAGGGCGCTGTCGTCCGCGTAACTGTGAACTGGGTTGGATGTGCTGGAGAGGAGGTCATTGATGTGGAGAAGAAACAAAGTAGGGGCTAAAGCTGAACCTTGGGGAACTCCTGCATTAATTGGATACAGGTTAGAGGAATGACCATCCACGACAACAGAAATCCGGTTGGAGAGGAAATTTGCTGTCCAGGTACAGAGTTTTAGTGGTACGCCATAGGCCGGAAGTTTATTAAGCAGTGCTGCGTGCCAGACCTGGTCGAATGCTTTGGATATGTCTAGAGCGATAATCTGGGATTCACCGTGTAGTTCCATAGACTTGTTCCAAGAATGGGTGACAAAGGAAAGGAGGTCGGCAGTGGATCTGAGCTGATGGAATCCATACTGCTTGTCGTGGATTAGACTGTGTTTTTCAAGAAAAGTGTCCTTATCTATGTATTCATTTAGCATTGAAGCCCAAGGAAGTCACTAGTAATTATTTATCTTGTTTCTAATTTAATATTGATAAGTTAATTATTAAATACATTGTGCAGTACTGATACAATACATGTATTCTATTGTTTTCTTTCAGTAAATGAAATACATTTTTTCAATTTTTTTCCTACATATTCTCGCGCCCTCCATATAATTTTATCACTGCCCCCTAAGGGGTGCGCTCTATAGGTAGCGAAACGCAGCTTTATAGTTCTTAATAATTGTGACTTTAGGCTGCTTACAAAGTTCAAAATAGGATAACTATGAAATAGATTTATGATTATGCAAATAGTAGAGTGGTAGGGGATACGTGGGTATAGTGGTCAACTTAAGGATTCAAAAGTCCCGTAATTTCAAAATTAGATTATTATGAAACCAAGTATTCCATGTAGCTCAACAGTCATAGTAAAAAAATAAAGCTTCAATTTCAAAATTTGTTTTTCTACAAATTATTTTGCAAAATGTGTGCAGATGACCACTTTACCCCGGGATCCTTTACAGCGGGGCAAAGTGATCATGATAAAAATATTGTAAAACAATCTCACATGTGTTACACCAGTACCTACTTTAGTATTTATTATATATGAAATACAGCTTAAGAACATAGTTCGCATATCAATACATCGTCGTCTTCACTGCATTCGCCACATTCTTCATGCGCTCACCTTTTGCACACTGAGCAGCATATCCAACCCTTCACTTTTTTTTGTATTTCGAGAAAAGGCTTAAGCAGTAGAGACACTCGGGATCTCACTGTTGCTTGTGTCATCTTGAACAGAAATTGTTGATTTCTTTGTCGCAACCCTGTTTTTAATTTTCTAATGCTCAAAAGCTGGTTTTTTAACTGCTGCTGGTTTTTAGATTCCTTTCCTATTTCCAGGTCATTCTTATAAGGAGTGTCTATTATTGCTGGAAACCTCTTTTCTCAATTATTTCTTTACGTTTCTCTTTTACATTTTGGAATCGTTGCGTTTTGGACTAATTTTCCGGATGAACCTCAGCATCTCTATTAGTAACTTTAGCTGCAGCAACATTTGCACCACGAACATATGTGGATTATTTATAGGGAACAATTCTACAATGTCTGAATCCATTTATAGCTGTTGTCGACATTGCTGCTCGAAGGTATGCTGCATCAAACAGTTTGCTAACTTGAAATAGTGATATGGTTCTTCCTGGGTTATTCTGAAGATATTTTTCAATCTCCTGAACATAATACGAATTTTAGGGCTCCATAAATGCCACATCAAGTGGCTGTAACTTGTGATAACAACGGGGTGAAAGACCCAGTCACGAAGTTGACGCGCCATATTGATGAAATTCAAATGTGTATGACATGCTCACCTAGTATTATAAAGCAAGAGTTTTCGGCTGTAGGCTTCGCATGCTTTACAAAATGCTCAAACCATTTAGTGAAAATTTTCAGCTGTATTCATCCTGATTTATGACAGGGGAATTCAGTCCCAGGTAGAGCTCCGTCCATTAACTCTGATTTCATTCTCACCCTCGGAAAAATAATAATTGTGGGAACGAATGAGTCACTAGCAGACATGCCGCTGACTACTTGTTTTCGCCTCTTTATTGCGACGCTCTTAAGTCTGTATGGGAACTGACTAATGCATTAATCTAAAAGAGCAAAACTTATCAACATTAGGCTTATTGAAGGTTCTAGCTCGGGCCGCAATAGTAGCTTCAGGTGTGCGAAGAGTAATTTCTCAATGTCTGTCAGGAAACCCCTTTAATCAGACTTTTTAAGCAAGCTGGGCTACTCTGTTGAAAGTATGGCTCAAGCCGTTTATCTCACTAGCTAATATGCAAGTGATCTAACGTCTTTCCTATTGAGACCATAAAATTGACTTTTCATTTCCTGAATGTGTTGTACTATTTCTGCTTCTTGACCCAAAGTAAAAACTGGGCGGATAGCGCCTAAAATTTTATCTTCTCTATTTTAATCTAGAATTCTTCTTTTGAGAGCATGTCACGGAACACTATAAGTTTTACTGGTTGTTTAGAATGGCATATGCTGTTCTTTCACGGTTTTTATTGTTTGTGCCATAGCCTTAAGATCCCATGACGCCTGGTGTAATGTTCTAATATACTTCCTTGGCATGTTCTCTAAGTTAATTTTCAAAGTTACACTCAATAAAAAATTAATGGGTTAAAGTGGCACACATGGAGTAACGTGGACACTAATAACCCCATTTGCAACTCATTTTTTAATTTTTTAATTTTTCATTTCAACAACACACCACGAGGGCTTACAGCCTAAATACTATCGTACCGTGGGTGTCGACAAGGAGGAAAGAGGCAGCTTGTTAATTCTGGACTTGAATGTTTGGAGGTTCGGGGGAGAAGGAAAAACATGTGCCGGCAAGGAGTTCCACAACTTGAAAGTCATCGGGACAAAAGAGCGGGCATAACAAGATGTTCTATGTCTGGTAACCTGGACAGTAAAATGTTGCATTCGCTCTGTTCCCCTGGTAGATCTGTTGGGGGCAGCAGGTGGAGGAACTATGGAAGAAAGCTCCTCTGAGCAGTGCCCGTGCAGATATCTATAAAAGAGATGGCAAGGGATGGCAGCCTTTGGGTAAGGGTAGGGTCACCGATTAGACGTATAGCTCTCTTATGAATGGAGTCCAGGATAGCGAGTGTAGAAGCGGCAGCAGCACCCCAGATGTGGGAGCAGTATTCGAGGTTTGGTCTTATTTGTGAAGTATATAAAGTGTAGAGATTAGCTGGTGAAAAGTATTTGCGAGTCCGGAAGAAGAAACCTAATTTCTTAGCAGCCGCTTCTGCAATTGATGTGACATGTTGGTGTCAATTGAGATTTCGATCCACAGAGATGCCAACAAGTGAAAAGGTTTCATTACTTTGAATGGGTCTAGGGCTAGTGTATCTCTTATGAGAAAGAAAGCAAGACTGTGATTTGGTAAGGCTGAATTGTATAAGATTTCTACTTCCCCAGTCTAATATTTTTTGGACATCCACGGAGATTGAACCCTCCATGAGTCTGCGCTCCTCATCTAGTTGGGCTAAAGAGACAGGCTTGGAATATTGTATATTGGAGTGGAGGGTGCTGTCGTCCGCGCAACTGTGAACTGGGTTGGATGTGCTAGAGAGGAGGTCATTGATGTGGATGAACTCCTGCATTAATTGGATACAGTTTAGAGGAATGGCCATCCACGACAACAGAAATGCTCCGGTTAGAGAGGAAATTTGCTGCCCACGTACAGAGTTTTGGCGGTAGACCATAGGCCGGTAGTTTATTAAGCAGCGCTGCGTGCCAGATCTGGTCGAATGCTTTGGATATGTCTAGAGCGACAATCTGGGATTCACCGTGTAGTTCGATAGACTTGTTTCAAGAATGGGTGACAAAGGAAAGAAGGTCGGCAGTTAATCTGCGCTGACGGAATCCATACTGCTTGTCGAAGAGATGTGATGAGATATGTCATAACCTACAAAGTGTACTTCGCAAATTCATCAATTATATTACATGGCTACATACCTTATATCATATGCTTAGGCCCTGTAAAAACTTAGCACTTTTAGATTTATCATTTGCGTTGCACAGCTAACTAAACTCAACACTACATCATGCACGTGAAATAACACAATCATGCAGATATCATCTGATGTGTAGATTAGATGTTATGGTTTCTATATTTTTTTACTGTTGGTAATGACGCCTGTAACAGTTCAGCATTTGACCGCACACATGACGGTAGGCGGATAAGAAAAAATACTCGTCGCCACTTTACCTTGGGTGGCCACTATACCCTGTACATCCCCTACTTCATTAAAAAAGCCAGATATGTATTTACCCTTCTGCCTTTCACGCTGCTCTCTTATTTTCTTAAGATGTGTATGAAGATCTACATAGGATTCCTTAGTCGATCTGGGTTTGTACGAATAATCTTTGGTCCAAAATAAAATTACTGGTTTCTTCGGACTGCACCTATTTAAAATAGCACAATTAGATTCAATTTCTTTGTCATTACAAAATTAGGTAACTTACGCAACACTCGGTATTTTATTTTTATTATAATCAAGAGCCTCACAAGAAACCGTAGTTATTAATTGTCTTTTTGTTATTGGTAATTGGAATTCATCATCTTTTGATTCTCTGATTGATACTGATGATACGGCTCTTTTAATCTGAAAAAAAATTAAAATATCTGAAATCATGGCAGAATTTATTTATCTTAGTTACATTTAATGGCAGGTTGCGTGAATTTATTACAACCTCCCTGCAAAAGCGACTGCTGTTTAGTGAGTTGTATAATGGACTAGCTTGATACACGATCTATATGGACGGGCAAATAGAATAGAAAAAAAAACTCGGGACGCAGCAAGTGCGTTATGGTAGTGAATTTTTATTAAATGCTTCAAATTTAAATAACTCAATTTTCTATAAACTTAGAGAGTTTAATTTCAATACGTAGTAAGGTTTTTGCTAAGGCAAGATATCCACAAAATTTCATTAAAATAACTTTGTAATTTTCGGAGAAAAAATTTTTTTTCGAAAGAAAATTTAAAATTTGAATAACTCAATTTTCTCTAAACTTAGAAAGTTGAATTTTGGTATGTAGTAAGGTTGAGGCAACATATATAGTAAATTTCATTGAAACAGCTTTGTTACTTTCGGAGAAAAAAAATTTTTTCGAAAGAAAACTCAAAATTTTTCCGGAAAACCCCGTCTGATTTTTCTGGATAACGAACTCATCCAAGCCATTAATAAAAGACAGGCACTTGCCAAGTTTCATCGAAATCGGTTAATTATTTTTTGAGTTATCATATATATATATATATATATATATATATATATATATATATATATATATATATATATATATATATATATATATATATATATATATATATATATATAACATATAAAAATTAAACCTATTTACAAATGAACTTTAATAAGATATTATGCTGTGACAATACCTCTCTCAAGCACCCTAAAATATAATCAAAATGTGCACAGTTATATATGTTTTATTTCTTTATCCCTTGTCTTAATACACTACATATTTTATGACAATCGATTTAATTTACTTATTTGATTTCATAAATAGTCGGTTAATAGTGACTTGGAATGAAGTAGACACCACATCTTCAAACATATTAAGAGAATATGAGTAAATCAACAGCAACTGGGAATGAATTCGGTCAGTCGCCCAGCCACGTGGTTAAAAAACACTGTTTGTATGAGTGGTTAGAACTCTAGCTCTAAATAAAAGGACTGTAACAGCGGCAGAAGCAGAAGTCAATGGAAGGTTTGTGTATTCGGAAAGAAACTATTGACTATTAATAACAACAATTGACTAAAAACGCTGCGAGTTGTAAGGCAAAAATAATTATACTACAGAGGTGATAAATGATAATACATTACAATAGGGTTATATATAATCGTAAATGCTTCCAATGATTAACAATCAGTGAATTCAGTATTATTGACATTTCTCGGAAACTTACAAATGAATTTCATGAGTCAATAAGAAAAGCATTGACTAACCAACAGCAACCACATACTTATGATTTAAACATAAATGTTTCAAATTGGAATAGCTCAATTTTCTGTAACCCCAGAAAGCTGAATTTTGGCACATAGTTAGGTATTTCCCAAAGCAATATGTAGACCAAATTTTATCGAAATTTTCGGAAAAAAAAATTTTTTTTGAAAGAAAACTCAAAATTTTTCCGGAAAACCCCGTCCGATTTTCCTGGCCAACGAACTCATCCAAGCCATTAATAAAAGAAAGGCACTTGCCGAGTTTCATCTAAATCGGTTAATTATTTTTTGAGTTATCAGACGGATACATACATACATATATATATATATATATATATATATATATATATATATATATATATATATATATATATATATATATATATATATATATATATATATATATATATATATATATATATATATAAGCATATATATATATATATATAAGCATATAAAAATTTAAACTGACCCCGGATATGGGTTCTAGGGGTCCTAATTCGCGCTCATTTGAAAGAATTTTTGCAAAGTCTCACCATCGATACCTCTCTATTAGTGAATTTTTTTAATAAAAATTCACTAATATCAGTTACCAGAGTAGAAATATTTTAAATAAGCTGAAATTGAGTAAAATTAAAAGTGAAAATTATGACAATAATTTCTGAGACATATTTAGTTAGATCAAATACTTTATAATGACAATGCAGGAAACTTCGGCTCATTTCGTGTTTCAAGAATATCAGCGCCCCAGCGGATAATACTGATCTTACGTCGTTCGAGAACGTGTAGCACTAGCAATTGCTGGTGTTTAACTGTGTATAATTAAGTTTGAGCTGTGTTTTTTACAATAAATGTTAGTGGTTGGATGTGTGCAATCTATAATTGTTTGAATTATAACGTGCTAAATCTATCAAAGACATTTCATAGGTTTCCAAAGGATGGCGAAATGTGAATACGATTTTTTGTGTTTTCTTATGTTACCAGAGTTTTTTTTTACAAATTCGCCTAATAATCAATATTAAACAATAACTATAACATGGATTGACGATAAATGTGTATTACAGGTGCAAGAAAAGGGTACTGTTATCAAAAAGAACCCATTTGGATATAGTATTGAAGACACAAGGTGCATTTTACAATTCAATGTCATTTCCAAAAGAATTAATTTGTTGAAGCAGAAGACAAATTCAGAATGACTTTTATGCTAATATGTACAGTTCTCAGAAGATAATTTATTGTGTAATATTTACCATCATGTACCTATTTATAGATAAACTTCGCAAACGGATGGTTGAAAGGTTTAAATCATAACTTGTCTTTAAGTGCATCAAAAATAAATAAAAAATATGAAGGCAAAAAAAGTTTTGCATGAATAATAAATGATATAAGAAAACTGTTTTTCTATCTTCTTCTGTCTCCTTTTTTATTTCAGTATGACATAAATTGTCACATTTTTTCACATCTAAAATTATTTTATTTGGTAAAGGCTTTTAATTATCTTCTCAAGACAAGTTTTTAAGGAGACAAGTAGAAATAGCAGAACAGCCCTATAAGAGATTTATTCACGGAAGTAAGAGTTAGTCTCACCTTTCATCTGCACAATTTCTTAATTATGTACTAAGTATATGAGTTACATATTTTAAAATATTAGATTAATAAGACAGTTTTCATTTTGACATATAGCGAATTGAGTACTGTGCTACCATTCATACCTAGAACAGTTATTTATAGGTAAGTACAGATTGCAACTTAATATCCTCAGAAACAGCTTTCAGTATATTCATATACATAGCCTTGAAATAGTAGTCTAACGACGGTTTCAAGGTAGTACATTAAATTATGATGAAATAAGATTATGGGTAAGAGATATTTGCAGAATTATTCATGCTGAATTCATTTAGGTTTCAAGCTGATTCTTGATACAGATTATATTTATAACTATATAATCAGAAAATTTTCACTGTCTTGTCATGTACAAGTTTTTATATTCATCTATAATAAACCAATTGTCTAAATTAAGAATACGCAGGTAAATAAACAATTCAATTTACCCGTTCAGTTGTCCGTACTTCACGCGAGGTGGTGCTAGTGTACTTGTCACAAATATCACCAATGCTAAAGCATAGGAGTGTCCTGTTATGTCATTATGTAGTATTTGGTTAGATTTTTACGTATTTTAAATTGTTTTTACAAGCACAAGCTAAGACACCTTTGTAAACTCATTGTATAATTTTATGTCAAATATATGTTATTATTTGAATTAAATAAATACACTTGGAGAACCCAAATCACCACAACGCATTAAAAAAAAACCTGACGATCGTTTCAACAACCAGGTTAGCGTCATCAGAAGATGAATAGTTCTAAATATCTTACATCTACAACTCTGTTTATATTCTTGTGCAGGTAGTTTGTCCATAACGATTGAGGCTGGTCCAACAATACAAAAGTTAACATATTTCGTTTGGCGGAAATAATTAAATGATTTTATTATCTATTAGACGTGCTTCTGTCGGTCTTAATTGTGAAGTGATTTATCAAACGACTCACGATAGGCGGCGGAGCCAAGTTCATACACTTTTTATTATTATTATTTCTAGCAATATATATACTTTCGAAAGCGTTTAGCTGTCCCGGTTGTCACATTTTTAATAAATTTTAGATTCTAGTAGTACCGTATCTTAATTGTGCTAAATGTTCATTAAACCTAATTTCAATAGTGTAATGGGGGGGTTTTACGTGCCTTTTACTTCCCTTTAAAACAAAGGTTTTACAATGACTGTAAATTCTAATTCTAATTATTATTAAAATTTGAGTAATTATTCATTTAAGTATATTTTAGGGTCGGCAACGTTCGAGCGGCAGAACGCGTATCCATTTTTTCACCCCTTGTTACCTTGAAACTTATATTTAAGTTTTACGACCTTCAAGGGAGGTCTTGCCTAAATTTATTTGGAACACTAAAACTGAGCATCTGGGTTAAATTCCCAGAATTTTACTATATATTCAGTCTTAGCGTATACCCAGTGACCCCAGTACATCAGAGTCACCCTATAAGAAACTGTTAATATGGACTCTAGTTTAGGTCTTCCTAAGCTAATAATGAAACCCAGCATTTAGGATTTAAAATTACTTTAATACAAAAAATAAAATTTATACAGATAACATTTTAAACAGCTCAATAAATTTTAATACACCCTTTGATTTTCAAAGGTTCCGTATGATTAAAATTAAACAAAAGAAAACTTTCAATAATTTTTTAATAAAATTCCTTAATTCCAAAGGTTTCTGTTGGATTAAAATTATACTAAAACTCGAAATTCTAATAGTATAAATCCTAAAGGTTATTTAAACAGGAGGGGGTAGGAGGTTTTTCCAAACCTTAGAATGGATTAAATGTTATACAAAGTTGATATCGGTGTAAACTACATTGTTCTTGACCCCGGTATAATTTCCTAGTCTAATAATTTACTCTTTCTTAGCTTAATTATAGCTCTCACTTATTTACCCCTTATTGGTCCCAGCTAAACTCTCATGACTCAAAGCTCTATCTCTCCCTCGTATTATAAAATTTCACAATTATTTCCCCATCCATTAAAATTCCTATCATAAAACAACACCTTAATTTTAATCTGATTTCATTCTTTCTGATTATAAGTCCAGCGCACTGCGGCTTAATTATCTATATTAATTTAGCTTACAGCCTATATGATTTAAAATATACATACAATCTTAGTTTTAAGAATTAATTCGGTACTCGAGACAGCTGACCCATCCTTAATAAAAAAATTAGGAAACATTTAACAAAAATACCAATTGGAACGAACTCACCCAGCAAAATCCTACGTAACACACCAGCTCTGTACTCTGCCTTATCAGCCCCTATGGCCGTTGAACCACGATCTTTCGCGATAACCGCCCTTTCAAACCAAAAGCTAATTCTCTCACTGAAATCTCACTTACTCCTTAATTTACTTAACAAAAACCCTTGATGATTATCGCGCGGCGGCAAACTGCCTAGCCCGGAGGCAGGCTGTTTAAACACTGTCCCCTAGTATAATTATTTCTTCACGCTCGCGAGTCCTCAAAACCACTTAGTTTGCGGAAATTTTCTATTGCAACTCAAGTGGCCTATTTAGCGGTTACTTACCCGTCCTATCGTTGCCGGTACCGTTTAGAATTACCTTTCCTTTCATTTTTGCACTCAATTGACCATTGTACCGCACTCTTTTGCTGGCTCAGCTGGTTTTTTATTTATCAAATTAAATACCACACAATTTCAACATTGCTCGCGGTCTATATATTTTTATTCATATTATGCTGGATATATTTACGCCTAAAATATTCAGCTATATGGCGACTTTTCATAAACTTTTCTGAGATCAAATCCAACATTTTTTCTATATGTAGAAATATTATGAATCTAGATACTCAAACTGTAAGCACTCCGCTTACAATCGATCTTTTTGTTTGTCCGACGTATTTAAGATTACGATCTTTACAACTTATTTCATAAGTTCCCGACATTTTAGCGGTACTATCCTCGTCTTTTGGGTTACCTAACGAGTTTTTTTAAAGTTTTTTGTCGAAAATAATAGTTGCAAATTGGATTAAAAAAATTCTTTCTAGATCCCTCGTGATTCGTTGTTTAAATCGTAAGCAAACAAAGTTTTTTTCGGCTTTCGCTCATCTAAAAGTCGTTGATTCCGCTAACTGTTTCTTTGTTTTCCGTTTGTTAATTAATTTCGCCACTAGGCAAGAGGTGTATCCGTTATTCGGCCACGTTCTTAATATATTCTGATTCTGTGGTAAATCTATTTTAAATCTATTTTAAACTGAATTAACTTGTTTACTAAAAGTTCAGACTAGTTATTTTTTTGTGCGTGCGTATGATGTGTCATTCGGAATGTAACTCAGAGTGGTGGTTTCTTTCCTATGGTCATCGAATTTTAAAGTAAGTACACTTGGAGAACACCCAAATCACCACAACACATATTTCAGAGACCTTACGATCGTTTCGTTGACCAAGTCAACATCTTCAGAGGAAGAAAAATTCTAACATAAAAAACTAGATCCCGTATATTTATATCGCGTCAAAGAAAACGAACTAGTCCGAAGGAAAGTTGTCGTCCAAGAACGATCGTTTGTTTATTGCGCAGTGAAACAGGTCGGAGACCTGCTTTAATCTTTTGGTCGACAAATTTATGACCCTTATCTAATATAGGTTTAAAAAGGACCGGCGTTCTTTAAAGAAACAGCACGTTTCCTTTCGATCTAGAACTTTACAATGTGGATATTGGTTTATGCCGATAAAGACATCTGCTGAGATAAACCACATAAACTCAAATCATCTCTTTTAAAAATAGAAAAATAAAAACCCAGATGTCTGTCTAACCGTGTTACCTTCAACAAAGGAAAAATAGTTCAACTAAAATACTACACAAAAACTAAATATTGATTTTAATTCTACGTGAAAATATTTATATTGACTACATAGATACAAAAACCGAACAGGTATTTAAATCAAGACAAACATAGTGATTAGTATATGTATAAACCGGTCGAGTTATTGACCATAATTTATTTTTCTACCAGACTAATTATGAGTATTTAAGCGGTCAAATGCAAAGAGCAAACAATGGGCTAGAAATTACAGGTGGCGCACGGTTTAATGAAGTTTTGTTCTTAATAGACCTTAATATAAAAATACTTTCTAATGAATCAAGCATAGTTTGATGTCTGACATTTTTGACAAGTTTCAAATTTTCTTTGTCAATGTGGTGGTTATTATCCCACATATGTTGTGCCACACAAGATTTGTCTACCGTACCATATCGTAACTGTGCGAGATGTTCACGAAATCTGGTGGCTTTGTTTCTCCTAGTTTGGCCCACGTATTTAAGATCACAATCTTTGCAACTAATCTCATAAATTGCTCTTTGCATTTGACCGCTTAAATACTCATAATTAGTCTGGTAGAAAAATAAATTATGGTCAATAACTCGACCGGTTTATACATATACTAATCACTATGTTTGTCTTGATTTAAATACCTGTTCGGTTTTTGTATCTATGTAGTCAATATAAATATTTTCACGTAGAATTAAAATCAATATTTAGTTTTTGTGTAGTATTTTAGTTGAACTATTTTTCCTTTGTTGAAGGTAACACGGTTAGACAGACATCTGGGTTTTTATTTTTCTATTTTTAAAAGAGATGATTTGAGTTTATGTTGTTTATCTCAGCAGATGTCTTTATCGGCATAAACCAATATCCACATTGTAAAGTTCTAGATCGAAAGGAAACGTGCTGTTTCTTTAAAGAACGCCGGTCCTTTTTAAACCTATATTAGATAAGGGTCATAAATTTGTCGACCAAAAGATTAAAGCAGGTCTCCGACCTGTTTCACTGCGCAATAAACAAACGATCGTTCTTGGACGACAACTTTCCTTCGGACTAGTTCGTTTTCTTTGACGCGATATAAATATACGGGATCTAGTTTTTTATGTTAGAATTTTTCTTCCTCTGAAGATGTTGACTTGGTCAACGAAACGATCGTAAGGTCTCTGAAATATGTGTTGTGGTGATTTGGGTGTTCTCCAAGTGTACTTATTAGTGCTCATCACAGGTTCCAGTTTTCACATAGCGAATTTTAAAGTGTTTTTATTTTTTATAACTAGTACATCTAAAAAGGGTTTTTTTGACAGAATCAAATTTATTGTTCAATTTGGAAATAAAATCGTCTATTTTGCAAATCTTTGCGTTAAATACTGCTAAAATACCATTCACATAACGAAACCATATTCTAGGAAAATACTCACTTTCACTTTTAAAATCTGTTCCAAATCTACTTATGAAAAGGTCCGCAATAAATGGCGGTAGGGGGTTGCCCATTGCCGTGCCTTGGGTTTGTTCCAAAAACTAATTGTTGAATTAAACAATATTTTGTTTAATATAAAGCTTTGTTAAGCGACTGCATGGATCAGTTCTGCAAAAATCTCAAACACCTTGAAGGGGTGACCTTAACACCCCATGAAATACGTAACATAGCCCCCAATAAGATAGCAGACTACATAAAGGGTCCGAACTTTTTGGGCAACTATTAGAAAAACGAGTCATGCACAAGAGACCCATTGGGGCCACAGCGTTGAGAGGTAAAAGGCCTATACGACTCATTAAACAATTCACAATTTAGTAGTAGTAGTACTTTATTGAGATTAATTATGAAATTAGTGGGTGTATACTTTCGCGTTTACAAATATTACTGTGACACATTAAAAGCTATTCTAAAGGTCGACGAAATGCATCTGCATCGCTATGTTTACTGATGCTAAAGTCATCTTGACCAAGTACCAATATTAAAAGCCTGGACCCAGCAAGTGCGTTATTGAAGTGAATTGTCATTAAAATATACGACTCTCTAATGCAATCAGGCATCTGGTTACCGGTATAGCCTAGATAGTAAAAACCATGTACCATATTTTATCAAAATTACTTATTGTTTAAAAATGTACAAAAATTTTCCAAAAATTTATTTAAAATGTTTCCGAGAAAACTGGTTTCCTAGCCAACAAACCTTAGGTTAATAGCAAATTGAGTTATTGAAATTTAAAGGATTTAACGAAAATTCGCTACCAAAACGCACTTACTGCGTCTCCATTTTTTTCTTACAAACGTGCATCATATTTCGATAAAAAATGCAAAAATGCAATAATATAAGGGTGTTCGAAAAAACAATTGTAGGGATCACCAACGACTTATATACCACCCTATGATTGTCAAAATATTTTTATAAGATGCAGCTTAAGAAACCCTATAATTAATGTATACAATTTTTTCCCGTATGTTCTATAATAACAGTTATATTGGGCTTTACCGTAGAAATGTGTCACCCTGTATACATGTATAAAGATAAAAACTGAAAGTAAACCCGGATATGGATTCTAGGGGGCCTAGTTTGCATTAATTTGAAGAAATCTTTTTAAAATTTAAAAGTCGTAGTCTCTCATTAACGAATTTTTTCGACGAAAAGTAGTTAAAAAAAACTCTGGACGCAGCAAGTGCGTTATGGTAGTGAATTTTTATTAAATGCTTCAAATTTGAATAACAAATTTTTCTATAAACTTAGAAAATTTAATTTTGGTATGTAGTAAGGTCTTTCTTAGGACAAGATATCCACCAAATTTCATTAAAATAACTGTAAATTTTGGAGAAAAAAAATTTTTTGAAAGAAAATATAAAATTTTAATAACTCAATTTTTGATAAATTGAGAAAGTTAAATTTTGTTACTTAGTAAGGTCTATCCCAAGGCAATACATGTAAATTTCATTAAAACAGCTTTGTTATTTTCGGAGAAAAAAATTCTTTTTTGAAATAAAACTCAAAATTTTCCCGGAAAACCCCGTCTGATTTTCCTGGCTAACGAACTCATCCAAGCCCTTATTAAAAGAAAGGCACTTGCCGAGTTTTATTGAAATCGGTTAATTATTTTTCGAGTTATCAGACGGATATATATATATATATATATATATATATATATATATATATATATATATATATATATATATATATATATATATATAACATAAAAATTGAAACTGACCTCGGATATGGGTTCTAGGGGTCCTAGTTCGCGCTCATTTGAAAATTTTTTTGCAAAGTCTCACCGTCGATACCTCTCTATTAGTGATTTTTTTAAAAATAAAAATTCACTAAAATCAAATAACAGAGATAGCTTGCTCTACTCGCAATTGTCTTTAGAAAATCAAATTAAAGATCTCAATTTACCAAGAAAAACTTCAACTACCATAATTAGAATGAGATTTAACCACGGTAGATATAAATCTCATCTGCATCGAACTGGCATGGAGGATCTTACTGCAACTGCGATGGAACCTCTATCTGCGACTTGGACCGCCTAGTATTTTCACGTTACCGATTAACACGCTACGAATTGACTTATGCATTTATTAATAATAACAATGTTTACAGTGAGCGACATCTGCTGGTCAAACGTGAAAATATAAAACCATTGAGACCAAGAATTGAAATGTTAGTCAATAAAAGTGAGAATGAGAACTACAAAGTCATTGAATAATACGAGATTTTGAAGCTGCGGTCAATAGAAATATAAATAACCAACAGCAACCACACACTTATGATTTAAACATGTTTCAAATTTGAATAGCTCAATTTTCTGTAACCCTAGAAAGCTGAATTTTGGCACATAGTTAGGTATTTCCCAAAGCAATATGTAGACCAAATTTTATCGAAATTTTCGGAAAAAAAAATTTTTTTGAAAGAAAACTCAAAATTTTCCCGGAAAACCCCGTCCGATTTTCCTGGCCAACGAACTCATCCAAGCCATTAATAAAAGAAAGGCACTTGCCGAGTTTCATCTAAATCGGTTAATTATTTTTTGAGTTATCAGACGGATACATATATATATATATATATATATATATATATATATATATATATATATATATATATATATATATATATATATATATATATATATATATATATATATATATATAAGCATATAAAAATTCAAACTGACCCCGGATATGGGTTCTAGGGGTCCTAATTCGCGCTCATTTGAAAGAATTTTTGCAAAGTCTCACCATCGATACCTCTCTATTAGTGAATTTTTTTAATAAAAATTCACTAAAAATTATATACCGTTAAACCATAAACTTAACTAAACCTATAGCCAAAGTATCAGAGAAATGGTCTATTTAAAATGAGTTTTCTACAAACATTTTAGTAAAATGAAGGACAATAACGGTTGAAGCTGAAACTAACGAATTTATCCAAACAACTTGCGAAAGGAAGGTACACCTCTGGACTCACTAAATTTTATCACAATCGACTCATTATTTTTTGAGTTATTGATGTGACACAAATATATATATATATATATATATATATATATATATATATATATATATATATATATATATATATATATATAGGGTGTTTGGCGTGTCGCGTTCATTAGAAGTTTATGACCTTCTAGTCTGAATTCGAAAGAGAAAATTTGAGTTTGGCCATAAGCGGCTATGTGGAAGCAAAGTAAATTACTTTTAAGTACATGGTATAACCCGAGGCGATTTCATTGTTGCATGCTTGTTGTTAATTTTTTGTTATCAGAAGTGCTAAAATAATATGGATAACAATACTTTTTATTTTCGTTACTCTGCAGATGATGTTTTAATTTGTTTTCAATGTATGGTGAATGTAACAGAATAGTTGAGAGAATAGTTCGAACATTTAACAACAGATTCCCTCATTTGGCTCCAATGAATAGAACAAAATTCAAAGTCATGGAATAATACCGACAAGACGCGTTGTTAAACGTTACAAAATTGAAGACAATGAAATGAATGAAATTATAGTTCTTGAATATTTTGAAGCATATCCACAAAGTTCGTTAAGAAGTGGGTCTCAAGATTTATGTTTATCTATCTGGGCAATACACAAAATATTGAGAAAACACAATATGCATAATTTCTCACTTCAGCTTGTACAAGAACTCCACCCCAGTGACTACCAACAAATCATAAACTTCTGTGAAGATTTATTAAGAAAGATTCAAGAAGATCCTTCATTTTTGAAAAAAATAATATGGACAAACGCGTCTAGGTTCGATACATAGGGTATTGTCAATCGCAAGAACGAGCATTATTGGGATAGAGAGAACCTGCATTTAACGAGACATCGAAATTTCCAAAACAAATTCAGTTTGAATGTTTTCTCCTTAATTTGTGACAATGTTGTGTGTTATTACATTTATGACGGAAACTTAAATTCTTAGAGGTATTTGTTGGAGATTCTTAGAAACGTAGTAACAGATTTTATTGAAAATCTGCCAGTCAATACATTATTTAGTTGCTGGTATCAACTAGACGGGACTCCCTCTCATTGCTCGAGTGAAGTACATCAGGAACTAAATAGGATGTTTGAAGACCGATGGATAGGCCGCAACGGTCCCTGAAGATGGCCGCCAAGATCACCAGATCTGACACCGTGTGATTTTTATCTGTGGGGCAGGATAAAGAGTAAAGTCTATGCTACTCCAGTGAGTACACGCGATGAACTTATTCAACGGATCGTCGAGGCCTTTCAAGGATTAGATCCACACGAAATAAGCAAAGCAACTTCACACGAAGTAAATTCAAGAATTTTGAAATGTCTCGACGGGAACGGGAGACACATTGAAAATTTCCTATAAGCTTATACCTACCTATGATTTATTTTTACGTTTGCTATTTATTATTTTTGTTAAAAGTTTATAAAATTAATGTCGTGTTCTTTGTTTTTTTACTAATGCCTATTTATTTTACCACAGCAAAATTTGTTGAATTTAATGCATAAGACAAAGCCAGTTTAAAAAAAATGAGGATTTTATATAATTGAAGATTTTAGATAAGTGAGATAGGTTTAACATAATGTAACAGAAAAATCTATATATCTCAAAACGTTGACAACAACCAGCTACAATGAAAGTCTGGTTCCAAGATATAAGAAGTGACGCATCCCTCCTGAACCGAGCTATAAAAGAGATTCCATAGGCGGCGTCATTCATTTTTATAGGGATATAATATTCTCCATTAATTTTTAAAAGATAATTCGTTCAACACTACTACTACTGTCTAATCGAAAGTCCAATATATATATATATATATATATATATATATATATATATATATATATATATATATATATATATATATATATATTCATATACGCGACTATTAACTACTATCAATTAAAATAGAATGCTATACGGTACCACCGTTTTAATCCAAACACGCGAAAGTACTAGACCTCCCGCTCCTTCATAGAGCAGTTTAATGTCTGAGAATGTCGACATCATTCACAACCAAACCTAGCAGTTTTGTGGAAATACAATACAACCCCAGATATAGGTTTTATAAAATAATAAAGCGGATAGATTTCGACTGTAGCTAGACTGCAGCCCCATTTAAGTGTTTAAAGAGTTTAAAGTGTTTTAATTGAAATGGACTAATTTTTATAAGCAGAAGAGCAAGGGATATCTGCGCCTATGGGATGGGAATTATATTCTATACTTTCTCCTCTGTCAGCGATGTTACGTACATGTTAAGGCCAGATTTCTTCGTCACCGCTTCATAGCCATTGTTCGTAATTTACCGTTGCAGCTTGGTATACACACTTTTACCTTGTTGAGAGTTAAATAGTCCATATCATTATTCCTACTATGCGCAAACTTCTTCTGTCGATATGTAGCGGCAAACTTATTGCAATTATACACAACGATATTTCAGAACATCGTTTATTTTAGAACCCGACTATAGGAAGTGTCAGTTGAATTTCACCCTGTTTTTGACATTTTCAGTCACTTGCAACTAAGTATGACCAGATATCTGATGTCTGCACCAAAATATAACAGAAAAATCGACATCACTCAGAAATGATAAGAGATAGGTATAGGAAAATGTTAAAATTTTTCAAAGAGATTTAAATGAGCAATAAGATGAGTTAAAAAATATAGGGTGTTCTATTTAAAACTATCAAGTTATTATTGAAAGAAGTTGTTTAAGTTGGACGCTTAGTATAGAACGCTATGTATAAGTTCTTAAAGATATTATCCACCGCATCCTTAGAACTAAGCTTTTTTAGCTCACTCACTAAGGTAGAATCTCCGATCTTGTCTAATAGCGGAGATATGTCTTATCAAACATGGTAGTGACATTTTAAACATTTTCGAAAAAATCGAGATAACTTGAAAACGTCACATTTTTGACACATGGTGCCCTTATAAAATTTATTCTGAAATTTGATGCGGAATCTAAAACTGCAATAATATATAGGTGTTCCAATAAAAATAACGATAGTACATGGTACTTCCGGTACAACCGGAAGTACCATGTAAGTATTTACTTCGCTTCCACATAGCCGCTTATGGCAAACCCAAATTTTCTCTTTCGAATTCGGACTAGAAAGTCATAAACTTCTAATGAACGCGACTCGATAAACACCCTGTGTATATATATATATATATATATATATATATATATATATATATATATATATATATATATATATATATAAAGTCTGAAACTGACCTCGGATTTGGATTCCAGGGGTCCTAGTTTACGCTCATTTGAACAAACTTTTTCAAAATTCATAAGTCGCGATCTCCTCATTTTTTAAAGAAAATTTACTAAAAATTATTTATTATTGTGCGACTCCAAACATTTTTTATTTAGTAATTTTAATAAACTAATAACTTACCTGAATAGAAAACCTTGAACCCTTTGAAACGTTATATGTTCCTAGACCATGTAGGAACAACGGGTGTGGTGAAAAGCCGTATCTCCTTTTATGCCTGGTGTTATATAAATTTGGATCAGTTTCCTTGTATATCTCCCAAAGTCTCACAGCATTCTCAGCCAACTCGCAATAATCTACAGTGTTGCTAGTCAAAGACGGAGTTCGTGTGTCTTCTATTGTCTGCCAATAGTCAAATTATTTAAGCATTAAAGTTATTTTCTCAATGTGTATTCGTAACAAACTATGACCGACTTTTAGACAAAAATCTTTACAATATATTATTAAATTCTACAATTATTATTCTTCTTCACTCAACGATTCGATATATAGTGAGCCTAGAAACTTTCCAGCAAGCAAAATTGAGGCTGGCTGCTATGGTAACAACTATAATGTTTTATAAATAAGCTGTCCAAATTGAAGTTTGAATAGTGGCAAAAGACAAAGCTCTGAAGCTTTGAAAACGGCATGTCTAAGAAAGCTAGATTTTGATAAAAAAAGAGCTTCTATCAGTTATTAAGTATTTATTTTTGAAAGGGTTGTTGTGCAACGAAATTTTTGCTGATATGCTAGAAAGCTCCGTGTTCAAAACTTGACTGCGAAGGTTCTTGCTTCAGTTTTCTGGGACAAAATGGGATAATTCTGCTAAATTAGAACAAGGTAGGACCATGACGAGAGCATAATATAATAGTCAGTTGCCAATAAATTACGCAAGAAAATAGTGGAAAAACGCCGCGGGAAAGTGGGTTCGTTTTGCAAGACAACGTCCCTGCTTACAAATCGTTGACTGCACTACAAACAATTGATACAATTGGTTAACTATTTGCATTTTCTCCGGATTTTACACCAGACTATTATTTATTCCCAAAGCTTTTATATGGTGAAACTTTATTAAATTGTCAAATAAAATTCTGCCCAAAACAATTTAAATGGGACAGAGATCAATTCAAGATTACCCTAAAAGAGGACGACCTGTGGAAGAGAAGACCAAAGACAACATCAAGAATGTGAGAGAAATGGGGTTTCAGGATTGACGAATCAACGTTACAATTACCACTCATAAAATATAAGCCGGAAAAGCATTTAAAGTGATAATTTTGCACGAAGATTTGTGGATGAATAAATTGTCAGCGCGCTGGGTTCCAAGAAATCTTAGACCTGTGCAATTAAGAAAATTTCGAAGAAAACTTCTTTCCAAAATTGTAACCGGCAACGTAACGTTGGACAAAACAACAGTCAATGCAATGGTTGCGCAAAAAGTAACTAAAATTAAACTAAACTAAACTTTGGTACGCAGTATGCTTTTCATAAACCTACGTACCAAATTTTGTTGAAGATATACAAAAGTTTTTCGAAAGGAAACTAAACATTTTACCGAAAAAGCTGGTCCGATTTTCCTGGCTAACGACGTCATCCAAGCCACTTGCAAAAGAAACGCGCCCACCGAATTAAAGAAAAAACGGCCCATTATTTTTTGAGTTATGGATATATATATATATATATATATATATATATATATATATATATATATATATATATATATATATATATATATATATATATATGGTGGCCCATTGAAAACGAAACAGACCGATTTGCGTCCAGAGAATTTTTTTTAAGAAACGCTGAAACACGTCAATTTTAATGTTGAGGCGGGCATGTTTTGACATAAAACTCAACTTTGTCACATCAACCCCTTAAGGGTGGTGATAACAATCCTCATATTTTAAATAGGGAATATGGGTTGAATGTTACATCATTTGAAAGCTCTTTCTTTTCTGAATTCAGCACACTAATTTTTAGGAAGTTTTATCAACTCGTTTAAAAATTATTCACAGTGGAAGATGCAAAAACGCATTTCACTTTTTCCGATAAGAAATGTGTTGATAGTCAATGTTTTGTTGGTTTGTAAACAAAAAATGGACTATCAGAACATTTCTTATCGGAATGAGAGAAATGCGGTTTATTATTTCAGTTTATCGGTCGGTTTGATACTTGATAGTACTACCGAAAATTAATTTCACAATGGTGTATTCTGTAGAAGAAAGAGTTGAAATAATTAATCTTTTTTGAAAAACGATAACTGTGCCAACCGTACCGCAAATTTGTTTAATGAACGACATCCGAACAGACATGTTAACAGAAAGTACATTTTGGAGTTAGTTGCAAAGGTTCGACAAAGTGGTTCAGTAGCCAACAAAAAACGGGATCCTAAACCTGAATTTCCGGTTAGAAATGAGACTACTGAGATTGAAGTTTTAGGACAAATTGCTGCAGACCCAACTTGAGCACGAGAAAATTGGCCACTGTTTCAAACATTAAAAGAAGAACTATTCAGCGAATATTGAAGCATGACAAATTTCACCCGTATAAAATTCATCTTTTACAACAACTGAATGAAGATGATTTTGATTGGCGGCTGGAGTTTTGTGAAGTTATGACTGCACGAATAGCTGATAACGGGAACTTTCTGTTCAATATCTGTTTTTCAGACGAGTGTACGTTTTTAATTAACTCTACAGTCAATCGTCATAATTATCGTAATTGGGCAGATAATAATCCAAGAAATTTTCACGAAGTCCACACTCAAACTTCACAGAAATTGAATGTCTGGACTGGCATTTCTGGAGACAGTTTAATCGGACCAATTTTTCTTGATAACAATTTGAGTGGCGAAACGTATTTGGAGTTACTAGAAGATATCGTTAACCCTCTACTAATTGACATTGTTGAAAATGATGATCGCTATCAAGAAAATCAATTAGTGTTTCAACAAGATGGATCGCCTCCGCATTTTTCACAACGTGTTAGGGAGTTTTTGAACACAGCGTTTCCAGAGCAATGGATTGGGCGTAGAGGTGCTAATGAGTGGCCCCATAGATCACCGGATTTAACTCATTTAGACTTCTTTCTATGGGGCCATTTAAAGAGTAGTACAAATGCTTCAGAATTTCAGAGCTCGTTTTGAACAAAATTTGTACATTTGTATGGAAGCTGGTGGTCAAGAATTTGAACACCTACTTAACTGAATAAAAATTTTTGAACGTTTGGTTTTGTTTTTTAGTTTTTTAACGAATAATTGACTAATTAGTGCATTTCTTATCACAATGAATGAAATATGTTCTTGCAGCGTCAACTGTGAATAATTTTTAAACGAGTTGATAAAACTTCCAAAAAAATTAGTGTGCTGAATTTAGAAAAGAAAGAGCTTTCAAATGATGTAACACTTAACCCATGCTACCTATTTAAGATATAAGGGTTGTTATCACCACCCTTAAGGAGTTGACGTGACAAAGTTAAGTTTTATGTCAAAACATGTCCCCCTCAATTTTAAAATTAACGTGTTTCAGCGTTTCTAAAAAAAAATTTCTCTGGACGCAAATCGGTCTGTTTCGTTTTCAATGCGCCACCCTATATATGTCTTCTTTGCCTATCTTTGCGTGTGCGTCTCCCATCAAGATTATCACATCATGCTTTGGTATATCTTCTATTGTTTTCTCCAGCTCTTCATAATATTCATCTTTCCCTTCCTCTTCTTCTTCAATGCGCCACCCTCTCTCTATCTCTCTCTCTCTCTCTCTATATATATATATATATATATATATATATATATATATATATATATATATATATATATATATATATATATATACATATATATATATATATATATATATATATATATATATATATATATATATATATATATATATATATATATATATATATATATATATATATATATATATATATATATATAAATTGAAACTGATCCTTGATATGGGTTTTGGGGGCGTAGTTCGCGCTCATTTGAAGCATTCTTTAAAATTCAGAAATCGAGCTATCCTCATTCGTGATTGTTTCTACGAAAATACACAAAAAATAGAACATAGAAAGCACATAATTAAAATTGCATTAGATATGTTTATAGAGATATGTGATCTGATATTATATGTATTCATTTCCTAGTTACATGTTACATAGGAAATGTTATAAATCATAGTCTCTAAATATTATTATAATTTGGAAAAGTAGTTTTAATAAAATAAACAATTTTATACACCAACCTGTGAAAGCATAAAAGCACTTCCGGATTGGCCATCGCCAGCTGGTAGAAACAAACCAGTACCACAACCATCACTAATTCCGGATGCAAACCTATTTATTTGTATGCTATCTCCAACACTGACCTCTTTAAAGAAACTGCTTGTCTGCTGAGACGATTGCGTCACAGATAACTTACTCCTAAAAACAAGCCGAATATTAATAATAATAATAATAATAATAATAATAATAATAATAATAATAATAATAATAATAATAATAATAATAATAATAATAATAATAATAATAATAATAATAATAATAATAATAATAATAATAATAATAATAATAATAATAATAATAATAATAATAATAATACTATATACAGTATAGGACATGTCAAATTATATAAGAATAAATACTACAACAACAGTACAAAACACATTGATATATAGTGTGTGTGTCTTTATTTTTTTAACGTCGGCCTATTTCCGCGACTATGGCCAATCACCGATGCCAGGGAGCAGTTTCACCTCACTATCCTGGAAACTTTGCCGAACCTCTGCCTTTCTGTAAAGAGGGTAGGGATCTTTAACGTGCCCAACATAGCATGGACACGGGACCGACGGCTTTACGCCCATTCCGAAGGTCGAAACGTGCAGACATTTAACTTGCTCAAATACAACGCCACAACCTCGGTTAATGTTAATTGTACAGTATGCACTGAAAAAGTGAAAGGAGTACCGTGGAATAGAACCCAGTACCCTTCGGTTCAAAGGCACACGGTCTTACCATATATAAAACATAAAGCATGTGTGTGTGGTACAACATTAAAACATTATATAATCACAAGTGACTAGCCTACACCCCTACAAACACAACAAAGTCTGGACGCAGCAAGTGCGTTATGGTAGTAAATTTTCCTAGAAATGATCTGGCACCAAATAATTTGTTATTATTTTTTCTTGTAACATAGAAATATAGATTTTGGTATATAGGTTCCTATTATTATCGCAAACTTACGTACCAAATTTGGTTACCATAGCTTTTCTATTTTTTGAGAAAAAAATTGTACAGAAGACAGCCTAAAATGTTCCCGGAAAACCTGGTACGATTTTTCTGGTTAACGAACTTCCAAGCCACTTACAAAAGGAAGGTACGTGCCAAATTTTATCAAAATCGGACCATTATTTTTTAGTTTTCGGTGTGATACACACACACACAAATAAATTTTTATAAGAAAATTCACTAAAACCAATAAACTCTAATGGTAACACCAAATCAGTACTGCGTGTATTAGGGATGGGCACCTAACATCGATGTTTTTGGAATATCGATGTTTTCCATTGAACATCGATGTTTAAAACATCGATGTTGTAAATTCGATGTTATATTTTTAACATCGATGTTACTTGTAATCATCGAAACATCGTTACGTATCCCACAAATCCTGTTGCAAATGCATATCGTTTGTAAATTTGAAAAATTGTCTTGCTATTGTTTGACGACAGATATATGGACAGATATGCAATGTAGAAGTTTTATTGGTGTTACTATGCACTTTGAAAATAACAATTCCATACATTCTGTTGACTTAGGTGTATATCTTTTAGATGAACGGCATACAGCCGATTACATTTCAGGAGTGTTAAAACGTATATGTGAGGAATGGGGTATCCTAGAGACTAAAGTTACTACTGTTGTTACGGATGGAGCGGCCAATATGACAAAAGCTATTGAGGAAACGTTTTCCAAAAAAAGGCACATTCATTGCTTCGCTCATCAAATAAATTTAGTTGCTGCCAGAGCTATAAAATCTATTTCGGAATTGTGATCAGTTATATCTAACCATTATTTTTTAGTTTTCCGTGTGATACACACACACACACACACATATATATATATATATATATATATATATATATATATATATATATATATATATATATATATATATATATTTATAATGGTATAAAAATTTTCAAAATTCAAAAGTCGGGATCTCCCCATTAGTGAATTTTTATAAGAAAATTCACTAAAACCAATAAACTCTAATGGTAACACCAAATCAGTACTGCGTGTATTAGGGATGGGCACCTAACATCGATGTTTTTGGAATATCGATGTTTTCCATTGAACATCGATGTTTAAAACATCGATGTTGTAATTTCGATGTTATATTTTTAACATCGATGTTACTTGTAATCATCGAAACATCGTTACGTATCCCACAAATCCTGTTGCAAATGCATATCGTTTGCAAATTTGAAAAATTGTCTTGCTATTGTTTGACGACAGATATATGGACAGATATGCAATGTAGAAGTTTTATTGGTGTTACTATGCACTTTGAAGATAACAATTCCATACATTCTGTTGACTTAGGTGTATATCTTTTAGATGAACGGCATACAGCCGATTACATTTCAGGAGTGTTAAAACGTATATGTGAGGAATGGGGTATCCTAGAGACTAAAGTTACTACTGTTGTTACGGATGGAGCGGCCAATATGACAAAAGCTATTGAGGAAACGTTTTCCAAAAAAAGGCACATTCATTGCTTCGCTCATCAAATAAATTTAGTTGCTGCCAGAGCTATAAAATCTATTTCGGAATTGTGATCAGTTATATCTAACCATTATTTTTTAGTTTTCCGTGTGATACACACACACACACATATATATATATATATATATATATATATATATATATATATATATATATATATATATATATATATATATATATATATATATATATATATTATAATGGTATAAAAATTTTCAAAATTCAAAAGTCGGGATCTCCCCATTAGTGAATTTTTATAAGAAAATTCACTAAAACCAATAAACTCTAATGGTAACACCAAATCAGTACTGCGTGTATTAGGGATGGGCACCTAACATCGATGTTTTTGGAATATCGATGTTTTCCATTGAACATCGATGTTTAAAACATCGATGTTGTAATTTCGATGTTATATTTTTAACATCGATGTTACTTGTAATCATCGAAACATCGTTACGTATCCCACAAATCCTGTTGCAAATGCATATCGTTTGCAAATTTGAAAAATTGTCTTGCTATTGTTTGACGACAGATATATGGACAGATATGCAATGTAGAAGTTTTATTGGTGTTACTATGCACTTTGAAGATAACAATTCCATACATTCTGTTGACTTAGGTGTATATCTTTTAGATGAACGGCATACAGCCGATTACATTTCAGGAGTGTTAAAACGTATATGTGAGGAATGGGGTATCCTAGAGACTAAAGTTACTACTGTTGTTACGGATGGAGCGGCCAATATGACAAAAGCTATTGAGGAAACGTTTTCCAAAAAAAGGCACATTCATTGCTTCGCTCATCAAATAAATTTAGTTGCTGACAGAGCTATAAAATCTATTTCGGAATTGTGATCAGTTATATCTAAATTAAAACAATTGTAACGTGGTTTAGGCATTCAGTAGTAGCTGCTGATGAATTATGGAAGGCACAAACAAGCGACCATAAACCTGAAAAAAAATATTATACAAGAGGTGTCCACCCGCTGGAATTCGACATACTACATGATTAATCGTTTTCTTGAACTGCGGGAATACATAAATACCATAGTGAACAGACATCCTTCTGCCCCCACAATGGTTACAGCCAAGGAAGTTTTTGAACTGAATAAAATCATTGAACTTCTAAAGACGTTAGAAACAGTAACAACAGAAATTTGTGGTCAAAAGTATATTAGTTCGAGTCTTGTAATCCCTCTCACGTATAATTTGGAAAAAGAAGTTTCACACATTAAATGTGATGTAAACGACACCTTAGGTATTTCACTAAAAGAAGCACTTCTCCAAGAATGTAGGAAACGATTTTCTGCTGTTAAACAAGTCCAACAATTAGCCGTGGCAATCTTGCTGGATCCGAGGTTCAAAAAGATTTATTTTAAGAGTCCTCATAATGTTGCAGCAGCAGTTAATCTAATACCACAGTTATCACTGTTGGCAGAAACGCACGGAGATGATGACCACAATCGCGAAATAATAGAAAGTGAAACGACAAATAATAAACAGGGCACGGGTAAGTAGGCTAGATTGTCACAATGATGTTTGGTAAAAATTTTAACATAATTATAGGTATTCCAAAGGGAAATATATGGGCGCATCATTCTCAGTTAGTTCAAAAGAGTGATTCACAAGAGACATAACAATTAAGCGAAATGTCTTTGTATTTAAAGAATCCTCTAATTAATCTTACCGAGACTCCACTGAAATGGTGGTCAGATAATAAAAATGTATATCCCCATTTATACCCTGTCGCGAAAAAATCAGACAGCCACGCAAGAAAGAAACCGTTTAACTGGAGAACACTTGGGCAAAATATGATTCCTTCAGTCCATTGACAGAGATTACTGGAGTATATAAAACTGTATGGTGAGATTATCAGTATTATCACTAATATTGGTGAATTATATATATATATATATATATATATATATATATATATATATATATATATATATATATATATATATATATATATATATATAACAGGGTTATTAACAGTTTAGAGTTAAATTTGAAGTTTACTTTTTATTATTAAAGTCATTAGAAGTTAAGTTTTTCTATTTTTGTTTTACACATTCTTTCTTATTTTATTGCAGTACAATAAACATTTATTTATTTTTGTTACCACTTATTTTTTGTATCACTTGTACCTGCCATAATCTGCATCGGAATATGTTTCCATTTTCTAATGCCTACAAAACTACAAACTATTTTTTTTCTCGAAAGAACATATAATTATAGAATTAGTAAATTCACAATTATTTTGAAAACATCGATGTTTCCCAACATCGATGTTTTCCAGCCGATGTTTTTCCTACCATCGATAGTAGGTTTCGATGTTAAACATCGATGTTTTAAGAAATGTGTCCATCCCTAGCGTGTATTATAACTATGTGCATCACGATTTGTTGTTAGTCTGTGTTTAATTTTATAATTAGAATAAAGCAACTCTGGGATATATATATATATATATATATATATATATATATATATATATATATATATATATAGATATATATATATATATATATATATATATATATATATATATATATATATATATATATATATACAAGGCAGTGTTGTCATAATGTGAAACTCCATGAAGAGAGGCCTACAAGAACTTAAACAAGATACAAAGAGCACCTCCTTATTTTTTTGGATAATGAAAACGACTGCCAGCATTGGCGATGAACCCCAAAAGATCACTCCAATAGACAACCTGAAAAAGACTTATGCGTAGTATATATTTTTTATCTGCTCAAGGCTCACGATAGATCTTAACTTAACTATGACGTGAAACGCGGAACCAAGAACACCTGTCTCAAACCTACAATGAATGTCACAGCGCAGGTTGCACTGAAAATGAATAAATAAATTTTAGGGTAGCAAGAGGGTGCAATCTTTCGCCTCCCATCCTCAAAACCACTGGCAGGCCAGATCCTCCACGCCCAGCATGAAAATTCACGTAGCCTGTCTTGTCAATATTAACGAGGTCTGTTCTGTAAAAACCAGCGTGACAGGCTCTCCAAGGCAGCATTGGACTTTGTCTCAATTGTATCCGGGTTAGCTGTAATAAAAATGGTAGTGTCGTCGGCATACATATCGACGTTCGGAAACGCAGCCAGGCCACATACGTAAATATTAAACAACACAGGGACCAACATAGAACCCTGTGGGAACAAAATTCCATGATCAACGCTGTCGAATGCTCTGCTGAGGTTACAAAATACCCCAACAGGAGACCCTCTAGCATCGACCGACCCTAGAATGTTCTCGTGAAACGTGTTTATTGCATCTATAACAGAATCATTTTCCTAAACGCATATTGATTATGATTCAATATTTCAAACTTATCCAAAAAAGAGGACAGTAGTTCCAATATGGCCAGCTCCAGTACTTTGGAGAAGGTGGTTACTATAGTGACCTGTCTATAATTTTTAGTAGATGTTGGGTCAACCTTTTTTGTACAAGGCAGTGCCCCTACATTTCCTATACAATTTTGGAAACACACCATACCGATGCGACTCATTCACCAGAAAAGGTGGAATTCCCTCTGCCCCACAAGACTTTTTGCAGGGGCGTGCGGTGACATTTCACATAAGGGAAGCAATTCTCAGAAACTTACCTATTTGTAGTGTAACTCCATTCTTCTGTCGTTTTTGGCAAATTCGTTAATAATTTCGTCATAAAACTGTGGATTCTGGGACATTTACTGGACGAGTTTATTTTTAACTGACAAAATTGAAATTTGGGAAAGTCTTTCCTGTCCTGTTGAATTCCTAACAAAACTCTTAGTAGAGAGATAATGTCTGTTCTGGAACGACCTTGACGCGGTGGTGGAGATATTTTCAAGGTCAAGGCCAGCGATATATTTTCCCACGGCCAGGTGTATTTTTTTAAGGTCAAGGCCAGATGTGTCCGCACGGCAACGGCCAGAGGTATTTTTTAAGCTCAAGGCAAGATGTATTTTCCCACGGTCACGGCTAGAGGTATTTTTTAAGCTCAAGGCCAGATGTGTTTCTGCACGGTCGCGGCCAGCGATATATTTTTTTTAAGGTCAAGGCCAACCACATTTTCATGGTCACAGACACATTCAAGTTTACAAATTTATCCTTGAAATTTGTATTATATATGTACAGGAGATATCTCAGGAAATTAATATTATACGCTTTTCAAATTTATCATTGTAAACTATGGTACTCGTAATTGACATTCAAGGTTTCAAACTGGAAAATAATAAATTTCTTCCAAAAGAACTTACATCGTTTGATGGTTCCAAGATCTGTCATTATGTTTTTAAAGCACCATTTAGTCTGGATTATTTACCTCAAAATTTACAAGTGCAGACGAAATGGTTAATAAACCATCATCATTGTATTGATTGGAAATCAGGTTTTACACCAGTAAACAATTTTGCTGAAATAATCAAACATCTTACAAGCGACACCAACGTCGTTTATGTGAAAGGAAAGGGGAAAGCTGATTATGTAAAAAAATATTCATCAGCACTCGTTTTGGAATTAGATGAACAACCCACACTTCAAGCATCTACACCTTCTTGCATTTATCATTTAAATAATCATTGCGTTTGCGCCCTTACTAATGTATACTTTTTATTTAACAATCATGTTATGAATTAAGTTTTGTATTGTAAAAAATAAAATGAGTAAAAAATAAAACTAGTTAAAATATATTGTTTTTTTATTTATTTATTTAAAGCGATGTATAGGAATACAATGTCTAATTACATTTCTTTTATTCTATAAATTTAAAATGGAACAAAATGCGTAAGTATGTGTTCAATTTCTCCATTTTGCACATAAGCTTTGTATGATAGAACAAAAAACTCTTTTGTACAGTTACCACTTAAATATATATATATATATATATATATATATATATATATATATATATATATATATATATATATATATATATATATTGAAGAAAGTGCTAAATTATAATATAAAATTCATACATATCTATCTTCAGGATACTTAAATTTAAATGCTTCAGGCTATCTCTGTAGAATCTAGATATTACATGCATCTGCCTCAATACCATATAAAGAGTCCCATAATCACCTCCATAAATGGATATGAAGAAAAAAAACCTTAATTTGGACGAATACCCATATAAGAATTAAATGACTAATTATTCACATTGGATCGTGTAGACCTGCCTAATATGGCGGATTTTAAGTGGCAGATTATACCTATAATAAAGCGAGTTTTTAAGGTCTGATATAAGAATCCAATAAACTGCATCATTATAAATGCAGGCGAGTTTTTAAATTACCATCATTTATGTATAGCTCCAAACTTGTATATAAGAAGCCGCGTTGACTGGTTGAGCAATTATTACCGGTCAGATAACCTTGGAAATATTTACCCACTTCACGAAAGAACCTTGTGTGGCAGTATAGTTTTGAGTGAGCAACGACCAGTGCTTCCATGGTGAAATTGTTTTAAGTGGGCATATCTATATATTACGGTAAGTCTTATTTTAAGTTCTCTTAATTATCATTCGAGAAAAAAAGTGTGTATTTTTTAATTTCTAGTGAATTTATAGACCATTTCTCCAATGCGTTGTCGAATTTTCGTAAAAAAATCAATAAAGTTTAATATATCTATTATTATGCAAGATATGAAAAAAAATTGTATATATTAATTATAGGGTGTCTTGAGCTACATCTTAAAAAAAATATTTCTACAATCATCATAAATGATACCAATTTTCTTGTTATAAAAAAGATGCCTTATGTTTTTTGTATTTTTTTTACATATTCCTTCAAAATATTATGCATGTTGTAAGAAAATAAATTCAGGATGCAGTAAGTGCATTATGGTAGCGAATTTTCATTAAATGCTTCAAATTTAAATAGGTCCATTTGCTATTAATTTATAAGGTTAATCAATAAACCATTTTTTCGGAAACACTTTATGTTTAATTTCAGATTTTTTGTACATTTTCAAACAATAAAGTTATTTTGACGAAACATAGCACATTGTTTTCAAAAACGCATGTTTGCAAGAATATAAATTCGGGACGCAGTAAGTGCGTTATAGTAACCAATTTTCATTAAATGCTTCAAATTTAAATATCTCAATTTGCTACTAATTTATAAGGTTAATCAATAAACCATTGTTTTTTTTCGGGAACACTAAGTTTACATTCGGATTTTTTTTTGTACATTTTCAAACAATAAAGTTATTTTGATGAAAGATAGCACACTGTTTCTACTATATAGGTTATACTGGTAACCAAATTTAATGCCTGCTTTCTTAAAAATACATATTTAGTATTAAAGCAATTTAATGAAAATTCACTACCATTACACACTTGCTGCTTTTTTTATTATCGTTTTAAATTATTTTTTTCTGGCTACATTATAATTTAAATATATATATATATATATATATATATATATATATATATATATATATATATATATATATATATATATATATATATATATCGAGGTGGGATACGAGGGAATCATTTTTACAAAAATATTTCCAGAAAATTCATTTGAAATAGACCCTCTCTCTAATGATTTGGCAGTAGTCTTACCTATAAAGTTTATCATTTAATGATATATAATTTGTGTCGAATTTTTATACAAAAATCAATAAAGTTTAATATATCCATTATTATATAAGATATGAAAAAAAAAATGCATACATTAGATGCAGGAATATTTGAGCTACATCTTAAAAAAATATTTCTTCAATCACAGGCCCCCATAAATGATGCAAATTTTCTTGTTATAAAAAAAAGATGCCTTATGTTTTTTGTATTTTTTTGCATTTTCCTTCAAAATATTATGCATGTTGTAAGAAAATAAATTCGGGATGCAGTAAGTGCATTATGGTAGCGAATTTTCATTAAATGCTTCAAATTTAAATAGATCCATTTGCTATTAATTTATAAGGTTAATCAATAAACCATTTTTTTCGGAAACACTTTATGTTTACTTTCGGATTTTTTTTTTGTACATTTTCAAAAACTAAAGTTATTTTGATGAAACATAGCACATTGTTTCTACTATATAGGTTACGAGGGAATCATTTTTTACAAAAATATTTCCAGAAAATTCATTTGAAATAGACCCTCTCTCTGATGATTTGGCAGTATTCTTACCTATAAAGTTTATCATCCAATGATATATAATTTTTGTCAAATTTTCATACAAAAATCAATAAAGTTTAATATATCCATTATTATATAAGATATAAAAAAAAATTTGTATACATTAATTATAGGGTGTCTTGAGCTACATCTTAAAAAATATTTCTACAATCACAGGCTGGCCCATAAGTGAAAAAAAATTCTTTTATAATAGAACATGCCTTATGTTTTTTTTTGCATTTTCCTTCAAAATATTATGCATGTTATGGTAGCGAATTTTCATGAAATGTTTCAAATTTAAATAGCTCAATTTGCTATTAATTTATAAGGAAACAAAATTGTATACACTAATTGTAGGAATATTTGAGCTACATTTAAAAAAATTATTTCTACAATCATCATAAATGATACAAATTTTCTTTTATAATAGGAGATGCCTTATGTAATTGTATTTTTGCATTTTCCTTCGAAATATAATGCATGTTTGTAAGAAAATAAATTCGGGACGCAGTAAGTGCATTATGGTAGCGAATTTTCATTAAATGCTTCAAATTTAATTTATAAGGTTAACCAAGAAACCGGTTTTTTCAGGAACACCTAAAATCATGATAGTTCAAAAAAATGTGTGGGAAGGGGCACGAGGGGGGGGGGGGATAGATGAAGCAAAAAAATAGTTTTATACAGAAATAATGATGTGTGTGTGTGTGTGACACAACAGCTTTGGTATGGCTTCAGACGAATCTATTAGCCACAGGTAAAAATAATGATGCTTCAGAGATTTTTTATTTTATTTCACGATTAGAATGCGATTAAAGAGGTATTTATTACAAGTATTTAAAACCGATAACTAAAATAAAACCACAAATATTTTTTGTGAAGCAATCATTTGCGCTATTTGTGAAATGTCATTTATAGATATAAAAGTAAGGGATCACTGTCAGTTAATGGGAAACTTTAGAGGTGCGAAACGGCACCTACAACCTTAAGTTTAAAACCCCTTTGCAAATACTATTTTCCCATAACTTGAAAAAAAAAATATAATGCACATGTTTTTTGTAAAACAACTTGCTCTTCATCAAGGATTTTAAACATTTGAAAAAATAGCTTAGGAAATAGGAAGAAAGCGCATTCTTTTTACATTTTCTTCAAAATTTTTAATAAAGGGACATTTTTTTTGTTTCTAATAAAGATTGTTTCTATTGTAGAAAACAAGATGGCGAGCGATGATTAAACAATCCCACGTGGTGCCGCCGGATAACTCAAAGATATAATCACAAGTATTTAGTGAGCAATTTTGTTGACTTCGGAATCAGTTTATCAACATGAGTCTCACATGTACGACGTGTCAGAAAATCTTCACAAGAAAAGATAGTCTTAAGCGACACAGGAGCACTGTTCATTGCGTCCAACCACTAACAAAACTCCCTGGCAACGCCGTCGACACGGCGACAATTTCAAGCATTGCTGGACCAAGTGGAATCAGGAATGTTGCAGTATCACTGACAGATAGTTCTAACGCTGGACAGTCGATAGCAAATCAATCAACTGTGACAAGAAAGCGTCATCACACAGGTATCGACACGGCGCCAATTTCAAGCATTGCTGGACCAAGTGGAATTAGCAATGTCGCAGTTTCACCGACAGTGCCAGCAAAGCGTCGTCGTACAGCTATCGACATGGCAACAGATATTGCTAGACCCGAACCATCGGCAACAAATCAACGAGTTGCAACTATACGCTGCAGTGCCTGCGACTGTGAAGTTCCTGCCAACATGTATGCTGGACATATCAGGAGCACCAAGCATAAAGCTCAATTTTGGAAACCTTTAGCAGATGGTGTTCGTGTGTGTAGGAGCACATTTAAAGGGAGAATAGTGAGTTATCAAATTACTTCTGACTATGTAGGACTAAATATAATTGATTATATGAATAGTGTTAAAGATAAGTCTATTGATATGCTGAAAAATGAACTTTATAAACTAACAGCATTTAAATGTAATTTTGAATTATTCGGATTATATATTTTACCCTCTCGTAATATAAGGGAAGTTAAATCTCATAACACATCTAATAAAGTAGTAACATCTTCATCTGATTTAGAAAATTTGTTTAATGATTTTGTAATTAGAATAGACCAACGTGCTTCAGACTTCACAGAGAGAGATTCAGGCTGGGCACTGGAAAAAATTTTATATTTGGAAATAAATATTAATAAGTATAATCCTTTAAGAGCTGCTTCATATTTGCCATTACCACGTGCAATCACATTAAAAAAAGCTATAATTAATATTAAAAATAATGATGTATATTGTTTTGCTTGGTCAGTAATAGCTGCTATTTACAAACCAACTGGCTCAGTTTCTTCACCAAGCTCCTATCCAAATTTTAACGATACCTGTATCGATTTTACTAATTTATCATTTCCTGTCGCATTAAAATCAATACCTGAATTTGAAAAAAAGAATAATATTTCTATTAACGTTTACGGCTTAGAGAAATTTTTTAAAAATAATGTCTATAAATATCAAGTTACGGGCCCTCTACATTACACACAGAAAAAGCAATCCACCCACATAAACCTATTGTTACTTGATGATTGTGAGGGAAATTATCACTATTGTCTTATAAATAATTTTTCTAGGCTCATTTCTTCCCAGATATCAAAAAACACACGATCGAAGCATTTTTGCGATGGCTGTTTACAATATTTTGATTGTGAGCAAAAGTTACTTCGACATGCCCAAAATGATTGCAATTATGTGACTGCAAAAATTCCACAGTTAAATACAAGGATTGATAAGTTAGGTCATACGGTTTTAGATAACGTTTTAAAATTTGAAAATTTCCAAAAGCAGCTGAGATTACCTTTTTCTGTTTATGCAGACTTTGAATGCATTTTAGAACCTATAGAAGATAATACCGATAACAATAACAAAGAAACTTTTACTATTAAAAAATATAAGCATATACCTTGTTCTTTCGCCTATTACATAAAATGTTCATTTAATGATGAACTTTCAAAATTAGTTTTATACCGAAATAATGATGCCCCGGAGGTTTTTGTTTCACGATTAGAAAGTGATTTGAGAGATATTTATTATAAGTATTTAAAACCGATAATTAAAATGAAACCTTTAACATGTCAAGAACAAAAAAAATTCAATGACGCCACCCTTTGCTTTATTTGTGAAATGCCATTTACAGATTCAGATGTGAAAGTAAGGGATCACTGTCATTTAACGGGAAATTTTAGAGGTGCGGCACACAACGCCTGCAACCTTAATTTTAAAACCCCTTTGCAAATACCAATTTTTTTTCATAACTTGAAAAATTATGATGCACATCTTTTTGTGAAGCAACTTGCGCTCAATCAAGAAGAAGTGACTGTAATTCCTCAAACATTTGAAAAATACATTTCCTTTGCGAAAAAACTTCCAGTTGATAAATATATTAGTGCTGATGGCACAACAAAAACGATTTTTCTACAAATGAAATTTTTAGACTCGTATCAATTTTTATCCGCTTCATTAGATGAATTGGCTTCAAACTTAGATTCGCCACAATGTCGTGAAGTACGTAAATTCTTTTCTGGTGATCAAAAGTTCTCTATTATGAGGCGGAAAGGAGTTTTTCCTTACACATATGTAACCGAATTTTTAAAATTTCATGAAACATTTTTACCAAGTAAAGATAAGTTTTTTGACGAACTTCGAAATGAAGAAGCATCTCAAGAAGATTATGATAGGGCTTGCAATGCATGGCATGTTTTAGATTGTAAAACTTTAGGAGACTACTTTGACTTCTACTTAATATCTGATGTTCTATTGCTTGCCGATGTTTTTGAAAACTATAGGGACTTATGTCTCAAAACTTACAAACTTGACCCGGCCCACTACTACACAGCTCCAGGCTTAAGTTGGGATGCAATGTTACGATACACAAAAGTTGAATTAGAGCTATTAACTGATATTGATATGCTGCATTTTTTTAAAAAGGGAATTCGAGGTGGTGTGAGTACTTGCATTCGACGAAAAGCTATCGCCAACAATAAATTTCTTCCAAATTATGATCCCTCAAGGCAAAACTCATTCATAATGAACTTAGATATTACATCCATGTATGGCTTCGTGATGAGCCAGAAACTTCCCACGGGGAATTTTCATTGGCTCTCGCAAGAGGAAATTGAATCTTTACATAATAATGTTTCAAATATTCCAGACGATGCTGAGACGGGTTATGTTTTGGAAGTTGATCTTGAATATCCTACATATTTACATGACTGTCATAATGACCTACCATTTTGTCCGGAAAATTATAAACCACATGGTAGCAAAAGTCGAAAACTAATTCCAAATTTGCAAAATAAAGAAAAGTATATTTTACATTATAGAAATTTAAAACAATGTCTAAAGTATGGTCTTAAATTAATAAAAATTCACAGAGGTATACAATTTTCTCAATCGGCATGGCTTAAACCATACATAGAGTTGAATACAAAGTTGCGAAATTCTGCCAAGAATGACTTTGAGCGTCGTAGTTTTAAATTGAAAATAAATTGTATATTTGGAAAAACAATGGAAAATGTTGAAAACCGTGTAAATATAAAGCTTGCAACACAGTTTGAAAAAAATGTTAAAAGAAATGGTGCCGGAAATTATATAAGCAGACCCCATTTTAAAGAATCAAGAATATTTTGTGACAATTTAGTAGCTATTCAAATGCAAAAAACATATATTGAATATAACAAACCTATTTATGTTGGATTTTCAATACTAGATATATCAAAAACTATACTCTATGATTTTTTTTATGGATTTTTAAAACCATTATATGGTGATAATATATCTCTTTTATATACTGATACGGATTCTTTAATAGTTTATGTTGAAACTGAAAATTTTTATGAAGATATGAAACAGCACCTTGATAAATATGATACTTCTAATTATAGCCTAAATAATATACACAATATTCCAAAAAACTTATCGACTATAGGAAAAATGAAGGATGAATATGGTGGGAAAGTATTAGAATCCTATTATGGTACTTCTGCAAAAGCATATTGCATTAACACTCCAGAGACAATTTCAAAGAAGGCAAAAGGAATAAATAAGTCCAGCATTAAAAAGCAGTTAGAACTTAAACATTATAAAGCAATTGTGGATGGAGAATGTTCAAGCATACATTGTCTAATGTATATCTTTAAATCAGAATCTCATCAGATTTTTACCAACCTTATACGTAAGGTTGCATTATCTAATAAAGATGATAAACGATACCTCATCCCTTCATCAAGTGCCACTTTGGCTTGGGGGCATATAGATATACCATTAGCAAGTCTATCAGCTGACGAAAGATTAGATCGTCTTATTCAAGTAATGAAAGAGGTTGCTGAAAGCGACATTTAGCAATAGATTTTATGGAAGGGGGGTAAAATATATAAGTAGCATTTAATGTTAGCTTGTCAGTTACTTTAACTCTAAACATGAGTCAATACTTATATTCGGAACTTTTCTCTCGCTTATGTGGTGAAACACAAACAATTTGTAAGCGTACTTTGCGATATATAATTACTAGAAATGCTTGTGAAGAAAATTTACCAGTTGCTGTAGCTATTTTAAATAAAATAGCCGTTCCAGATGCAGCTTTTCGTTATATAGTTGATAGCGAAGTTTGCAGCAATAATTTAATTTCATTATTGGTGGAAAAAAAATTAAAGTTGGATAAGTTTATAGATGATGTGATTGAAGTAGTGAAGCATGGTGGCCATGAGTTTTTAAGTATTTTGGAATTGGACGATTTACTTGGTGAGAATCACATCACTTCACCGATTTGTGAAAAATACTATTTGTTTACTTTATTAACATGTGGAGATTTGAAAAATTTTGATGAAAAATATCAAGCAACAAATATTTCCTCAAAATATAGGAAAATTGATTCATTAATCGATGAAACTATTTGCAATGTTGCCCATTTTGCAGATGTTAAACTTTTAAAATGTATAATGGATGTTGTTAAACAATTTAATATTAAATTTCACTTTGAGCCAAATAATAATGATGAACATAAACAAGTTCATGCATGGTTAACAAAAAATATTGAGAAGGGGTTGAAAGGTGGTGATAATTTAGGGTGGGAAGAAGGACCCTGTATGGCCAAATGGCCTTCAACAAAATTTAAAGATTATATTGAAACTTTAAGTTGTTTGTATGAATGGTCTCATTAAAGGTTTTTTACATTTTTTTTGTGTATCATTATATTACTTGCATTATATCTAAATTTAATGTATTGTTTGAAAAGAAACAAAATGTCAGAATAAATAATTTATTCCTAATATTTTTTTATCATGTTTAATTATGATTGTCACTAAATACTTCAAGATCCTATGTTAGAGTTATTCTATCTAAATTTAATGTATTGTTTGAAAAGAAACAAAATGTCAGAATAAATAATTTATTCCTAATATTTTTTTATCATGTTTAATTATGATTGTCACTAAATACTTCAAGATTGTATGTTAGAGTTATTCTTAAATTGTTCTCATAAATCTGCAGCAACTCAAGGATATCCCCCTCCATTCAATACTTTTGGAAGGGGAACTACTATAAGTTGAAGAACATGTTTATTATAGGTAGTTCTTAAACTTTTAATAAACAATGAATAACTACAACAATTGCCAGCCAGCTAACCAAGCAATTTCTGAAAAATCAGCTAAGAAAAATAATTTTGTGACAATTAATGAGAAACAATATCATCTCAACCCATCCAAATCAAAATATGTATGCTGTGCACTAGCTTACGAATTTAACTTTCAACCTTTGGTGATAATTAAAGGTTTGAAAGGTGATAGTGTGTTTTTAAATGAGTCTGAATGGAATGAGTTCCTGAAGCATCAAGGCATAGTAACTAACTATTTTTATACAACGAGTGGTGAAACTTTTCAACCACTAAAGTCTTCATTTACAATACATTTTGAATGGTTTAGAGATATAAAAATCATAAAAGTGGAAGATAAATATGGTAATGGGGTCTATTTAGCTATGGAAACTGTTAGCAAATTATTTGAACTGGCATCCCTAATCAACTATAAAGTAGATATGCTCAAGAAACAAGAATTTTCCAAGTATTTCGATACCTTGATCGACAGTGTCAATTCCAACATTGATGTTGGTCAGTTTATTTTAAATGAAGTGTCTACGACAGGCAATTCGGAAAATGTCAGTTCAGTAATGGAGCTGGTATATCAGTATCCGAATTTGAAAGTATTCAACAGATACAGCCCTTTTTCATTTTACAATCAACACTGAATATGAAGATGCACGTTACTTTTAATGAATCACGCAATCAAGTAAAATATATTACAGTTTGGAATTTTGCACATCGTCAAGCAAGAATTGGCGAATGGGAGCAATATGCAAGGGATCGTGATCGATTTCATCGTCGAATAAACAAAACTGCTGAAACCATTAACTACATTCTTGATAAAAGTCATAGACTGCGGATTTATGAAGAACGCTTTTTAAATTTTGTGTGCTAATTAGTATTTTATAAAATAATAATTTTTTGTCAGGAGGTGGTTTTTTTGTAAAATTATTGTGCGTTGTAAAAATTATAATAAACATATGTCAAACTAAAATGTTTTATGTCAAATTATTGTTTAAAAAATTATAATAATAAACATATGTCTAACTAAAATGTTTTTATTATTTAAGAAAAATCTACAAACTTCCTGTAAAGTCCTCTTTATTTAGGTAAATAATTACATTGCAAAAAAATATAAAACAAGGTAAGTATATATTTAACGTAAATTATACAAAAGTATCCTTAGGTATCCAAGAATTATTTGATTTATCTAGTCCTAACCATTTCACAAATACCTCCCCCCCCCTCCTCCTAATAATTCTTTCTATTAAATATATGTCTGGATATTTTACTTTCTGAAGTTCTTCTTCGTAGAATCCTCCTTTAATTGATTGCTTTTTTCCATCTTCAAGATAATACATTGTTGGATTTGTCACTCTCACCTCAGCTATTTGAAAAATCTCATTGGACCAGTTCGGTGTATAACCTTTTTCAAAAAGTTCACGATGTTTACTTATACGAACAAAATCCCCAACACGAAATTTTTTTTTCTTCGGATCAACTGTTTTCATATAACTAAATGCATATTTTAAAAGATGTTTTTCATGTTTCTTCTTAACTTCTGCCGGCCTCATACCAGTAGTACTGTGTACCTTATTATTATAATATGAAACAATGTTTTTAAGGAGATCTAGCCATTTGTAATTTCCCTGCATGCTGAATTGCTTCCACATTAAAGTCTTCAATGTTCTGTTTACACGTTCACATATACTAGCCTTAAGATTTGTATAAGTGGCGTAATGATTTATTTGAAACTGATCCATCAGGGATTTGAACTCGCGACCAAAAAACTCCATACCATTATCTGTCTGTACATTTTTGGGGTGAGTTTTCAGAGATTTTAGAATATTAGCCATAGCTTTGGCAACTTCTTTTGATGTTTTACTTTTTAATGGTTCAGCCCAGACAAACTTTGAAAAAACATTAATTACTACTAAAATGTATTTGTACCCCTTATTGAATTTAGAATAAGGAAGCATTTCTACTAAATCTGCCTGAAACAAATCATTTAAACCCTTAACTATTACATGACGCCTTCTATAATTTCTTCTAGCGGGTTTGTGAAGTTCATTCACCACTACTTCTTTTACATTGATAGCGGACATTTTAGGTGTAGTTCTATGGCGCAAGCGATCGCTTTGCTGTTTGGAGAATGTTCAAAATAAAATGTATCTCCTGATTTTATCTTCACACCAACTAATTTTTTAGCAGATATTTTTGTATTATTTAGAAATATAGTGACTTCAGTTGAAGGATTTAAATAAATTTTTTCAATTTCCGCAGCGTAGTCAAACAATATTGCATAGGATTCATTATTTAAATACCATCTATGGATGTTTTTATCGATTGATTTATATCCATTATATAGTAAAATTATTTTTTGTTGTAGTTTTGAATTGAGATTTCTGTTTATTATTCTACCAAATTTGTGTAAAGTCATATTGAGACTGATAAAGCGATGACAATTAATTATTATTTTATACTATTATACGAGCTTCCTGTAATTCCTCAATCAAGGAGACTATCTCATTGTGATTGCCGTTATTACCAGCATTTTGAGCCGCAATTAGAAGTCTTAGTCTATCAACTAATTCATTAGGGTCATCCCAGTGTATATAGTTTACTGGATTTTTGTTCCATTTCATAAAACCCTTTCCCGATCGCAAATCATACACTCTGCTGGGAAATGAACCCGAGCGTGGTCTCTGTCCAGGAGGTTTAATTACAGAAGTATATTTCTTTGAGGGATTACCTATTTTGGGGTTATTTTCATCATAATTTCGTCGGAGAGCATTTGTTCTTTCTAAAATATGAAGATAATCTTTATGTTCTGCTACTTTATATGGTGCTGGATTCTTTTTAAATAATAACTCATACAATCCTGTTGTTCCTTTATATCTGACACCTTTTACAACAATATCTTCTTTATCAAAATTAATTTCAGAGTCTCCAATATAAAATTTATCTGAAAGTAGGTCATGCCTAATCCCATGCGTATGATCAAAGGCATCATCGGAATCCCGTATCATTGCTTCTATGTATTGTCGAGGTAGTGGAGCAAATTGGTCCAAATATATCTCAAAAGAAGGTTCACCGAGCAGTCTTTGAAGTTCTGCTGTGCTAATTTCAGCGGGAGTTTCCGGTTCTTGTTCAGGTTCTGCGATAAATACCTCTTCACCTAACGGCTCTTCTTGAAATAAGCGACGCGGTCTCATTTTTGTCTCATATTTTGCGGATGTTTTTTCTGACTTGTTAAATTCTTCTTCTTTTACTTTGGATGCATTTTTTTCCAGTTTAATATCTGAAAGTATCTTTTTTAAGGGTTCTGTAATAGGTTTTAATTCTTCCTCTCTCTGAATGGCAGACTCTACAACATCAGATTTTAGACTTTGCAACTTTCGTTTAAGTGCTTTTCTTGTTTTAATGAGTTGTCTTGCAACTGTTTGATCCATGTTTGCGTTGTCAATAGTTAATTAATACTAAAACTTTTTTTCATCCTTACGGATAAATATAGGCATCAAATCCTTTTCTATATCTGCCAGCCTGGAATGGAAATTCTTTATTTATAACCAAAAATCCGAATTTACCTTTCCAACAATAACAACACATATCTTTAAATTTCTGAAATGTCATATCAACATTAACATGATCATCATAAATATGTTTCAGATTAGTATTATCTTGTTTAAATATTACAAGCAAATTTGCATTATCTCTAATTAATTGTTTTGGAATTGAGGAATAAGTTTGACATAGATAAAAACAATCTGCATTGTTATGGCGGCCGAAGCAAAAATAATCTCTCATAATGCTTTGATTGCAGCAAACAATATCATCAAATATTATTATTGAATTTGACTTTATCTGGTCAGGGGGCACTATGTCATCACCGTTTTCATATTCAAAATATCCTATATCTGTAATAGGTTGCAAAAGGTGTTTGAGATATTTATATTTTGATTGGTTAAGTGACTTGGAATAGATGTAAAGGTTTTCAAAACGTAATCCATTCCGATGTTCTAAGAGCGTAACCATTACATTTGTTTTTCCACAACCGGATGCTCCAACCAACAGACCTCTTTTACATTCACTACCCAATAAAGTACCGTGTCGGCTGAACTTTTCTGCTAAAGAAATGTCATCGTGATCCTGAATCGGCAACTTTAATGCTTGTTGCGTCACCCTCATTTTATTTATGACAAATGGTTTGAATTAAGTAAATTAAATGTATTTATATGATGACAAAAAAACAAACTTCAAGAGTATATATAGCCCAATAGTTTCATAAATCAATCATACTTGTATTATTTTTCAACCTAATCACACAATATGAAGTTAAAACGTTTGTTGGCACTGGCACTTCGTAGAAAAGGTAAATTATTAAAAAAAAGGAAGGGGTTTATCTTTTTCCAAAATGCCTTTCGGCATTAAAGGAAAACATAAAAAATCGAAACGTAGTAAGAAAAGTAGAATAATACGTGCTCCCAAAATTGGTGGCTTTTTACCTTTCTTGCTACCTGCTTTGGGAGCGTTAGGTGCATTAGCCGGAGGCGGCGCCAGTATAGCGAAAACCGTAGTTGATGCCAAGAATGCTGCAAAGGTATTACAAGAAGCAAAACGTCATAATATGGAGCTTGAAAAAGTCGCCAGATCATCTAAAGGTTCTGGGTTATTTTTAAAACCGTACCAAAAAAACTTCCGATAAAACTACCATCGCGACCTTTGACGAATATTGATTTACTAAAGTTTGCAAATTTGTTAAAGATAAAAAAATTTCGGGGCGTATACATGAGAGACAATCTACCAATCAAAATTAAAAACAACGAGTCTGGCATTATTAATCTTGACAGTAAACAGGGTAGCGGAACTCATTGGACCGCATATGTAAAGAAAAAAGCACATATAAATTATTTCGATAGTTATGGAAACTTACGACCCCCCAGCGATGTAGTTAATTATTTTTTTAGCGGTGATTATAATAACACAATCACTTATAATTATCAAAGGGAGCAAAGTCCCCATTCTTTTAGGTGTGGTCACCTGTGTTTGAAATTTCTATATAACACACAGTAATCTCTGCTGTATTGCCAGTTGTGTAACATGTCTTACGCTTTTACATTTTCGGGAAAGGAATCTGTGCTTAGCGCAGATTTTAATCCTCCAATATTTCTAGATGACAATTCACAATATGTGATTGGTCTAACAAATTTCGAGACTTTCAATGTTATCCCTAATATTGATGAAACCAACAATAAATTTTTCTATGGCACTGAACATGTTACAATTCCAACAGGTTCTTATGAAATTTCAGATATACATCAATATTTACAGAAAAACATGAAAAAAGAAACTTTAGAACTCGAAGCGAATAATAATACATTAAAAACTATTTTAAAATGTAGTAAAGATATTGATTTTTCAAAAGCCAATTCCATCGGTAAACTTTTAGGATTTAGTAATAAGCTTTTAAAGGCGAATTTAGTTCATGAATCAGAAAATCCAGTTGAAATTATTAAAGTAAATGCTTTATGTATTGACTGCAACATATCTTCTGGTTCCTATAATAATGGTAAGCCGGTTCATACAATACATCAGTTTTTTCCCACTGTGCCTCCTGGATATAAAATAGTGGAAACGCCTCAAAACATCATTTACTTTCCAGTTACCGTTAAGACCATTACTAATATAACCATTAAGGTGCTTGATCAAGACGGAAATTTAGTAAATTTTAGGGGTGAAACGGTTACAGTAAAGGTGCATTTAAAAAAAGATATATAAATGGTTGTGAGATATAATGCTTTATATCTACCCTCTTGGTTGCCAGAGTATAAAAACAGAAACCTTCAGAAAAAATTCAGTATTCTAAAAAGGCCTAAGCTATTAACACCTTCCAACCGACAATTCTTACAATCACTTGGTTTTCAAGTAAAATGAATATTCTTGACGTTGCACAAAAAGTAGTTGTAGATGATTCTATTGTAGATTACCAGTACCATACCTACCAGGCATGTACATCTTCACAATTTGATTATAACGATGAACAACGGATCACTGTTCAAGAACTTGATGCATATACACTTCCTTCTGACAGCTTTTTGTACATTGAAGGTAAATTAACCAAAACAGATGGTACGGTGTCAAACAATTTGTTTTTTATTAACAACGCAATAGCTTTTCTTTTTAGAGAAATTCGTTATGAACTGAACGGTGTAGTAGTAGATTCCACACGCAATGTAGGACTTGCTTCAACAATGAAAAATTATTTTTCATTAAATTCTAACGAAAGCATAAAACTTCAAAACGCGGGTTGGTTTCCTAAAAGCGAAAAACGCACAGATGATCGTATCAAAGTTGATGCGAATGGAAATTTTAATGTTTGTATTCCATGTTCCCACTTATTGGGATTTTTCGAAGATTATCGTAAAATTATAATGAATATGAAACAAGAACTAATCCTTATTAGAAGTAGTGATGATAAAGATGCTGTAATCTACATTGATGATCCTGCAGCTCCCACCCCTACAGTAGATGAGCCGAAAGTTACAATTGAGAAGGTGTCCTGGAAAGTTCCCCATGTTACCGTTTCTCTCGCACAGCAGTTACAGCTTTCCAGACAAATTCAAAAGGGGGTGGAAATTCCATTACCCTTTCGAAGCTGGGAGTTAATAGAATACCCAGCTCTTCCAGAAACATCTAGACATACTTGGCCAGTTAAGACCACTACAAAACTCGAATCACCACGCCATATTCTTACAGGATTTCAAACTGATAGAAAAGGAAAGATTTTAAAAGATATGAGTAAATTTGATAATTGTAACCTAAGAAATTTTAGAGCTTTTCTAAACACTGAAAGGTATCCTTACCAGGACCTCAACTTAAATATTCTGGAAAATAAATTTGCCTCGCTTTACGAAATGTTTTCAAAATTTCAACAATCTTATTATCAAAAGGAAAATCAACCCCTCTTTACACCAACTGAATTTGCAAAATTAGCGCCTTTAGTTCATATTGACTGCTCCCGACAAAAGGATAGCATTCAATCAGGGTCGGTTGTAGTGAGACTTGAATTCGAAACAAATGCAAACATACCACATAACACATCCGCATACTGTTTAATTTTGCATGATAAACTATTTACTTACAATCCCCTGACGAAAATCGTAAGACAAATTTAATTATACTATTTAAGCTAGATGCACTCCTTTGCCTATTTCAATTTGATGATGACGTTGAGGTATAAACAACAACTCAGTGCTCATTTAAAAAAACTAAAAGAATTCAAAAAAGTGATTTTCTTTTACGACATGAAGAAAAAAATGTATAAACGCTTTTCAAATTTATCATTGTAAACTATGGTACTCGTAATTGACATTCAAGGTTTCAAACTGGAAAATAATAAATTTCTTCCAAAAGAACTTGCATCGTTTGATGGTTCCAAGATCTGTCACTATGTTTTTAAAGCACCATTTAGTCTGGATTATTTACCTCAAAATTTACAAGTGCAGACGAAATGGTTAATAAACCATCATCATTGTATTGATTGGAAATCAGGTTTTACACCAGTACACAATTTTGCTGAAATAATCAAACATCTTACAAGCGACACCAACGTCGTTTATGTGAAAGGAAAGGAGAAAGCTGATTATGTAAAAAAATATTCATCAGCACTCGTTTTGGAATTAGATGAACAACCCACACTTCAAGCATCTACACCTTCTTGCATTTATCATTTAAATAATCTTTGCGTTTGCGCCCTTACTAATGTATACTTTTTATTTAACAATCATGTTATGAATTAAGTTTTGTATTGCAAAAAATAAAATGAGTAAAAAATAAAACTAGTTAAAATATATTGTTTTTTTATTTATTTATTTATTTAAAGCGATGTATAGGAATACAATGTCTAATTACATTTCTTTTATTCTATAAATTTAAAATGGAACAAAATGCGTAAGTATGTGTTCAATTTCTCCATTTTGCACATAAGCTTTGTATGATAGAACAAAAAACTCTTTTGTACAGTTACCACTTAAATATATGTTACACAATTCATACAAATATGAACTGGTCCAGTCATCTCCTTCAGACTCAAATTTTTCATCACCAGCTATGTTTCTTATTTTACAGACAATTATTCTAAACTTCTCTTCTAGCTCATCACTATCTATTTTTTCACACTGACATTTAGGTACTGTTCACATTCCCCATCATATTAAATTGTTTATACTGCACTTACGTTGACTGTGGCTTCTTAACTACTGACACTACTCACTGTTTCCAATATTCACAGCTGGACCCACTCTTAAACAACTACACACAAAGGTCACTTCGGCCGGCTGCCTACACTGTTCTGCAGATCTATATTTTATTCGCCTGTTACAATGTGTGCAATGCGATATATACCTACTATGCACATGATATTTTACGACGACACTTTTGTCACGCAAAGTAAACATTGCATACCTAGCTCCTACCAGGCAATCTCCGCAAACTATGGAACCCATACAAGGATCCCCAATAAAATAAAATTTTTGACATTTTTCTTCACACACATCGACAGCCCTAAGGTGTGCCTCCATTAATGCCACAGCTTGAATATGGCGATTTTGCAAAACACTCCCTTCATAATTTAACACATATCGCTGGCGAATATTTGAAGTGTCACGTAAACTGTCCCAGTTAATCAAAAAATTGTGATCAGACATTGTATTCCTACTACTTTACACTTTATTATAAATAAACTCGAACTCGTATATAGAGGATTCTAATAATATTAATTCCCTGAGATATCTCCTGTACATATATAATACAAATTTCAAGGATAAATTTGTAAACTTGAATGTGTCTGTGACCATGAAAATGTGGTTGGCCTTGACCTTAAAAAAAATATCGCTGGCCGCGACCGTGCAGAAACACATCTGGCCTTGAGCTTAAAAAATACCTCTAGCCGTGACCGTGGGAAAATACATCTTGCCTTGACCTTAAAAAATACCTCTGGCCGTGGGAAAATACATCTGGCCTTGACCTTAAAAATACACCTGGCCGTGGGAAAATATATCGCTGGCCTTAACCTTGAAAATATCTCCACCACCGCGTCAAGGTCGTTCCAGAACAGACATTATCTCTCTACTACTCTTGTTACGTTTCAATGTAGGAAAATTTCGTTCTAAAGATGCACTAGTAGCAGGAATTGTTAATACTAATTCACATAATTTGAACACTTCAGAATATGCATTTTCCAATTTTGAATGTTTTAAGAAAGTTAAAAGTTCACTCGCGTTAGTTTTTGTGTCAATAACATCGGTTTTATAAATGACTGTAAGTTCTGATCGTAATAAGGCTTTGTCAAAATAATGTCCATAGTGGTTAAATAATGATTTGAATTAATCTTCTGAGAAAGGTATCCCTTCAAGTCCTCCAAAATGACACAATTCAAGAAATTTCAGGTCACTGAGATGATCAAATCTGCAGTTAATTTGCTGCTGAATTTGATCTATGATTTCGTAGAAAAGGCGGCGGTAAGAAGTTTGAAGGTCTCCCACATTATCAGTGCGCAGACGCTTTCTTCGTTGCTCCACTTCTCCTAATTCAATTTTTTTCCCCAGAACTTATCAGATTCATTCTACTTAAGGTAGCAAAAACACTTTACATCCTTTAATATGATTTATACATTGGGATAAAATTAAATTTAATTTATGAGCACAACAGCGTACAAAGAGAGCATTGGATAACGTTTCCCGAACTTTAGCTTGAAGACTTCCTAAATATCCGGCCATAACAGCAGCCCCATCATAGCTTTGGGCAATTAATTTATTATCAGCCTCCTTAATTTCTTTCATAATATTAAACACAATTTTATATAGAGCCTTTGCGGTACGATCTTCTGTTACATTTTTAAAGCCTAAAAATCTTTCTTGTACACTCCCATCAATTTTTACGTAGCGTATTACTAAAGATAGTTGACTTAAATAAGTTACATCGGTTGTTTCATCTAGAACGATAGCAATGAAACGAGTCTGTTTAATTTCAGATTTAATTCTGTTCAAAATAATAGTGGCAGCAGCCGAAATTAAGTCACTCTGAATGCGATTTTATGTCCCGCGAAAAACGTTAGACTGTTCCAAGTGATTTTTTAAACAAATGTCGTATTTGGCTATTAAAGAAACTAGGTCTTGAAAGTTTCTTCTCTTTGCAGATGCAGTTGTTCCGCCATGATGACCCCTGAAGCCCAATTCATGTTGACCAAGAAAACACACAATATCAATAAGTCTTTTTAATATGTTTTTTTTAATCAACCAGTTCATTGTGTTGGCGATGATTAATTTCTATCTGCTTGTCAACGGCGTATTCAATTCGCGTTTTTCCAAAGACACTTAATAGTAAAATGGTATGTAAATGCGCTTTAGACACAACATGTCTTTTTACTACTTTATGTAGATTATTCAAGTCGGAAAACCCACGTTTATTCCACACGCCCTTTTCAGTTACAAATAGACTACCAGGCCAACAAAACAGTTTATTCCTGTTTTCACAACCCGTTAACCATTCATATTGTTTATACGTTTTTTCCTCGTTGAAATGTCGAATACATGTTTCAATTCTTGTATTTAAGTTTTTTAGAGCAGGTTTCGGCCTACCTTTATTAATAATAACAAGTTTTTCAGCAAACAGTAAAGCTGTTTGTTTATCAAAAAACACACAATACAATCACAGTTATTATTACCACTTGTTTGTAAAGTTTCTAAATCCCCACTCCCACCGTCGCCGCTGTTAAAAGCTGATCTACTTGTAGCTATATTAATAGTCATAAAATGCCAATGTATTTAACTTAGTCAACTGCTTATATCTACGAAATAATCAGAGACATTCACTTTGTACGTGCACCGGGTCTTCCTAGTACAACACGTTCTAAAAATATACGTACATCGCGTCGAGCTAGGGTCACAGTATAGGGATAATCCTATGCTGTGATAGGGTTTCTTATAAAGTTGCCTGCTGACTACGTGTATTTAACTGAAGTCATTGCATCCTCTCGTAGTATCAGGTTTATGCTGTTCGCTGGCGGTCGCATGTACTGGGACGACGTCCTTGCTAGGAGCGTATATACAAATACAGTATGATACATAATAAATAATTATGTGTGTGAGCTTGCGAAATAAAAGTTGTAATAATTAAATTAGTTTCAGAATTTGAAATTATATATTTAAAATACAAAAGGGATGTCAAATAATGCGGTTTAGGTATGTAGTCGTTATTTTAAGGGAAGCAATGCTTCCCTTGCTTCCATGGACCGCACGCCACTAACTTTTTATCTTGTAGCTTTATACTAATGATATATATTTCATTCTCTGAGAACGAAATCAGAAACGTGCCCGGTGAGAGAGATTCGCGAGAACCTAGTTCAGTGACAGGAATGGCATTCAATGTTTCTTTAATATAATCGATAAAAATTTATTGCAAGCATTTGCAACCGGGAGATGATCGGTGATTAATTGATATTTGTAGTTTGTACTTGTGCTGCAAATGAGCTTCGATTTCCCGTTCTTACCGGAAAGACAGTTTCCAATCTGCTCACGATTCATTATCTGATACCTCAAACATAGTTTACTTAAAACAAACGACTAGTTTGAATAAAACATTAAACATTTTACAATTTAAGTACTACGTATTGAATTTAATAATTAATTAACACCAATTATATTAATTAATTAACACCAATAATATTAATTAATTAACCCATCAACCAAAGTAAAGGCGAAATCGAAATAGCCTGTGATACATTTCTGAAGATGAAACAATTTTTTTAACACGGAGCTGTCCAACGCGACCAAATATGGATACTGAGGTGCTATACAGGATGAAGATAAGGTTTGGAATAACAGGAATATCTGTACACGGATGAACTTAAAAGAAACACGGTTGCACATCTCAATTTTTATTTTTAATACTGTATTTTTTTAGCTAATACTGGTATATCAGTGTGTGCAAGATAAGGAGGGCCACTGTGGGAATTTCCAAAACGGATGCAGATACAGACTTGGTTAAATGAAAGAAAAGTTGCGCACTCAAAAGCTCAAAAAATTGGCTGTTAGACACCTACGAAAATTTTTTTGGTAATTTGGATTTTTCGATATAACATATTATTTTTTCTGGCCTTAATAGTGGACTTACACCAATACCGTTGACACTTCGCCGCAACAACTTTTCATTTTCTTTAACGTAGCGTTGCTAATTTTTGAATTCGACAATCCATCTTTGCGAGACCACCAGCAACTTTTTTTTTAAATACGGTCCTCATTTTCTGATATCATATTCTGAAAGCCCTTTTTATTCCAAACTCAGCGATAAAACGAAACATGCCAACATGTCAAACTTTCTTCTGTGAACAAAAGTAATATTGACAGTGATAGGTGCATCTGCTACTAGTCGAGCAGCTCGTTTCTAAATGGAATCTTACGTTGAAAATAGTTTCTGAATAGAATATAGGAGAGACAAAGTGGTCTTTGGTGTAGCATCTCAGACAGAAGAACAATATTTTTACGTCGTATTTTATAAAGTGTAATAGGCTGATGTGGTCAAACTTTCAACCGAAAACAGAAACTTAAACTTCCCCACTGTAGTTCTTGCAATATTGGAAACCGCAGATAGTATGGTATATTTGTTCTAGATGCCAACAAAGATTCCCTGCGACTGTTACACTAAATGTAGTAAGGGTTGATTTTTTTGGGCAGTATGGTCTTTGGTTTTCTTTAATCAATATTATTGGCTTCTAATAAGTACACTTGGAGAACCTAAATCACCACAACACATATTTCAAAGACCTTACGATAGTTTCGCTGACAACGTCAGCGTCATCAGAGGATGAAAAAAATTCTAAATTAAAATCAACCGCTACTGTGTATTTATATCACACCTAGGTAACGAACTAATCCGAAGTAAAAGTTGTAGTCGCCGACCATCGTTTGCATATTGTGTCAATACTTGAACGGGCGAGGTCGAAGAACTACTTTAGTCTTCTGGTTGACAAAGTTATGAGCTTTTATCTGATCTAAGGATAATGGGCTTAAAATGAAAGGTTCCGAGATATTTAAGGAAGATCCACGTTCTTTTTTATCTAGAAATTTCACTATGTGAATATTGGAGCAACTAAAAAAAGCCGACATGCACATCTGGCGAACAGATTAATAACAGCCGCTCATATTTTTTTAAAAACAAACCGGGTGTTTGGCTCAAAATGTCACCTTTAACAAAGGATAAATAATTCAACTAAAATTCTACATAAAAACAAATATTTATATTGACTTCTTAGATACAAAGAAAACGAAAGGGGGTCTTTAAGTCGATAACCAAATGTAGAGCTTAGTATCTGCATAGACCGGCTGCGTTATTGACAATAATTTATTATTCTGCCAGACAAATCAGGACTGTTTAGCTGTTTAAATGCAAAGTGAAAATAAAGGGCTTGAAATTAAAGGTGCCGCACGATTTAATGAAGTTTTGTTCTTAATCGACCTTGATATATAAATACTTTCTAGGGAATCAAGCATAGTTTGATGTCTAACATTTTTGACAAGTTTTAAATTTTCTTTGTCAATGTGGTGATTATTATCCCATATATGTTGTGCCACACATGATTTGTCCACCGTACCATATCGTAAATGTGCGAGATGTTCACGAAATCTGGTGGCTGTTTCTCTTGGTTTGACCCACGTATTTAAGATTGCAATCTTTGCAACTTCTCATAATTACCCGACATTTCAGTGGCTTCGTCTTTGTCTATCGTATCACCCAAAAAAAATAAATTAAATTACTTTTCGTTGAAAAAGTCAAATGTAAATCGGCTTTCTTAAAAATAGTTTCCAAACCCTTCGTGATACGTGGCTTATAAGGTAGACACACAAATTTGTTCTCTATTTTATCTTTCTTAAATGTCGTACATTCAGATATCATTTTTGTTTGTTCTGTGTTTGTTAACCAATGTACTTTAATTCTATATTAAATCTATTTTTACTTAACGGAAAATTTATCAATCTGTTTACCACGAAATTGAAACTAGCTGTTTTTGTGCAAATGTATGATGTGAATCGTTAGGAATATAACTAATAGTGGCACTTTCCTTCCTGTAGACATCGAATTCAAGCGAGCCATTATTTTCATTTTAATAACTAGTACATCTAGAAAAGAAAGTTTATTGTTGATTTCTATTTCGTGGGTAAATTTTATTGAATCAAATTGACTAGGTATTTAGTTTTTCAGTAAATTCTTCAACCTTGCATATATTTGTGTCAACTACTGCAAAAACATCGTCGACATAACGAAACGACACTCCAGGGAAATACCCATTTTTATTTTTTAAATCCGTCTCAAATCTACTCATAAAAAGGTCTGCAATAATAATAAGTTTTCACATAGTGAGTTATTGGCTTCAAAATTCAAAATAGAATATAAATCAAGGTAAAGGTTTACTTACGGGGCGTGTTCGATTTTTATGAAATTTTGATAATAGACGTGTTTTAGAGTGTAGATGACGAAAATCACAATAAAAATGAGGGCAGAAGCCAACTTTTGGAATTATTTGGAAATTTTTGTTGCAAAAATGTAGGTTATACTCACTTTTGCGTCATGTTTTGGGGTATATCTGGTTTCACATGATCGATCTAAATATACGCACATAATGCGTTAGTACCTTATTTCACTGAACATATTCACATTTCATGGTTTTCACGTTTCGTTTTTAAACAATTTTAATATAAAGTTTTACTTTTTGCAATAATGTCAAACTTCAAAATGTATGACATTAAGTTGACTTTATATGTCAAACGTCAATTTCAAGTTAGGATCAGTTATACGATGAAAAGAAGGATAATTTTCAAAGACATAAACAGTTAAGGGGATGCACTAACTGCGTGAAAATGAATTAGAATAGTGAAATACACCCTTCTTTAGCTTGATATAAAACGAACGACCCCCGAAAATGTGCAAAATATAACAAAAACATGTCGCGAAAGTGAATACAACTTACATTTTTCCTACAAAAATTTCCAAATAACTCCAAAAGTTGGCTTGTGCCCTCATTTTTATTGTGATTTTCGTCATCTACACCCTAAAACACGTCTATATACAAAATTTCATAAAAATAGAACACGCGCGCCGAAAGTAAGCCTTTACCTAAATCAACTCTAACCTAATTGTCTTATCGTTCTTTTAGATGCGCAACTTTCATTAAATTTATTTTAAACAACTTGATATAAACGTACCTTTTTGCATGAGGTTTTGGTTTCAGAAAATCTCCAATCGCTGGCAGAATTGTTACGGGCTTGTAATTTTCACAGCTGTCTTCGAAGCCCTTTCCCATGTACAGGTACCTGTCTGTCCATTTCTTTTCGCCTACCTGCAAGGTAAACAAGACAATGATGACTGAATAATCTTTCATAGTGCATTACCGATTGCTCATTACCGGTACCGAACCTGCACCAAAGCTGTTTCATACCGTTCGGGTGGATTACCTGACGGCTGTTCACCAGGTACATGGTGCTATTACTAGACGATGTAGCTACAGATGTCTCAGAGTGTGAAGAACCCGGTTCCTCAGGTGAAAGGAACTTGACCCTTTCACACCATAAGTTCCAGAACATCTATTCGGTATGTAAAGAAAAACAAATCTTGTAATAATCAACTTAACTACTTAATAACTAATAACTATGTAAAATCAAGAGCTATTACCAATATAAGGGAAGATTAAAATTAAATATAACTCGCCAGGGGAGATATTTAAAGAAAAAGTAAAATTTTTAGGGCAAACAAGTGAACCATTTACCCTATAACAGACAAAAAACGGCAGTGCGTGCTTGTTCGCGGAACACCAGGTGACGTACTGTCCACAAACGTACGAAACTATATCGCAGATGTACCAAATCATTTTTGGACGTATCGTAAGTTTTAGGGTCAAAACTACAGATTTATTTGGGTAATTTGAAAACCGCAGTAATTAGCAAAAAAATTTGGGACGCAGCAAGTGCGTTATGGTAGTGAATTTTTATTAAATGCTTCAAATTTAAATAACCCAATTTTCTATAAACTTAGACGTTTGAATTTTAATACGTAGTAAGGTCTTTCCCAAGGCAAGATATTCACAAAATTTCATTAAAATAACTTTGTAATTTTCGGAGAAAAGAATTTTTTTCGAAAGAAAATTTAAATTTGAATAACCCAATTTTCTCTTAACTTAGAAAGTTGAATTTTGGTACGTAGTAAGTTCTCTCCTGAGGTAATATATATACTAAATTTAATTAAAACAGCTTTGTTACTTTCGGAGAAAAAAATTTTTTCGAAAGAAAACTCAAAATTTTCTCGGAAAACCCCGTCCGATTTTTCTGACTAACGAACTCATCCAAGCCATTAACAAAAGAAAGGCACTTGACAAGTTTCATCGAAATCGGTTAATTATTTTTTGAGTTAGCGGTTGGATACATACTCTAGCGTATATAATAAATATGTCCTTGAGTGAGGGAGTGTTTCCAGATGTCTTCAAGAATGCTCTTGTCATACCAGTCTACAAGTCTGGCAGTCAAATAGATGTTTGCAATTACAGGCCGATATCTTTGATTAGTGTTTTGGCAAACGTTTTTGAGCATATATTAAAGACGAGAATAACTTATTATCTCAAAAAATACAACATATTGTCTGATAAACAGTTTGGTTTCCGAGAGTCTAGGTCGGCGGAAGATGCGATGATTAAATTGATGTCAAATGCTGATGAAATTCTAGATAATGGACTATCATCCATGTGTGTGATTTTTGACCTGGCTAAGGCCTTCGACACGGTAAACCATGATAAGTTGCTATTACTACTGAGTGACATAGGCTTCAGAGGAACCCCGTATAATCTAATAAAGGATTACCTATCCAACAGACAGCAGACGGTTAGAGTAGGCCATGTTGTTGGTGCGCCCCTTCCGTTCCTCTGTGGAGTACCACAGGGTACGGTATTGGGTCCCATACTATTTAATATCTACGTAAATGATTTATTTACAGTTAAGACCGTGGGAGAAGTTGTGGGCTTTGCAGATGATACTGCCGTATTTTATAGTGACACTGATTGGCACAACCTGAAAAGAAAAGTGGAAAACGACTTGAAGAACATAGTAACTTTTTTTAGCAGCAGACTGCTTACCATAAATTATACTAAAACAAAGTTTATTCCATTCTCGTGTTACAGAAATAACCAACCTGAGTACGACTATATAGATGTAATACAGGGTTCTGACACTTTTAGTATATCGTCTTGTAGGACGGTAAGGTATCTCGGAGTTGTAGTTGATTGCCATCTGAGGTGGGACCATCACATGGAGTATCTTGTAAAAAATTGAGGAGTATCTTGTTTAGCGTGAGGACTTTGAAAAAGGTATTTACATGTGATTATTTACGGATTATCTACTGCGCTCTTGTGGAGTCACATCTCAGGTACGGAATTGCGGTGTGGGGAGGAGTCGCGGATGCTCACCTGAAGGTGATGTATGAAAAACCATTGCTATATTCGTCAGACCAGTTATATCGGGACGTTAAACATTTTGACGTGAAGCAGTTGTATCTGGGCTCTATTGTGACATGGCAGTTCAAAAATAGAAATGTCTTAAACACAGTGGATTATCCTTATAGTACAAGGTTAAAGGAAACCTCGGGTAGTATACCGAGAAGCAAGAAATCTATAGGGCAGAGATCGCTGACTTACCTTGCTCCAAGATTGTACTTCAGAATTCCACCTGAGATTAGGGAATTACACTCCGTCAAGCTCTTCAAGGCAAGAATCAGGCGGTAGATAGCATCACTACCTAGAGGCGAAGTCCATGGGTTGATTGATTTAAGTATTTTGATTTTGGTTTAGAATCGGTTGTTGCTTATGTGGAGGATCGGTTGACGGGCTCGATAGTTCAGAGGTGTTCTTGATTGCAATGAGTGTAGATGGGTGAATGCAGGTAATGTATGTCCGCATCTGCGCTTAAATATGTGTGTGTGTATATGTGATGGTGTGTGTGGGTTTGTGACTGTGTACATGTGTGTGTGTTTGAGACTGTATGTGTGTGTGTATTTTCGCGTGAGTATGATTGTGCAACTGTAAGCTTGTCTGTGCGCTTTCAGGTGCATTTATGTCTGCAAAGGGATGTTCATTGTGCACGCCGCCTTTGGCGTACTGATATGTGTGGGACATGTACGGCTGACGGCAGGGTCAAGCGAGCAAAACAGGGGACAACGGTGTCAAATTTTAAGTATTTCCACTAACAAGGTTCGCCTTCAGTGGATTGTTTAAATTATGTATTGTTGTGACTCATTTTACTAAGAATTATTTGTCCTATTTAATAACCTGTACTTTTTTCATATTCTTGTAACTTGTATTGTTTTGTAACTAATGTGCAACAATAAATATTATTATTATTATTACACACACACACACACACACACACACACACACACACACACACACACACACACACACACATATATATATATATATATATATATATATATATATATATATATATATATATATATATATATATATATATATATATATATATATATATATATATATATATATATATATATATATATATAAACATCAAAAAATTGAAACTGACCCCGGATATGGGTTCTAGGGGTCCTAGTTCGCACTCATTTGAAAGAATTTTTGCAAAGTCTCACCATCGATACCTCTCTAATAGTGCATTTTTTTAAATAAAAATTCACTAAAATCATATTGTACCACCCGTATGGTTTATTAAAACCTTAAACTTTTAATTTACTAGCAATTAGTATAACTCGACAAAGGAGTCACAATACTCCATGAGGTCCCAGTGGAAGAGTTCATCCTCAGCCTACTCACAACTAGATTAGATTAGATCATGATATAATGACTTAGAAGAGCTATGATATTGCGCATAGGCCCCGCCCTCTCCTATGACGTCACGTGGTGAGTAACATTATAGTAGTCCAACTACACACTTAAAACAAAGTAATTCGCAATCAAAAAGCTTCTATACGCCAGTTTAATGCGGTTGAAGTTATATTACACTTCGTCGCCTATATTGCCTTTTTCAGATGTATAGAACGCAGCACTAAATTTAATCTTTTTCATTTTTATATTACATATATATACGCACAAGACAAGTATAATAATTAAGGGGAGCCCTGAATTAGCATTGGGGATACACAAGGGGATACACAAACTTAAAAAGTAGAGAAGACGTTCGCAGGCATTTAGAGGGCGTTAACATTCATAAACTTGATTTGATCATTATTTCACAAAATGACAGTATAGTATTCTGATCTCAAAAGATTACTTTCAACTGTATGCACTAAAATATTAGTAAAATACGTAATTTGTTAAGAGGTTGTGATGAAACGTCGAACTCCACTATACGCCAGAATATTATTGTTGCATTGGACTCACCACTTGACGCCATGCGCGTGACAGTTCTAAAAATAGATAGTCTCATTATCATATCTCTCGTTATTTGTATCATGAGATTAGATGTCTCATAAAGTCTATGAGAATGCAGAGAAACCAGTTTCACTTATTTCAATATTTTTCTGGTGAATTATAAGAAATTTACAGACTTTTATATATCAGGTCTCAGGTCTGTTGTAATTGTTCTAAAAATCAGATTTTATCTTACCTTAAAAAGTGACTGGGTATGCCACATCTGTGTACTACAAACTTCTTTCTTAAAAGTAAGATTATTTAAAAAATACTACACCAACAACTTAAAGCTTACATAAAATATCACAATATAGTTTTGTCAACTGTCTAAATGACATATTATATTATTATAGCAACCTGATGACAGACTCAAGGTTTATGGATATAATAGGTTGCATTGTAACCTTCGACCAATCAGAGATTAAAGCGGGAAACCGTCACATGTATTCCCAATTTAAATCTAGTGGAAAAATTGTGCACTGAATATTGAAATCAGACGGTATTTTTATGTTCGTCTTTTCAAAGTTATGTTCTTTTTGAATAACTTATGACAAGATTAAACATTTAATAATAAGTTAAAGTTAAGATTTTTTTCACATAGTAACAGAAAGTATTGAAGTTTTAGGATATTAATCGATTTGAAGTTAGTGGATTTAATTAATTGGTTCATCTTCAGAAGAGTTGAAAAAATTAATTATTATTTAAATTGTGTTAGCGCAATAAGTAAAATAATAATATAGATACCTATCATAATACTTGGTAAATTTGTGGATGAGCTCACGGAGGGCTTTTAGCATTTTTCAGAAATGTGCTTAGAAACCCCTTTAGATGCATAAACCAGAAAAACATTTCTTACAAACAACCCCCAAGAAAATTACGGGACCAGGGGTGAATAGGGGTGATAGGCAGGGAAGAGGAATCTACTTGTCAAATTATAAATATGGCAGGTATTTTTCCCTATTAATTGCTTGTTTTACTCAACCCATCCAGTTTTTGCAAACAATAAACAACAAAAAAGGTTTTTTAAAACAAATTTGTAGTTATCCGCGAAGCTCATTATGTTATTTTTCTTTAGTTTAGTACCCTCGGTGCGTTTACATAGGTGTTACTATGGTTCAAGATTTAAGATTGTAGATCAATGGGAAATTTATTGAGCTATCGAATGTGAAATATTTTTACGAGAATTTTCTACCATAACATACTTGCTGCACCCAGACCCTTTCCAACACTTATTTATGGTTGTTGTATTCATACCTTTTGAAAATGACAAGGGCGGGGGGGGTGGTTGGGTTGGGTGGGTGCTAGTTTGCACTCGTTTGAAGAAATCTTTTTAAAATAAAAAAGTCGCGGTCTCATCTTAAACCAATTTGTTCTACGAAAATTAGCTAAAAATTATAGACCGTTAAACAACAAACGTAACTAAACCTACAGCCGAAGCATTAGGGAAATGGTCTACTTGAAATTAATTTTCTGTAAATATTTTAGTAAAATAAAGGACAATGATGGTTGAAGCTAAAACTTAAGGATTTGCAGAACACTCTTTTTGCGACATTGTCTACATAATCGGCATTTGTTTCAGGTTTTTTGCCTAAATATTGCCAATTTTGACGTTTCAAATCGCGACTTTGACGTTTTGAGGAAAACCACAATTTTTTTTTCTTTAAAAGCCTATAACTTTTTTGTCTTTTAACCTACATAATGTTGGTACGTGGGTGATTATTTACAATACAAACATGCGTACCAAATTTGATTGCTCTTACTTTGTTATATATATATATATATATATATATATATATATATATATATATATATATATATATATATATATATATATATATATATTATATTTATATATATTATATTGTTAATATAAATTTTTTCCTAAAGAAAACACAACATTTTCCGGGAAAACCTCGGCCGATTTTCCTGGCTAACAACTCTCTCTCAGGGCTGCAACTAAATTCATCTGTTACATTTACCGGTCACCTTCTGACAACAACTTTGTCCAGCTCTTTGACTACCTTTCTGAAAAAACCGACCATCTTTCTGAATATCCTTCCTCCGAGGTCACTATTCTTGCTGACTTCAATGTCCATAATAAGGAATGGCTAGGATCCTCAAAAACCGATCCACAAGGAAGAGCAGCGGAGGCCTTTGCAGTCAGCAATTCTTTAGCCAATATGGTTCAGCAACCTAGTTACTTTCCTCGCATCCCAACACACAGCTCAAATCCCTTCGATCTCCTTCTTACTACAAATCCTGACTGCTATAAGATATCAGTCACCGCCCCCCTGGGTCGTTCAGACTGCGCAATGCAACCCGAGGTCACCCAGTCATCACACCCACGTATCGTTTGGCACTACAACTACGCGAACTGGGACTAAATGCGAGATTACTTTTCCTCATTTCCATGGGCGTCTGTCTGCTTCTCCCATCCTGACCCCTCTGATATCTCACAAAACGTCACCGAAATTATCCAAAATGGCATGGAATTATCTATTCCACGTACACAGAAAACCTATTCAGCCACTCAAAAGCCCTGGTTCTCTAAATCCTGTGACAAGGCCAGGCTTGAAAAAGTCAAAGCTCACAAAACGCTTTTACACAATCCCAGTCAAGAAAACCGTCAAGCATTTAACAACGCAAGAAACCGGTATGTCCGCATTCTTTCTGAGGCAAAAAACTCGTTAAATAACCACAGCAAAAACAAAGTCCTCTCAAGCTCCAACGGCAGCAAACCCTTCTGGACTCTTGCTAAATCTATTGAAAATAATTTCTGCAAGAGCACGTTCCCACCTCTTGTCTCAGGGGATGAAATTGTTTCTACCGCCCTGGGCAAGGCTGAACTTTTTGCCTCGCTGTTCGCTGTAGATTCTACTCTCAACCCACCTCCAAATGTTCAACCACCAACAGTCCCCAATGTCGCGCATAAAATGACGGATATCATTTTCAAAACTAAAAAGATACGAAAGATGCTCACTTCTTTTAATACCAGGAAAGCCTCTGGCCTTTACGAGATCCCAGCAATTGTTCTCAAAAAATGCGCACCAGAACTTGCTCCTGTCCTGACTCGTCTGTTTAAGACATCTTACAATAGAGGCATATTCCCTAGTAACTGGAAAACTGGTCGAGTACAACCCGTCCCCAAGAAAGGATCCAAAGCGCTTCCTAGAAAGTACAGGCCTATTTCTCTCCTTTCAGTCGTCTCTAAAGTGATGGAAAAGTATATAAACACCGAATTACTAAAATTTCTTGAAAAACACAGTCTAATCCAGGACAGGCAGTATGGATTCCGTCAGCGCAGTTCAACTGCCGACCTCCTTTCCTTTGTCACCCATTCTTGGAACAAGTCTATGGAACTACACGGTGAATCCCAGATTGTCTCTCTAGACATATCCAAAGCATTCGACCAGGTCTGGCACGCAGTGCTGCTTAATAAACTTCCGGCCTATGGCCTACCACCAAAACTCTGTACCTGGACAGTAAATTTCCTCTCCAACCGGAGCATTTCTGTTGTCGTGGATGGCCATTCCTCTAAACTGTATCTAATTAATGCAGGAGTTCCACAAGGTTCAGCTTTAGCCCCTTCTTTGTTTCTTCTCTACATCAATGACCTCATCTCTAGCACATCCAAACCAGTTCACAGTTACGCGGACGACAGCACCCTCCACCCAAATATACAATATTCTAAGCCTGTCTCTTAAGCCCAATTAGATGAGGATGGCAGACTCATAGAGGGTTCTGGCTCCGTGGATCTCCAAAAAATATTAGACTGGGGAAGTAGAAATCTTGTAAAATTCAACCCCACCAAATCACAGTCTTGCTTTCTTTTTCATAAGAGATACACAAACCCTACACCCATCACAATGAACAACCAAGTTATTCAAAGTAATGAGTCCTTTTCACTTGTTGGCATTTCTGTGGATCGGAATCTGAATTGGGAGCAACATGTCACATCAATTGCAGAAGCGGCTGCTAAGAAATTAGCTTTCCTCTTTCGGGCTAGCAAATACTTTTCACCAGCTAATCTCTATACCTTATATACTTAACAAATAAGACCAAACCTCGAATACTGCTCCCACATCTGGGGTGCTGCTGCCGCTTCTACACTCGCTATCCTGGACTCCATTCAGAAGAGAGCTATACGTCTCATCGGTGACCCTACCCTCACCCAAAGGCTACCATCCCTTGCCCACCGACGTGCCGTTGGTGACCTCTCTCTCTCTTTTATAGATATCTGCACGGACAGTGCTCAGACGAGCTTTCTTCCATAGTTCCTCCATCTGTTGCCCCCAACAGATCTACCAGGGGAACAGAGAAAATGCACCCTTTTACTGTCCAGGTCACCAGACATAGAACATCTTGTTATGCCCGCTCTTTTGTCCCGAGGACTTCAAAGTTGTGGAATTCCTTGCCGGCACATGTTCTTCCTTCTCCTCCGAACCTACAAACCTTCAAGTCCAGAATTAACAAGTTGCCTCTTTCCTCCTTGTCGACACCCACGGTACGTTAGTATTTAGGCTTTAAGCCCTGGTGGTAACCTCTAGAATTGGACTAGGAGGTTGCGGGTTCGAGTCCCGTATTCAGACAGTCGGTCCTTTTCACTCGAATGTAGAAAAGCTGGCTTCTGATGAGTTATGTGTGGTGTCCTTTGTCTATATTTGTATGTCCCCCCGTACAAGTCTAACACTTCTGGGTGCGGAGTTTGTCTACTGTGATGTCATTTTATATATATATATATATATATATATATATATATATATATATATATATATAAACATATAAAAGTTGAAACTGACCCTGGATATGGGTTCTAGGGGTCCTAGTTTGCGCTCATTTGAGGAAATTTTTCAAAATTCAAAATTCGGGATCTCTTAATTAGTGAATTTTTTAAAGAAAACTTACTAAAACGATAGAAGTTTATTACTAGAAATGGATGACATTGCTAGGCACTGAAAAGCCTGTCTAGAATAGTTATGTCACCGTCAGGAAATTAAGAAGAGTATTTAGAGTATATTGAGAAAATATGATGAACCTAAATAAATCCAATGTATAAAGAAGGAAACGGTAACAAATTTCCAATTTGTAATCGCCTACTGTAAAATTAAATTCTTTTGTCTGAAGTCACATAAAATTAACCCAAGGTCCTTCTTTAAAAGATATTTCTAGAGTTAATTTTCTCGCGCAGCATTACGTTTACTGAAAAAAATCAGCAGTTATTAAGCATTAATTGTTGTTGCCTTTACTTGAGGAAACCGTTCCATATTAAATACAGATGAAGATACTTCTTCTCTGGTTTCACAACTGCTTGTGTTATTCTTTGTAACCGGTTTCGCCCTTTTGCGATGTTGTTACATAAAAGACAGCAAGTAATTGTGAAGCAAGAGAAGAAGTTTCTTCTCCGGCTTCAATTCAAAAATTACTTATTTTTTACGTAATACAGTCCTATTGTTTTTGTAATAAACATACTGACACTAATTCTGTCCGAAAAAATCGAATCATAATAATATTGATAATATTTGCGCTGTGGTTTATGATTTATGGCACTCTTGATGTTTTTGCACAGCATAGCTGTTCTCGATGCTATGGGTTTTGTATGGCAACAGTCTTCCATTAAGGAAACGATACCTTGTAAAAAGCTATTATTCTTCATATAAAGGCAATATAAAGTATCGGTTGTACCTACTTTACCATTATTGCCACAATAACTAATTATTTATTTTACATGATATAAATTTAAACATCTATTTAACTCAAAACAAAATGTACCAAATTTGAGGACAGTAACTTCAATTGGAACACACAATGTAAAGTTTATAGCAATTAAGGTGGGTGTTCAGAATTATCTAGTTATATTTACCTTAGTGTAATTAAAAGATACAAAAAACTTCGTTTTAACACTAAAATATTAAGCGGTTCAAACACTGATCTCACATAAAACCACAGAAGACTTGTTGTCTGGTAAATGTTGAAGCTGAGCAACATCCACAAGATAAAGTTATTTTAATCACTTTATACTGGTGGGACAACAGTTTATTTATGTGTTTATTGTAATAATCACCCTGGACATCAATTAATACGATGATCACACCATAAATGTAAATAATGTGTGCTAAAAAACAATTAAGACATTATGTTTATTTACACTACAATACAATAGACAGCTACAGAAAAACAAAGATAACCTAGGAGTGTTTTTGCAATTATACCAAGAAAGGTGGCTTCGTAAGGATATAAGAGTATACAGGTGGTTCATAAGTGGTGAGCAAAAATGAAACCCCATGTTCTTTGAACAATTTTAGAGAGGGTATGTCCTATAAAAAATTTTCCTATAATGCTTCATTTTAAAGATACAGGGTGTTGAAGTTGAATTTCAAAAAATGAAATTTCCTAATTTTTTAAGAAGTAGTACATATATTTTGCTGAAACTTCGCATGTGTAGGCTGCTATGGAAGGCGCGTATTCTACCATAACAATTGAATCAGCTAATCCAGCAGTAACGCGCGTACCCACATGTCATTGGTTATCCCTCAAGAAAAAAACGGGTACGCCAATGATGTTTTTTTTTATTTTATTTTTTTTGAATCTTACCTGTATTCGTGAACAAAATGACTTTCTTGATAATTTTCTGTACGACGCTTATTTTACGAGTAAGCAATGAATCAGGTAAGTGTTTTAGAGCACAGTTCATGATTTTTAACCAGTCGTTGTTTGGTAGAAAATCGCAATGATACACTTTTATCAGGCTTATAGTAATTTATTTATTACAATAAATGTTCAAAAATGCCTCCATTGGCCTGAATACACGCACGACATCTTTTTAATATGGAAAATTTAATGTCTTGAGGATTCATTGTTGCTTGAATATGACGAAAAGCATAATCAGTTGTTGTAGCTGCTCTGGTGTATTTATTTGTTCACTGTAGACCAGTCGCTTAAAATCACCCCAAAGATAGAAGTCAAGTGGGTTTAAGTCCAGTGATCTTGCAGGCCAATGTATTGGTCCAATTCTGCCAATCCATCTTTCATTATAATGTTCATCTAGCCATGTAACAACGTTTCGACTATGATGCGCTGGTGCACCGTCATGCTGGTACCACATTATACCTCTTGTTGCTAGTGGAATGTCATCTAGAATGTTTTCTACACGATTTTCTAGGAGCGCTAAGTACGAAGATCCATGTAAACGTTGTGGCATGACTTCCATGAACAGTGAGCCGTTAAAAATACCACACCATAAATTAATGGAAAATCTATGTTGAAATGTGCGAGTCCTTGTTGCATCTGGATTTTACAATGACCAGACATGCTCATTATGAGAATTATAAATACCATTTCTTGTAAATGTTGATTCGTCAGACCAGAAGATTAGGTTAGGGAATAAGATATTTTGATTGTTCATTTCCAACATCCATTCACAAAAGACTCGTCGATGCACATTATCTCCAGGTAGAAGGCAATGAACATTCTGTCGATGATATGGATGTAAGGCTTCTCGATGTAAATTTCTCCATACAAAGCTTTGAGAATATTGTAACTGCGTGGCAATCCTCTGAGTACTTATAGAAAGTTGATCCATCACTGCATCCACCACTCTCTCTTCGTCTTCAAGTTGATGTTGTCTTCTACCATTAGCTCTAGCGTCAGGACGTTGTCCAATACCACACTGCCGAAGTCTTGAAAACGATCGAGAAAAAACCCTTGGTGTAGGTTGACGGCGAGTGGGAAACCTACGTTGATATTCCCGACAAGCAGCTAGAGCATTTCCATCAGCATATCCGTAGATAAAAATTATATCTGCATACTCTTCTGAGGTATACTTCATTATAAGAAGTAAAAGAGTAGAAAATTTTGCAATTTTATAAAGTTTACCACTTACACCTATTCAAAATAATAACTTGTTAACCTAAACGTCAAGTGACACTTAATGACAACTTTGGCAAACCAGACTACTACTTACTAAAATACAACAAAGATAATCGTCGTACAAAAATTTATCGACATTAAATTTTCCATATCAAAAAGATGTCGTGCGTGTATTCAGGCCAATGGAGGCATAAAAGTGTATCATTGCGATTTTCTACCAAACAACGACTGGTTAAAAATCATGAACTGTGCTCTAAAACACTTACCTGATTCATTGCTTACTCGTAAAATAAGCGTCGTACAGAAAATTATCAAGAGAGTCATTTTGTTCACGAATGAAAGTAAGATTAAAAAAATGAAAAAAAAAACATTGGCGTACCCGTTTTTTTCTTGAGTGGTAACCAATGACATGTGGGTTGGGCGCGCCACTGCTAGATTAGCCGATTCAATTGTTATGGTAGAATACGCGACTTCCATAGCAGCCTACACATGCGAAGTTTCAGCAAAATATATATTTTTTTAAATTGGGAAATTTTATTTTTTGAAATTCAACTTCAACACCCTGTATCTTTTTAATGAAGCATTATAGGAAAATTTTTTATAGGACATACCCTCTCTAAAATTGTTCAAAGAACATGGGGTTTCATTTTTGGTCACTACTTATAAATCACCTGTATTTACTGATACCTCTCTTGATTAGTGCAAGGAGAATAATATATTTCTATTAGTCGACTAGTCAAATAGTGAATCAGTCGCTATTCGAATAAACCAATTATTCGATAGTGTTTGGCTAGTCGACTGGTACATAAAGAAAGCTTTTAATTATAAAGCTGCAAAAATAAGAAACGTGATATGAATGTGTGACAAAAACCCAAAACTTATCTACAAAACATTATGAAACATCACTGGTCTGGAACACGCGCAATGTATAATGTATTTCCGCAATATTTCAATCCAGTGGATGGTAGTAACCCCCGACAAAAACTCAAAACGATACAAATTTCTACCGCAACGACTTGAAATAGAAAAAAAACTCTGGACGCAGCAAGTGCGTTATGGTAGTGAATTTTTATTAAATGCTTCAAATTTGAATAACAAATTTTTCTATAAACTTAGAAAATTTAATTTTGGTATGTAGTAAGGTCTTTCTTAGGACAAGATATCCACCAAATTTCATTAAAATAACTGTAAATTTTGGAGAAAAAAAATTTTTTGAAAGAAAATATAAAATTTTAATAACTCAATTTTTGATAAATTGAGAAAGTTAAATTTTGTTACTTAGTAAGGTCTATCCCAAGGCAATACATGTAAATTTCATTAAAACAGCTTTGTCATTTTCGGAGAAAAATTTTTTTTTTGAAATAAAACTCAAAACTTTCCCGGAAAACCCCGTCTGATTTTCCTGGCTAACGAACTCATCCAAGCCCTTATTAAAAGAAAGGCACTTGCCGAGTTTTATTGAAATCGGTTAATTATTTTTCGAGTTATCAGACGGATATATATATATATATATATATATATATATATATATATATATATATATATATATATATATATATATATATACATATATATATATATATATATATATATATATATATATATATATATATATATATATATATATATATATATATATATATATATAAACATAAAAATTGAAACTGACCTCGGATATGGGTTCTAGGGGTCCTAGTTCGCGCTCATTTGAAAATTTTTTTGCAAAGTCTCACCGTCGATACCTCTCTATTAGTGATTTTTTTAAAAATAAAAATTCACTAAAATCAAATAACAGAGATAGCTTGCTCTACTCGCAATTGTCTTTAGAAAATCAAATTAAAGATCTCAATTTACCAAGAAAAACTTCAACTACCATAATTAGAATGAGATTTAACCACGGTAGATATAAATCTCATCTGCATCGAACTGGCATGGAGGATCTTACTGCAACTGCGATGGAACCTCTATCTGCGACTTGGACCGCCTAGTATTTTCACGTTACCGATTAACACGCTACGAATTGACTTATGCATTTATTAATAATAACAATGTTTACAGTGAGCGACATCTGCTGGTCAAACGTGAAAATATAAAACCATTGAGACCAAGAATTGAAATGTTAGTCAATAAAAGTGAGAATGAGAACTACAAAGTCATTGAATAATACGAGATTTTGAAGCTGCGGTCAATAGAAATATAAATAACCAACAGCAACCACACACTTATGATTTAAACATGTTTCAAATTTGAATAGCTCAATTTTCTGTAACCCTAGAAAGCTGAATTTTGGCACATAGTTAGGTATTTCCCAAAGCAATATGTAGACCAAATTTTATCGAAATTTTCGGAAAAAAAATTTTTTTTGAAAGAAAACTCAAAATTTTCCCGGAAAACCCCGTCCGATTTTCCTGGCCAACGAACTCATCCAAGCCATTAATAAAAGAAAGGCACTTGCCGAGTTTCATCTAAATCGGTTAATTATTTTTTGAGTTATCAGACGGATACCTATATATATATATAATATATATATATATATATATATATATATATATATATATATATATATATATATATATATATATATATATATATATATATATATATATATAATATATATATATATATATATAAATATATATATATATATATATATATATATATATATATATATATATATATATATATATATATATATATATATATATATATAAGCATATAAAAATTCAAACTGACCCCGGATATGGGTTCTAGGGGTCCTAATTCGCGCTCATTTGAAAGAATTTTTGCAAAGTCTCACCATCGATACCTCTCTATTAGTGAATTTTTTTAATAAAAATTCACTAATACCTTAGTTCACATAAATGCAAATCGCTTTCCTTCACTTGTAGTCTTGGCCAGAAAATATTTAGTAATTGCTGCTAAGTGAAAATTGGAACCTGTGATGATCACTGATAAGATCACTTGTCGAACCCAAATCACAACAACCAATTTTAATAAACCTAACGATCGTTTCACTAAAAAAGTGGCCGTCATCAGAAGATAAAACATTCTAAACGTTTGACGACTACAACTATGTTTATATTCTGTGGAAGTACTTGGACTAGACGCTTGACCGTGTTTTAAACAAACTTTCACTGCTTATTTACTGGAAATTTCTTCTATCCTAATTTCGTTTATTTGGATTCTCATGCTCATTGTCGGCATCTCTCGTAAAGTGGTAAATCAATAAACTGTACATAGGCAGAGGTGCCGAATTCACACAACTCTAATTATTACTGTATTTAGTGGTATGTCCTGGTTGTCTAACATTTTTGGCTAATTTTAAGTTCTCTTTATCTACGTGGTGGTAATCATCCCAAATATTTCGGACCATCTATCTATCGCACCGTATCTTAGTTGTGCTAAATAATGTTTAAATCTAATTTCAATACATCTTTTAGTTTGCCCGACGTATTTAAGATCACAATCTTTACAACTCTCTTCATAGATCCTTAACAGCTTAGTGGTACTCTCCTTGTCTCAAATTTTTTAAAGTATCCTTTTTGTCGAAAATGTGGCAAATTGGCTTTCTTATAAATGCCCTCTAGACTCCTCGTGGTTCGTGGTGCAAATGGTAGACTATCAAAGTTATTTTCTGTTTTCTATTTTCTAAAGGTCGTTGATTCTGCTAACATTTTGTTTTGTTTTCTGTTTGCTTATTAATTTATCCACTAGACAAACAGCGTATTATATTATCCACATTCTTAATATACCATAATTCTATTTGCACTTAAAGGACATTTTTACTTATTCACACAAAATTCTAACTATTCATTTTTGTGCGTATGTATTAAGTGAGTCATTCGAAAGGTGACCGACTGGTAGTTTCCTTTCTATAGACCTCGAATTGCTACTTCAACATCCTCAGAAAAAATGTTTTTAGTTGCTGGAAATATCATAAACGCAAAACGGATGTGCCTCAAGGAAGAAACTATAGATGCTCCCGTATTTTTGTTCAACAATTTTAAATGATGTGTTAATTTCTCTCACATTCAATAAGTGAAGATTAAAACCTGTGATGAGCACTGCTAAGTACAATTTGGAGAACCCAATTTATCACGATATAGTTTTTAGACCTGATTATCGTTTCGCTAACAAAGTTAGTTTATTCATCCCTCTGATGACGCTAAGCTTGTTAGTGAAACGATTGTCAGGTCTAAAAACTGTACTGTGATGAATTGGGTTCTGCAAATTGTATTTGTTTGTCTCATATTGTCATTTAGTTAAAAAAAATGGACGTCTCCGGTAAAGATCTGTCGTCATGTACCGGCTTTTTTGTGAATCTTCATTAAGAAGAGATAGAGAGGTATGGTGGGTGAGATTTTTGAAAAATTTCTTCAAATGAGCTCAAATTAGGGCCCATAGAACCCAAATCCAAGGTCAGTTAAAAAGTATATGTAATATATATATATATATATATATATATATATATATATATATATATATATATATATATATATATATATGTATCCAACCGATAAAAAATAATTTACCAATCGAAACCAAATTTGGCAATTCTCTTCATTTTATTAATAGCTTGGATGAGTTCGTTAAACAGTTTTGACACTAAAATACTTTTGGAACAAAATGAAAAAAACTGTTCGAAAACGTAGTATCTTTTAAATTACTAGAAATATTAAACTAAAAGACGACAGGCAGGTACACGTTGTACAAGTCGTCCTACATACCAAATTTGAACTCAATTGGTTTAGTAGATCTTGAGTTATAACTAAATAAAAAATCAATAATCTACTATATGACCTGAAATTACCTCTAAATGGATGCCTGTTAGACAAGGTCAGACAGATAAATCAGGATTCCGCTGCAATTGCAAGCAAAATCTCCAAATTAATCTTTAAACGGACAGGCTACGAAAATATGTCACAATAAACACTCGGCGGGGTTGCCATTTACAACTCTTATCTAAATCTGTAGATATCAGCAAAATGTCAATAAATAGAAATTTTAATGAAAGTGATTCAATTTGTTTAAAAGCAATCTAGAATTACGTTTTAGTATATTATAATTATATTATACATATAAATATTAATCTTCCTATTTTCACTGTATTTAAAAGCCATCTCCATCTCTCTAGTTTAATCTGACAGCACCACTATTTGTCATCTGTTAGCTGACAGAAGTCATGAGAGAAACGTGTACGTTCTGCGCATAACCTCGAATTCGACTCCGCTAATACCCTAGAATCTCAGAATTGAAACAACTACCTATATGAAACGGTTAATACAAATAGTAGGTAAATAATAACCCAATTTTTAATTTTAACATAACTTTAATAAATGCCTTCGGGCGTCGACTGTGACTGTAGTATATTATGATTCTAACATCCAATCAAACAAATAATATAGTGGTTGTCTACATCAGATTTAGGTTCTTAATCAATGCATGTAGGTACTGAAACAAAATTATTTCAAGAAGAAATATACCTATCTCTAATATAAGTATAATACCTAGGATACCTAGGTACTTATGGTTTCTTTGCTCTTAGCTTTTACTCTTTATGGAACATTTAAAGTAAATGAAACTACATAATATCATGAAGCAGTTTAAATTACATATATAATCAGATGTACAGTGTAAATTATTAAAATTAAAATTTCAAAACTTTGTACTGTATATATTTATTGCATTTAGAAAAAGTATGGATACAGTAATAGTAAATAAGTGTTGAAAAGAGTTTAGGTGCAGCAAGTGAGTTATGGTAGCGAGTTTTTGTAAAAATATTTCAAATAGTCATAACTCAATTTCTCATTAAACTAGAATGTTCAGTTTTGATATATAGTAAAAGCCATATAAAGGCAGCGTGGGTACTACTTTTTTTTAAAAACCTTTTCTGTTATTTGGTTTGCAGAAACCGGTTCGATTGAGTTGACTAAAATTGATCTTCCAAGCGATTAATAAAGAAAAACACCTTCCACGTTTATAATTCAGCAAGTACATCCCCTTTGGAAATAAAAATTAAATTTTTGGTAAATTTGCAGTTTAGCACACGGGCGACTTCTAGAAAAAAAATCAGAAACATGCTTAGAACCCTTTCTGGGTACATATATTACAAGAAAAATTTCTTGCAAACGGCCCCTAAGAAAGTTACAGGACGACGAGTGAATATGAGCAGGAAAGAAAATAAAAAGGAAATGTGAGCGGAAAGTTCGTAAAAACCTGGACCTCTCTCTCTCTCTTTCTTTCTCTCTCTCTCTCTCTCTCTATATATATATATATATATATATATATATATATATATATATATATATATATATATATATATATATATATATATATATATAAGCTACCTTTTACTCATTTTGCAGATATATTTCCTTAAAATCCTGAGGCCGGTTTCAGACTTTATATGTTTATATATATATATATATATATATATATATATATATATATATATATATATATATATATATATATATATATATATATATATATATATATATATATATTTATGTGTCACACCTATAACCAAAAAAATAATGGACCGATTTTGATAAAACTTGGTGAGTACCTTCCTTTCGCAAGTGGATTGGATAAGTTCGTTAGCCAGGAAAATCCGCCGAGGTTTTCCCGGAAAACTTTGTGTTTTCTTTCGAAAAAAATCGAAAAAAAATTATATATCCGGAATTAACAAAGTAAGGGCAACCAAATTTCATACGCGGGTTTATATCATTATAAGTAAGTTACCTACCAAAATTTAGCTCTGTAAGTTAAAGGAAAAAAGTTACAGGCATTTAAAGAAAAATAAATTTGGGTTTTCCTCAAAACGTCAAAGTCGCGATTTTAAACGTCAAAATTGGTAATATTTCGGCAATGATCCTGAAACTAATATGAGCTATGGTAGGAAAATGTCTCAAGAATAATGTTTTACAAAGCCTGAAGTCTTAGTTTCAATCGTCATTGTCCTTCATATTTTACTAAAATATTCCCAGAAAATTCATTTCAAATAGACCCTTTCTCTGATGATTTGGCAGTAGTGTTGGCTATAGAGTTTATCGGTTAATGTCATTTTTGTCGAATTTTCGTAAAAAATCTTTTAAGTTCAATACATCCGTTATTATGGACGATATGAAAAAATTTTTTAGACATTAATTATAGGGTGTCTTGAGGCTACATCTTAAAAAAATATTTCTACAATTACAGAGGGCCCAAAGTCTTTGGTGATTCAAGTTTTCTTTTTTAGTGAATTTTCTTAAAAAATTCACTAATGGGGAGATCCGTGCTTATATATATATATATATATATATATATATATATATATATATATATATATATATATATATATATATATATATATATATACCGTACCGATAACTTAAAAAATAATGGACCGATCTTGATCAAATTTGGTGAGTACCTTCCTTTTGCAAGTGGCTTGGATAAGTTCGGCAGGCAAATCGGACCAGGTTTTTGCGGAAAATGTTGTGTTTTATTTCTAAAAAAATTTATATCCCCGGAAATAACAAAATGAGGGCAACCAAATTTGGTACGCGTATTTGTATTATAAAGAGTGAACCATGTACCAAAATTTAGATCTCTAAGTTTAAGGACAAAAAGTAACGGGCAGCTAAAGAAACAAATTTTGGAGTTTTCCTCAAAACGTCAAACTCGCAATTTAAAACGTCAAAATTGCCAATGTTTAGGCAAAGAACGTGAAACAAATACCCATTATGAAAAGAAAATGTTGCAAGAAGAGTGTTCTGCGATCCCTTAAGTTTCAGCTTCAACCCTCACTGACCTTCATTTTACTAAGATATTTACAGAAAATTCATTTCAAGTAGACCCTTTCTCTGATGCTTTGGCTGTCGGTTTAGTTAAGTTGATGGTTTCGCTGTAGGTTTACTGAAGTTTATGGTTTAACGGTCTATAATTTTTAGCTAATTTTCGTAGAACAAATTCGTTACTGTATTTTAGCATTTATTATGGAAATATGATGCATGTTTGTAAGAAAGAAATCTGGACGCAGTAGGTGCGTTTTGGTAGCGAATTTTGATTAAATCCTTAAAATTTCAATAACTCAATTTGCTATTAACGTAAGTGTTGTTGGTTAGGAAACCAATATTTAACTTTCTTTTCGGAAAATAAACGCGGCAAGGGCGTTTTGTTAGCGAATTTTTATTAAATGTCTCAAATTTCAAGAACTCAATTTGCTATTAACCTAAGGTTCATTGGCTAGGCCAGTTTTCTTAGAAACATTTAAAGTTTATTTTCAGAACATTTTTGTACATTTTCAAATAATTATTTTGATAAAATATGGTACATTGTTCCTACTATATATGTTATACCGGTAACCAAATTGATGCCTGCTCGCATTAGAGCGATATATTTGTAATTAAAAACATTTTAATGAAAATTCACTTCCATAACGCACTTGCTGCGTCTAGAGTTTTTACAGTATGTAAAATTATTACAGACAGAGATAATTTTCCATGGATATCTCACTGAATTGATAATACCTAGTACAAACCTTTCGGGTGGTTACGTATAAAACGAGTAATCTTATAACATTTTAATTTTTGGTAACCGTAATAGACTAGTCCAAGATGATCACACTCGAATCTAGACTCTATACGGTAAGTCAACTAGTCCATTAATCTATTATTCGACTAGAATTTACTTATTCCGAGCCTTACTTTTGATTACAATGATGACCAAGAAATTGGTTACCATTCTATAAAAAAATATTTTTATAGCACTCATATTAATTTCTGTGTCATCAATGAGGCAAGGAAAGACAATTCGCACCAAATGAAAACGAAAAGGTTCGACCATTTATTAAGCATATTTTCCAAAGCGCAATTATACCAAATTAGTAGACGATCCTCGTATTACCGATGAATGAATAATTCAACACATTCCGCCATTTTTTGTACACAATTGTGAATTACATATCTTAATAAATAACTTCGTGACAATTGAAATGACACAAAGCAGAACAAATGCTAACGTTATATAACTGAATTAGTAAAGTTACTGACATTTTCTTTGCTAGCAGAAATGTCTGTTTAAAACACAAATCATTTAGGATTTTATACTTTCACAGCCGGCACATATTACAATCAGGCCTGATATGCAGTCTTTTAACTCACTTAGTTGCTGGACGTTTTGCCAAAATCAGCTGGACTGAAACTGAACAGAAATTGCAGTGGTAACGCTTGTTATCACGATGTCCCTGTCCAGCAGCTCTTATATATGCGCATATGGAATAGATGTGTCAAATGAAGGGTACTGGGTACAGCGACAGAAGCGCGGGTGGACATCCATGATAAGCGTGTTATAGTTATAAATACTTTGGGTGATTTGTTCTTACTTGTTTACATGTATTTCTGGCCTGCTCATGATTATATCAAGAGAATATCACAAACTTTCCCATCCTTATCCCTTTCTGACGCAGGGAACGCCCGACGTGCACCGTTACAGGTTCTTGAACTTTTCTGTTTATCAGTAAGTATTATTAATTAGATTACTGCCCTGCTAAAAGAGTTTGTTATTTATCTTTGTTAAAAAAAAACCTGAACAACAAGGGCAATTGTTAAAGATAGACTAATTTGCACACCAAAAAATAGAACATTTACATTTTAGCGAATTTTTATTCAGAAAAATTCGCTCATAGAGGGGTCGCGATGAAAAGCTTTTAAAAAAATTTATTCAGATGAGCGCAAATTTGGGTCCCTAGAACCCAAAACCAAGGTCCGTTAATATATATATATATATATATATATATATATATATATATATATATATATATATATATATATATATATATATATGTATGTATGTATGTATGTATCCGAGCGATAAATCCAAAAATACTAAACTGATTTCAATGAAATTTGGCAAACATCTTGTTTTGGGCGAAAACTGAGGTCGAGTTCGTTAATCAGCCTTTATGCTCAAGTTTTTCCGGTGGAAAATCGGGGAAAGCTTTATAAAACGCTATATATATCAGAGTAACTGGAATTAGACTTTACATGTGGCTAAAAATAATGCAAATAAACCTATGTTGTGAATTTTAAGTAATTTGGTACAGAATATTTAGAGTTTTTTCCAAATTAAAAATAAAATCCCAAAGACATTCATTGAGACGACTGGTTAAAGTCCAATGCCTGACAGATAGAGTGGTTAACTGCCACGCGTAGATTGATTCATACAACAGTTATACACCATAAATCAACGGTAACCAAACTAAATATATACCAGGCATAAAAAAGACTACCCGAACCAACAATCGTGAAATCACGGCCGCATTATGGAAAATAACAGACATGACATTAAAAATTTGCCAAGTGGTTGTTGTTTAACTGGGCGATTCAATCAATTATTAAAATACACTTTTCATTTCTACTGCGAGGCTGGCTTATGTCACAAATTCTTACAGAAGGTTGTCTAGGTGTTTAGTCCTATTGTCGCTTGATTTGGTTCCTGTCAACATGTTTGAGGAGAGATCTAATACCAAAATTTGTCAAGAACTTATACAGCAGATCAGTGCCATCCAATCTTCAGAGTATTGTTCAGAAATTCAGTAGTTCTGTGATGAAGAGGGAACTCAGATCAGCATACGTCAAAAAGGAGGAAACTGACTTGAAGTTGAAGATCGTACACGACACTTTAACAGGTAGGCTGTGCATTTTTGAGTACGATACTTTAATGAGAACTAATCATGAATTTTTGTCAACCCTTTATTCCGATAGGAAACAGATTTTAGCTCGTAAGATTTCTTACTTACAGCGTCTTAAGGACAGTTCTATGCGTCCTAACAATTTCAAGTTCAGCGATCATGTCTTCCACGAGAGACTAAAAAATATTTCTTCTTTCAATGGTTTCGATGCCCCCAATTAGCCTTGCTTAGACAGGGTATAAAGTTTGCTGTTCCTCATAAACTGAAGTCTTGGGTGTTTCTTTTAAGGAGACTTACACTATACAGATACAGCAAAATTTAGTTCTTGGGCTTCATAGAAAATTGGCTTTTGGACATTTCTCTCAAAATGAGTTAAAACACAATATTTTTTTGATAATAAAGAGATATCGATTGCAACTTTTGAAAGAATTCTTCAAATGTGCGCGTACTAGGACTTCTAGAATCGATCTTCGAGGTCTGTGTAAGTTTAAAGTATGAACTACTAATATGGCGTATAATAATAGTGTACAATTCTGATGAAAATTCGCTACTATAACGCACTTGCTGCGTCCCGAATTTTTAATAATAATCCTGCCTGAACTGACCTTCCTGACCTGCCCTAACATCAGTTTGTCTAAATAAAAGCTAAAAGAAGGAAAACCATGAGATTTATGCACCTACACATTATGCCGATGACCTTGATGTATAGCAATGTTCGTTTTCCTTCTTTTGCTTTTTAATTAGGCTAACTGATGCGAGGTCAGGTCAGGTCAGTTCTGGCGAAATTATCATTAAAAAACTCTGAACGCGCTGCGCTATGGTGGTAAATTTTCATAAAAATATTTGTATAGCAAATATATCTTTTTAGCGATTTTTTTTTAATTCGCTAATGAGGAGATCTGTGTTTATATATATATATATATATATATATATATATATATATATATATATATATATATATATATATATATATATATATATCCGACCGATAACTCAAAAAATAATGGACCGATCTTGATCAAATTTGGTGAGTACCTTCCTTTTGCAAGTGGCTTGGATAAGTTCGTTATCCAGAAAAATCGGACCAAGTTTTTCCGGAAATTTTTGTGTTTTCTTTCTAAAAAAAATTCATTTCTCCGTAAGTAACAAAGTAGGGGCAACCAAATTGGGTACGCGTGTTTGCATTATAATATATAAGTTTCAGATTCAACCGTCATTGCCCTTCATTTTACTAAAATATTTACAGAATATTCATTTCAAATAGACCCTTTCTCTGATGCTTTGGCTGTCGGTTTAGTTAAGTTGATGCTTTCGCTGCAGGTTTAGTGAAGTTTATGATTGAACGGTCTATAATTTTTTTAGCTAATTTTCGTAGAACAAATTCGTTAATGCATTTTTATCGAAATATGATGCGTTTGTAAGAAAAAAATCTGGACGCAGTAAGTGCGTTTTGGTATCGAATTTTCGTTAAATTTGCAGTTTAGCTCCCGAACGCTGTTCAAAAAACTGTTTTCAGAAAACTGCCTAGCCCAGCACCCCCCCCCCCCTCTGTATCCACAAACCCCAAGAAACATTTCTTGTTCACACCTCCCAAGGAAGTTACGGGACCAGGAGTGAGTAGGGGTGCTGGGCGGGGTAGGTGGTAAAAAAGAAATATGAGCAGAAAATGCGAATAAAACGGGCTTGAAAGCTGTCTTTTTCACATCTTGAAGCCATATCCCCCTTAAAACCTGCCTACCCCGCACAGCACCTCTATTCCCCCAGGTGCCGTAACTTCCTTGGCGGGTAGGAACAAGACATTTTTCTTGTGGTTTATGCAGCGAGGGTGGTTGTATGCACGTGAGGGTGAAGGAAAATCCCCACGACGAAGCAGCCACCCCCCAACCCCCCGTCCCTGTCGCAAGTCGAACGGGGGGTCTGCTTCGTCGTAGGCATTTTCCTTCCCCCCTCGTGTACATACAACCACCGTCATTGCATAAACCACAAGAAAACCTTATTGTTCATACTCCCCACGGAAGTTACGTGACCTGGGGCAAATAGGGGTGCTGTGCGGGGTAGGCAGGATTTAATGGGGATATGGCTTCAAATAGACAGCTTTCAAGCAGTTTTTTTCGCATTTTCTGCTCATATTTCCTTTTTACTACCTACCCCGCCCAGCACCCCTATTTACTCCCAGTCCCGTAACTTCCTTGTGGGTGTGAACAAGAAATTTTTCTTGTGGTTTGTGCATCCAGGTGGGGTCCTAGTAATGTTTCTGAAAACAATTTTTTGAAAAGCGTTCGGAAGCTAATCTGCAAATTTACCGAATTTTCATTAAATCCTTCAAATTTCAATAACACAATTTGCTATTAACATAAGCTTTGTTGGTTGAAAAACTAACATTTAGGTTTATTTTCGGAAAATTTGTGTATATTTCGAAACCATAAGTAATTTTGATAAAATATAGTACATTGTTTATACTACATATAGTACAGGCAATAGAGAATTTTTTTCTGCATTAAACTACAAGAGTTATTTTTTTTAAAGGGTTTAGAATTACGTACTGAATGTAAAAACACAAAATCCTTACAAATTAGGAGGGCGGAAGTGCCGCCATTTTGAGAAAAACCGTTTCGACCTATATCTCTGTAACCGTGCACTTAAGACCAAAAATAGTAATAACCTTTATTGTAGATAATTGCATTTTTTATCTTTTTTATTAAATAATTTTTTTTGTATCACTCACCGTTTACAACTTATACGACTATTAGCATCCATTTATTGACTTTTTTACCTATATCTTTGTTAATACTTGTTTAAAAAATAAAATGCTTATAACTTAACTTTTCAATCGACAAATTTTCTAGAACTTTTACTGAAACTTTTTTTTCTAAAATTATTATTAGTGCATTTTCTTTAAAAAAAAATTACTAATGAGATCCCGACTTTTGAATTTTGAAAAAAAAATTAAATAGGCGCTAATTATGCCCCCTAGAACACATATCCGGGGTCATTATCAATTTTATGTATATATATATATATATATATATATATATATATATATATATATATATATATATATATATATATATATATATATATATATATATATATATATATATATATATATATATGTGTATGTATGTCACACCGATAACTCAAAAACTAATGGGCCGATTTTAATTGAATACCTTTCTCTTGTAAGTGGCTTGGATAAGTTCGTTAGCCAAGAAAATCGGCCCAGGTTCTCTCGGAAAATGTTGTGTTTTCTTTCGAAAAAAAATCATATCTCCGGAAATAACAAAGTCAGGGCAACTAAATTTGGTACATGTCATTATATGTTAATTACATACCAAAATTTAGGTCTGTAGGTTCAAAGACAAAAAAGTTATAGGCATTTAAAGAAAAATAAATTGGGGTTTTCCTCAAAACGTCAAAGTCGCGAATTAAAACGTCAAAATTGGCAACATTTACACAAAGAACCTGAAACTAATATAAGCTGTGGAAAGAAAATGTCTCAAGAAGGATGTTTTACAAAGCCTGAAGTCTTAGCTTCAACCGTCATTGTCCTTCATTTTACTAAAATATTTCCAGAAAAATTTGTCGATAGAAAAGTGCAACATTTAACGCGTTATAACTTTGAAAATATTGATTTTAGAAAAAAAAGTTTTCAGAAAAAGTTGTAGGAAATTTGTCGGTTGAAAAGCTAAGTTTTAAGAATTTTATTTTTTAAACAATTATTAACAAAGATATAGGTAAAAAAGTCAATAAATGAATGCTTATAGTCGTATAAGTTGTAAACTATGAGTGATACAAAAAAATTATTTAACAAAAACGATGATAAATGCAATTATCTACAATAAAGGTCATTACCATTTTTGGCCTAAAGTGCACGGTTACGGAGATATAGGTCGGAACGATTTTTCTCAAAATGGCGGCACTTCCGCCCTTCTAATTTGTAAGGATTTTGTTTTTACATTCAGTGCATAATTCTGAACCTATCTATCAAAAAAAATAACTCCTGTAGTTTAGTGCATTATGGACAAGAGTAATGGGTTCCTCTATTGCCTGTACTAATAGGCAACACCGGTAATCAGATTGATGCCTGCTCGCATTTGCTATTAAAAACATTTTAATGGAAATTCACTTCCATAACACACTTGCTGCATCCAGACTTTTAAAAGATGTTTATATATTTTCAAACAATGAAGTTATTTCGATGGAATATGGTACATTGTTTCTAGTATATAGGCAACCAAGTTTGATGCCTGCTTTCATGAAAGAAAGACATTTGCTATTAAAAATATTTTAAAGAAAATTCGCTACCATACGCACTTGCTGCGTCCAGACTTTTGTTTAATGAAAACAGCCACAAATTTGGTCACCAGTATAATCCATACAGTAGAAAAAATGTACCATATTTCATCAAAATAATATCTTTATTGTTTAAAAACGTACAACAATTTTCCGAAAATAAACTTTAAATGTTTCTGAAATCCGAAAAAACTGGGCCGATTTTTCTGGCCAACGAACCTCTTCAAGCTATTTAGTCACCTACCATGACATAACCATTCACAAAAGTTTTCAAGGAAACTCCCAAAAAACATTTTACAATATCCAAAAACATTTTTTTTTACAATAATTTATTAAACATTTATTACTTATTACCAAAATGTCACAACAATCTTACTAACAATGATTTATAGGGAAAGTAACTATCTTTTACAAAAGATTTGCTTAAAAAATACATAAAATTCGAATTATATACCTAATCTATAATTACTAAGATTGAAAAAAAATGCAATAAATATTTCGAAAACTAAAGTCTGTAGGTATACAGAGTTGTTTAATTTGAAAAAATTGAGTCAAGAGAGTTTAAATGTCTTTAAATTCAGTTACTATTTGTGAGCGCTCTGTATACGGCGTCTCTATTTTTTCGACGAATAATATAAACGAAAACCTCTCAGAATGCGTTACTTTCACCAGACTCCTATATAGGGTGATGCATTGATGTTTTAAATCCTGCCTACCCCGCACAGCACCCCTATTTGCCCCAGGTCACGTAACTTCCTTGGGGAGTATGAACATTAAGTTTTTCTTGTGGTTTATGCAATGAGGGTGGTTGTATGTACACGAGGGGGGAAGGAAAATGCCTACGACGAAGCAGACCCCCCCGTTCGACTTGCGACAGGGGCGGGGGGGTTGGTGGGTGGCTGCCTCGTCGTGGGGATTTTCCTTCACCCTCGCGTGCATACAACCACCTTCGCTGCATAAACCACAAGAAAAATGTCTTGTTCCTACCCGCCAAGGAAGTTACGGCACCTGGGGGAATAGAGGTGCTGTGCGGGGTAGGCAGGTTTTAAGGGGGGTATGGCTTTAAGATGTGAAAAGGACAGCTTTCAAGCCCGTTTTATTCGCATTTTCTGCTCATATTTCTTTTTTACCACCTACCCCGCCCAGCACCCCTACTCACTCCTGGTCCCGTAACTTCCTTGGGAGGTGTGAACAAGAAATGTTTCTTGGGGTTTGTGGATGCAGAGGGGGGGGGGGGTAGGCAGGTTTCTGAAAACAGTTTTTTGAAAAGCGTTCGGGAGCTAAACTGCAAATTTAACGAAAATTCGATACCAAAACGCACTTACTGCGTCCAGATTTTTTTCTTATAAACGCATCATATTTCGATAAAAATGCAAAAATGCATTAACGAATTTGTTCTACGAAAATTAGCTAAAAAAATTATAGATCGTTCAATCATAAACTTCACTAAACCTGCAGCGAAAGCATCAACTTAACTAAACTGACAGCCAAAGCATCAGAGAAAGGGTCTATTTGAAATGAATATTCTGTAAATATTTTAGTAAAATGAAGGGCAATGACGGTTGAATCTGAAACTTAAGGGTTTGCAGAACACTCTTCTTGCAACATTTTCTTTTCACAATCGGTATTTGTTTCACGTTCTTTGCCTAAACATTGCCAATTTTGACGTTTAAAATTGAGAGTTTGACGTTTTGAGGAAAACTACAAAATTTGCTTCTTTAACTGCCCATAACTTCTTTGTCTTTAAAGCTAGAGACCTAAATTTTAGTTCACTCTTTATAATGCAAACACGCGTACCCAATTTGGTTGCCCCTACTTTGTTACTTACGGAGAAATGAATTTTTTTTTAGAAAGAAAACACAAAAATTTCCGGGAAAACTTGGTCCGATTTTTCTGAATAACGAACTTATGCAAGCCACTTGCAAAAGGAAGGTACTCACCAAATTTGATCAAGATGGGTCCATTATTTTTTGAGTTATCGGTCGGATATATATATATATATATATATATATATATATATATATATATATATATATATATATATATATATATATATATATATATATATATATATATATATATATATACATATATATATCCTCATTAGCGAATTAAAAAAAATTGCTAAAAAGACATATTTGCTATACAAATATTTTTATGAAAATTTACCACCATAGCGCAGCGCGTCCAGAGTTTTTTAATGATAATTCCGCCAGAACTGACCTGACCTGACCTCGCATCAGTTAGCCTAATTAAAAAGTAAAAGAAGGGATACGAACATTGCTATACATCAAGGTCATCGGCATAATGTGTAGGTGCATAAATCTCATGGTTTTCCTTCTTTTAGATTTTATTTAGGCAAACTGATGTTAGGGCAGGTCAGGAAGGTCAGTTCAGGCAGGATTATTATTAAACATTCGGGACGCAGCAAGTGCGTTATAGTAGCGAATTTTCATAAGAATTGTACACTATTATTATACGCCATATTAGTAGTTCATACTTTAAACTTACACAGACCTCGAAGATCGATTCTAGAAGTCCTAGTACGCGCACATTTGAAGAATTCTTTCGAAAGTGTTGCAATCGATATCTCTTTATTATCAAAAAATATTGTGTTTTAACTCATTTTGAGAGAAATGCCTAAAAGCCAATTTTCTATGAAGCCCAAGAACTAAATTTTGCTATATCTGTAGAGTGTAAGTCTGTAAAGTGTGTAAATTTCATTAAAGTTATACAAAAGATTTCGATAAGGAAACTTAATTCATATTTAGAAAAGTAAAGTATTTGCCAAATTATAAACGTAGCAGTTATTTTTCCTTATTAATCGCTAGTATGATTTCGTTTTGGTCAACCTATTCAAACAGGTTTTTTCAATATCAGCAATAACAAAATGTCTGCTGGAAACTACACTTTCAGACTCAAAGGTGAAAAACTTGTTCAGGCGTTTTAAATAAAAATGAGATCTTGTTCAAAACTTATGAAATGTGTGTACTATTGTTTCTCCAAATGTCAAAATAAAACCAAAAAAAAAATACATATATTCCAGCTGGATTCGATCATGTAACCTTCTGCGTAGCAATCTAGCACGCTTCCAACGCGCTATCTGCTAATACGTCAACTAACGTTGTCTACATAATACTTTACACAGGCTTCATGCCCGGGGTAGTATATGGAAGGTATATGTAACAATTAATTACAGAATTAGTAGAATTACCATTGAAGCACATTCAAGGATTGCTTCGGTCTTATATGACGTATTATGTTAGTTTAAAGATAAAAGAAACTATTTCAGAATCATTTTTATAGACTCGACTTCAATTTGTTTACATTGTTACTATATTATGCGACAGCTTAATATATCTATGCTGTGCTAAAACTGTATTTAGGGCCGTTTATAAAGCAAAACATGGATGTACAATTTTCTCTTACAATAATCGACAGAATAAAAATTTATATTTTTTCAGAGGTAAGCCCCGCTACAATGCAACGAAAAGTTGGTACCGCCTAACTATGCTTATCATAATCTGTACCGTGACATGTGAAGCAAATTACATTTTTAAAGTGCAAGCAGCATTGCCTGTTAACCCTTTGAGGACACAATTAATTTCTTTTTGAAAAAATCTCTTTTGCTTATAAAAACATATTTATTATACTTATTTAATGTAAAGTTAATGACACACTTATTTGTTTGAAACGCCTTTTGTCCTGCAGGATATGGTTTCCGTTAGTAACCACTGGGCACCTGCTCGCTTAGTATGGTACGCGGTGAAACAATTACGGTCCTTGTTAAGACAGAGTCCCACATTACAAATGGAACATTTCTATATGGTTCTGTGGACATCTTTTAAAGTGCTACAGTTAGCACATCTTAGTGAACTACAACGTTCTGGCAAATATGCACATTTATCATATCGTACTTCTAATGGCACAATTTTTTTGAATTTATTTGAAGATGTGCTGGACGATTTACGGCCACGTTTCTCATTTTTAGGTGAGGCACCAATCAAACCAACAGTGACTGACAAACGAAATTGCTTAAGACTCATAGCTTTTGCTGGTGTTCTCTGCTGGTACAAAATGAAGGCGTTTACTATACATGCGTCCAGAAAATACCAGAAAATTCTGTGCCGCCATTTCTGCGATTTTCGGTCAATTTCATATAATGATTTGTACATGTAAAATTGATTGACATATCCCATATGTCGATTGTATTCTTTCACGAGCAGAGGGCAGTTTATTTCCTCTACCAAACCATTCTTCCCTTTTCTTGAGGCTGTTTCTACTATGGAAGGATTTTGGTAATTGCTCAGCAACAGAACACTGCGTTTATTCATCCACTTCAAAGCGGCTACACCGTCCCTGGAAACATGCCAATCTGACTCTCCTCGTTTCAGAATTTTGTCTGCTTTGAAATCAGGTAGATTTGTTCTACCACGACGAACTGTCTCACAAGAGTAAATTCTATCTTGCAGCAGATCTTGCTGAAGCTGCACAGAGTTGAAAAAATTGTCGAAATAAACTCTATGGTATTTACCAACTAAGCTTCTTGTCACGTCTTTTAAAACACGATTTCCTAAGTTTTTTTTCAACAGCATCACTAACTTTACCCGTATATATTTGAAATTGGCACATATAACCGGTAGAATCGGCTCGTACCCAAACTTTATATCCACGTTTGGTCGGTTTAATCAGCATGCACTGCCGGATGTTACTTCGTCCTTTGAATTTGATCATCGATTCACCGATTGATTGATATTCACTTGGATGTAATGCTGCAGCCAAAATCTCTGATAATTTCGTCAGTAGTGGCCTTACTTTGTACAACTTATCAAACCACACTTCGTCTTTCTTGGGTTGTAAAGCATTATCATTCAGATGTAAGTTGGTAAGTAGCCATGAAGATCTGTTCCTTGAAATTGCAGAACTTATATAGAAGTCTCTCATTTCTTCTCTGGATGACCAGTAAGCTAGGCATCTTCTTCAAAGTCATGATCATATTTACTCCGAGGAATCTCTTGATTTCGTCGTTATTAGTAGGTGCATATGGTTTTTGTCAATTTTGCTGGACAGCGTACAAATTAGTTTGAAACACAATATGATTTATAAGCTCTTCTGGGAACAGATGAAGAAACATATCTTTTGGGCTCTCTACACTTTCTGGCACGTTAGGACCAGTTTTCTTCGAAAATGTTTGTACTATAGTATTGAACTGAGGATCGTTTGTCCAGGAAATTGAATCTCTACATAGTTTAGTACGTAGTACGGACAATGTGATGTCATCATCAGGGTCATAGTCACTATCTTGCACATGTTCGTCTGATTCGTACCAGATTTCCATTGATTCTATATCAAACAGTTCTTGGCTTGGGTCTGGCAGCTCTGCTTGATTTGAAAGTTCGGCTTCTTCGTCATCTTCATCAGATGTGATAGATTCAATATCGCTGGGAATATCGTCTACAATTGCCCAAATTTCTCTTTGAGTCTAAGTCTTCAAACGTCCACTTATCTTTACAACTTACAAAATAATAGCACGTTAGCCCGGTGGTTATCAGCAGTGACCACACATATTACAGGTCATGCGAAGAAATTATACTCAGATACTGAAGAAATTACACTAATAATGTGTTTGTATGATAATATTTCATAATTTACCAGACATTTTCCAGAATATTTTCCAATAAAAACCACAAAAACTGGTATAATACAAACTTAACTTGCACACATGAAAAACGCTCGGGAGATAACGACTAATTCCAGACGAATTGAGATTGAACAATTGAATAAATACCACTAACAGTTACTAGTGGACATAGGCAACATATTATACATCATGGAACTCATTGGAAACCAGTTGTCATTGCTACAACCGATTTCATAGGTGGTTTCTGTAACTAACCAGTTGTCCTCAAAGGGTTAATTTGTGCTATCTTTGAACATTTACATCTTTAAACCCTACACACTAGATCATTTCTTAAAGCATTTTGCACTCCCATCAACATTCTATACTGAGCGGGGTTGTGACTGTGTCACCCTTTTGAATCACCTGCTCATCATCTCTGGTACCCAGCTTCAAAAAATTACTACTGGCATAAACTAAAGTGCATTTCACAAATAAAATAATAACATATAATAATGACATGAGTCTATCTTACTGTTAATTAAAATATCAAAGAAAATGTGACATATTCAGAAACAAGTTAGGTTAGAATAAGTTCATTCTCATTTCACTTAATACAACGATATTTCCCTTAGTTATTTAGTTTGTTTTACATGCATCCATAATTTTAGCAGGTCTGCTACTAAAAATAGCGATTCTGATTGTTTCTCAATTAGTTTTCTTTTTAATGTTTTTATGTCTAAACCACACTGTATAACAAGATAAGATTTACTACAGAACAAAGGTTTACGACATCGGTTGTAAACTTTAGTCATATGTAAAGTACTTACCTTACAAAGAATGGTGAAACCAGAGGGTAAACCTATATATTAAGTATGATAGAATTGTAATGTCAATTACATTTAACACACTAATAGATAGGTTTAACAAATTGTAAAAGTGGCCTTAAAAATTTGGATGTTAAAGATTTTAAATGTTATGTAATGTAAACTAAGTTAAAGCAAAGGTGTTACTCCTAGCATAAATTGATATACAAACTTCATGGAGATGCAGTAAGTATTGGTTGTAGCAGCAAATTATGGACAGTTAGTAAATTTTGAAATAAAATTTGCAAGTATTGTCAGTGTTAAGAAGATCTGGAGCCGTTTCCATTTTGATTTTCATTCAAGCCAAAATTCCATCCATTGCAGTCACAAGTTTGGAGTAGATGAATTGTAAAATTTATATTTCAATAAAGTAATTATAATAATCATAGTAATAATAAAAAATACTTACGCTCTTTTTCTCAAATCCCCCCAGTTCAAAAAACAACACTTTATTGTTACAGAAATGAGCCTTCAGTGCTTGTCTCTGTTTCTGTCTAAAAACACTTAAATTTACACATTCTACAGGATATATGGCAATCAATTCGAATGTTTCTATCATTGGATCTAAACCAGGGAGATAAGTGACACACGCTCTGTCTACAGGTGGTAACACATCAGTCGCCAGAACTAGTTTCGTGGGAGTTAAGCCTGTAAAGTTGAGTCTTTAGAAAGTTATTTCTTAATTTCAAACATATTAGAAAATTGACCAGTTTTCAAAGTTAATTTTGATAATCAGAAGGATTAGTTAATTTATTTAATAAGTAGCTTCAACTGCTCGGGTCACTATCTTGGTGAATGAAGAAGCATCATGGAATGATACGATATTTTTAGTATGTTCTCGAACAATGAATTTATTTGATCCGCCTCTGACGCGAAATCTAATTGGAGTGGACATGCCAAAGTTGACGAACCGAAGTTAGTCACTTTTCAGCGAATATTCGGAGCTTCTTTAATCTTAGGCTATATTCCGCAGGCATGAAGGGAGGGAAACGTGTTTATACCAAAAACAGGACGTCGCTCTATGGGAGAAGCAGAGTCCTACCTCCCCATTAACCTCACATGTTTTCTCCTAATGGCCATGGAGAAGGCATTAGATCACTACATTAAAAGCGAAGGAAACGGCTTCATATACAATACTTCTAAATCCTCATGTTCAGACCATGCCCATGCCCATATCCTATTTAAGATGGAAATAGGCCATAGACCTGTGGTGGAGTACCGCGACCCGAAGAGGACGAATTGGGAGGGGTACAAGCAATACATCGCCGCCTGATTGAGTCCGCTATCCCCACAGTGAGTAATCGTGAAGAGATTGAGATTGCAGCTGAACAGGTAAGGGATGCTGTGGTCTTAGCATATCACGAAAACTGTTCACTAAAGATAAAAAAAGATAGCAGGGGGTCTACTTGGTGGAACAAAAACCTCGAAAAACTACGAAGAGAAGTGCTAAGACTACAGGCAACTAAGAACAATATAAATCCGCTCTAACACATTACAACAAAGAGATAAGGAACGCTAAGAGGGGACCCTGGAGAAGGTTCTGCGGGAACATCGCTAATTTGCCCAGCAGCGCCAGGATCCACAGAATTCTCTCACGCGACCATGTCCAGGAACTGGGATCGATGAAACGAGATGGTTCCTTTACAGAATCACGGAAAGTAACGTTAGAGCTCTTAGCACACACACACTTCCCAGATTGTCTGATCCTGAGCAATGATGTCCTGTCAGTCTGGCTTGGAATTATATTCCATCCAGCTGGACAGTGATTAGGGGGGGGGGGGTATACATTCCCAAACTGGGACGTAATGACCTCCTACCCAAATCACTGAGACCTCTTAGTGTAACCTCATTCCTCTTGAAGGGATTGGAAAAAAATTAGCTGTTAGTACTTCGTAAACGCAGTCATTGGCCGGGTTCAGCAGGTGCCAACAGCTGAGTTTAATCGCTCATCTGCTGACACCGGTAAATTACAGCGGTTGGAGACTGATGAACGCACAATTCACTTCAAGCACTGTTTCGTGACGTTTGTGCGTCATTGAGCTTTGACAAATCGGCAACAGTTGAGATCCAGCACACTTAGTGGGGAATGGTGAGCGCATTCGTTGACACAAGTATATCAACTGCTGGCGCCTGGTGTACTCAGCCAATATGTTTTACAATGACTCACACGACAGACACCACGAGTTAGATATCAAATAACACCAGAGTTAAAACACGTTTTGAAGGACGACTAACAATTTTATTTCTTGAAATTATCCTTTCATCAAACTCTTCTTGCAATGCGTTGATAGTGGTATTAGCAACGTGACATGCAGCAGTCTTGTTAGAACCACATGTTTCAAAATCAATTTAATCTATATTTGGCCACAAAAGATCTGTTAACATCAATATTCTAGGCTGACCTAGTACGAGTGCTGCTTGCTCATTGGTACAATTGCTGGTTCTCTACTAGCCTTTTAGCGTGCAAGGTCACGTTGCGGGTTATTATTCATTCATTCCTCGACCTTATTTTTGAAATTGTTTTCCTTTCTTAAAATGACCTTTTTAGCCAGTGTTGCAGTCGGTGAAGTCTATTTCCTACATTGTTTTTGTAATGATCAATGTGGAGTACTCAGTTTCCCGGTTATGCTGTGTTTTGCCAACGGCCGGACCTACCTTATTTGCTTAAGAGTACATGTTAATGGTACGTGTTCATTTCTCCAACGTGCATATTAACAGTTTACATAATGTGATGTAGTTTTTCCTTCCACTACCGTTATAATTGGGTGAAACCTTGGCAATAATCAGCTTTTCCCTCTCCCCAGCTTTTCACTTGTGAGACCAAGGGGTCTTTTACTGAGAAACACAGAGAGGTGAATTCGGGGGGTGTATTCTTTAGGTTTTTGCAGAAACCCACTTGCAAACACCTTGAATGCATGAACTACAAGACAAATGTTTTGATTTCAACCCCCAGGAAGGCTCTAGGATGCCGGTCCAATAGAAGTGCTGTGTAGGGTAGACAGGTTGTAAAGGAAGTATGGCTGCAAAATGTAAAAAAGGGAGCGTATAGAGGTCCAACTAAGTTGCTGTTTTCGTTTATATTTATCTTCTGACCCACCCTGAACCTCTGGTACCGTAACTTTCCAGGGCGTTGTTTCTGAGAAATTTCTGCCGTGGTTTATTCATCCTGCGGTACTTCTAGGCATGTTTCTGAAAGAAATAATTAAAAATCTATCCAGGAACTCATCTGTAAATTTACAAGCAAATCGTATAATGCCGTAAACCACACTTAATAGCGATGTTTTGTGAATCCAAGAGCTTTTCGTCAATCTTTTGTTGATTGTTTTCACACCAAAACGACAATTTTGTTTGTTAACATATCTACTTAACCAAAAATGAGATTAATTTAAGAAGATATTTTTCCACCCAAAATTATGATCCGTTTTCGGTTGCTCTAGATCCCAAGCAGTAAAGTCACAGCGCTTGCCATGGTATAGTGGCTTCAGTTCTTGGGTTAAGACAACCTTATACGGGTGTAAATCCAATTCTCCTCCTAAAATACGTAAAGGTATCGTTCTTCGCAGCCCTGATTCTTAACCACGATGAAGAATCGATAGTTTTAGAATCCTTACAATCAGTAGCATTGAGCGCTGTACTATTTGCATTTCGTCGCCTTGGTATTTTTTCACCATAAAGTCTAAAATCCCTTTTAAATTTTTCAACGAATCGCCAAATGGTACAAACAGAAAGGCGATTATAAAGACCATGGTTTTTGCAAAGTGTACGTTGAGTGTTCACAAAAGAATGTCTATTTTCAATTTTCATCTAATTTTGTGATAATAACAAAATGTTCTTGAAACGGGAATTTAAATTGCGGAGTAGGATACTTAACAAAAGTAACAATTAGTGACATTAATAAGATCTTAAGTGTGGTTGCCATTTCATTTCACAATGATATTAATCTCATTGAAAAAGCATCGGAAGTGATCGGTGAAAAAAAAATCCATTTTTAATTTTGTATACATAAACGCACAGTGCAGAGAATATAATACCTAAGCCTTGTCATTGTTTAGATAGGTAGCGATAATAAACTATTTTCTTACCCAAATGAACCTGCCTTATACCTCTGCCATCTCTTGTAGTCTGAGCGAACGGACTTTCAATTAGCACCATGTCTTCAAAATCGCAGTACTCAGAAAATAAAAGCTTTTGCACACGGTTAACTGACATGACTTAAATTTCGGTAAAACTCTTAACATTATGAAGAAAAATTAAACAAAAAGAATAATTATATATTTTTACTTTAATATGTCAGAAAAAAATACATACATATAACTGACATTACAATGACAGTAAAAACATTTGATGTTTGTATTATTATACAACATGATTAGGAGAGGGTATAATTTTAAGTTGAAAAACAATATAGGCTTATTACTAGGTAATGATAATAACAATGTATTACTATAATAGCTTATCACAATAAATCGGCACGGAAAATGCTATAATATGCTGTTTATGTTTATTTTAATATTTGCACTAAGTTCAGTTGAAGTAGTCAAAGAATTGCACTATCCTATTCTTCTTTATCAGACCAGGTCATGTCACTAATGGTCCGTCATTAATTACGATGGGCCTGAAAATAAAACAAACGTTTTAATATATTTTGTTAATATTATACCGTTATGCCTGATAACTGGATTAAGTAGGTAAGTATTTAAAACGTATTCTTAATAGCTCCCAGTCATTCAAAACTTTCGCTTATAGAAAGGTAACGACTTTCGAATTTTCAAATAACCGTGGTTAGAGCCTCAATAAAGAGCTATATATATATATATATATATATATATATATATATATATATATATATATATATATATATATATATATATATATATATATATATATATATATATGTATATATATATATATATATATATATATATATATATATATATATATATATATATATATATATATATATATATATATATATATTTCAATAATACACCACGAGGGCTCACAGCCTAAATACTATTGTACCGTGGGTGTCGACAAGGAGGAAAGAGGCAGCTTGTTAATTCTCGACTTGAAGGTTCGGAGAAGAAGGAAAAACATGTGCCGGCAAGGAATTCCACAACTTGGAAGTCCTCGGGACAAAAAAGCGGGCATAACAAGATGTTCTATATCTGGTGACCGGGACAGTAAAATGGTGTATTCGATCTGCTCCCCTGGTAGATCTGTTGGGGGCAGCAGGTGGAGGAACTATGGAAGAAAGCTCCTCTGAGCAGTGCCCGTGTAGATATCTATAAAAGAGAGAGACGTCACCAACGGTATGTCGGTGGGTAAGGGATGACAGCCTTTGGGTGGGGGTAGAGTCACCGATGAGACGTATAGCTCTCTTCTGAATGGAGTCCAGGATAGCGAGTGTAGAAGCGGCAGCCTCACCTCAGATGTGTGAGCAGTATTCGAGGTTTGGCCTTATTTGTGAAGTATATAAGGTGTACAGATTAGCTGGTGAAAAGTATTTGCGAGCCCGGAAGAGGAAACCTAATTTCTTAGCAGCCGCTTCTGCAATTGATGTGACATGTTGGTTCCAATTGAGATTTAGATGCACAGAAATGCCAACAGTTAAAAAGGACTCATCACTTTGAATAACCTGGTTGTTCATTGTGATGGGTCTGGGGCTGGTGTATCTCTTATGAGATAGAAAGCAAGACTGAGTTTTGGTGGAGTTGAATTGTACAAGATTTTTGCTTCCCAGGCTAATATTTTTTGGAGATCCACAGAGACAGAACCCTCCATGAGTTTGTGAGTCTCATCTAATTGGGCTAAAGAGACAGGCTTAAAATATTGTGTATTTGAGTGGAGAGTGCTGTCATACGCGTAACTGTGAACTGGGTTGGATGTGCTAGAGAGGAGGTCATTGATGTGGAGAAGGAACAAAGTAGGGGCTAAAACTAAACCTTGATGGACTCCTGCATAAATTGGATACAGTTTAGAAGAATGGCCATCCACGAAAACAGAAATGCTCAGGTTGGAGAGGAAATTTGCTGTCCAGGTACAGAGTTTTGGTGGCAGGCCATAGGCCGGTAGTTTATTAAGCAGCGCTGCGTACCAGACCTGGTCAAATGCTTTGGATATGTCTAGGGCGACAATCTGGAATTCACAGTGTAGTTCAATAGACTTGTTCCAAGAATGGGTGACAAAGGAAAGTAGGTCGGCAATTGATCTGTGCTGACGAAATCCATACTGGCTGTCGTGGATTAGACTGTGTTTTTCAAGAAATTTTAGTAATTCGGTGTTTATGTACTTTTCCATCACTTTAGAGACGACTGAAAGGAGAGAAATAGGCCTGTAGTTTCTAGGAAGCGCTTTGGATCCTTTCTTGTGAACGGGTTGCACTCGAGCAGTTTTCCAGTTACTAGCGAATATGCCTCTATTGTGAGACGAGTCAGGACAGGAGAAAGTTCTGGTGCGCATTTTTTGAGAACAATTGCTGGGATCTCGTCAAGGCCAGAAGAGGCTTTCCTGGTATTAAGAGAAGAGAGCCTCTTTCGTACCTTTTTAGTTTTGAAAATGATATCCGTAATTTTATATGCGATATTGGGGACTGTTGGTGGTTGAACATTTGGAGGTGGGTTGAGAGAAGAATTGCCGGCGAACAACGAGGCAAAAAGTTCAGTCTTGCCCAGGTTTCATCCCCTGAAACGAGGGGTGGGAACGTGCTCTTGCAGAAATTATTCCCAATAGATTTAGCAAGAGTCCAGAAGGGATTGCTGCCGTTGGAGCTTGAGAGGACTTTATTTTTGATGTGGTTATTAAACGAGTTTTTGCCTCAGAAAGAATACGGACATAGCGGTTTTTTGCGTCGTTAAATGCTTGACGGTTTTCTTGACTGGGATTGTGTATAAGCGTTTTGTGAGCTTTGACCTTTTCAAGTCTGGCCTCATCACAGAATTTAGAGAACCAGGGCTTTTGCTGGCTGAAGCGGTTTTCTGTGTACTTGGAATAAACAATTCCATGCCAGCTGGGATGATTTCGGTGACGTTTTGTGAGATATCAGAGGGGTCAGGATGAGATAAGCAGACAGGCGCCCATGGAAATGAAGAAAAGTAATTCCGCATTTCGTCCCAGTTTGCGGAGTTGTAGTGCCAAACGATACGTGGGTGTGATAACTGTGTGACCTCGGGTTACATTGCGCAGGAAGCAGTGACCATGCCGTAAGTAGTAGCGTACTGGTACCGACTGTTCTATATGGGTCTGAAAGTTGGGAATGTTAGGCGAAGTATGTAAAAATAGTGCTGCAAATTGAATAATAACTTCCACATAGCTGTGATAATTTATTCTCTTTAGAAAGACATCCCCATGGAATGAATTTAGGGCCCATGACTTGACCACAAAGAAAATATTTGTATTCCTGTACCCATAAACTTTTGAAACGTTATATTACTCGAGGTTTTATTGAACAAATGCCAAATTTCACCAAATCCTTTATTTATCCCCTACTCCCTGAAGCCATCTTACCTAAAAACAATTCGACGCCTTCCTTTGTCAGGTGCTAACTGGATACCAAATTTGAAGATGATATAGCAATTCGCTTGAAAGTTATTGAAAAGAAAGAATATTGTCAGACGTACATGCCGACAGACTGACATACAACAAAATTTTCGTTCCTGTATCAAGTTTTCTATACGTTTTGAGACTTTTGATGCCGTTTTAGCAAAACAAAATTTTTGACAACAATATTCCACCACTACACATTCAACCCCTAATTTAATTTCAACACAGAATACCAGATCTTTAATGAAATTAAAAGTTTCCTAATAAATAAACCCTACAACATTATATTAATTGGGCTTTAGGAGAAAAATGTGAATTTTCACCAAATCATCCCCCTTTCATCCATTACCCCCTAAAGCGATTTTACGCGGAAACAATCCTAACCGTTCGGTTGTCGTGTGCTGAGTGTATACAAACTTGGAAGACGATATCTCATTTTGTTCTAAAGTTATCGTGGCTACAGACAGACATATATACCGACAGACAAAAATAATTTTCGTTCCCAAATCATGTTTTCTATATGTTTTCATACTTTTTCGAACGTTTAAGTGATTTTGAAATTTTTGTCGCCGATGCGATACTTCCACACGTTGCAACGATGTGGAAGTAAAATTGAATGCTGTTGGAATAGACTACCTGAGAAGAGTGATGGGTAAATCAAGGAAAGGCAGAGTTAGAAACGAATGGGTTCTTGGTGAATGTAATGTAGAAAAGCATATTGAAAGTAAATTTGGGAACTGCGTGCTTAGACGGCTTGGACACATAGAAAGAATGACAAGTAGAATCAACAGAGATCATGTAAATGGTAAGAGAACTTGGTTGGCCAATTTAAGACCCTGGAAAGTATTCCATTGGAGACATTCGCCAAACTAATAGATTTAATGCCAGCTAAACTGGACTTCATAGTCTCATTTGACGTGGTCATAATTGACCGTCTGGCATGAAACATAGACAGTGTGAGGGTGATAAACAACTTATCCGTATGGTATACAGACGAGTCTAAACACATGAAGGGAGCAGGACAAGGAAAAAAGGACCTAATATTAGACACTCTAAGACCCTAGGAGAAACGTCGATAGTCTTTCAAGAAAAATTTTTTGCTATAAAGTGATGTGTATATGAGTGCATACAAAGAAGACTAAAAAATAAAGAGCTCTACTTCATCTCAGTCAGGCAGTACTATAGACTCCAAAATCATTCACAACCAAGTCTAAGCTGACCTGGGACTGCAAAAAATCTGAAAGCAACTGGCTACGAGCTACAAAGTAACTTTGATGTGGATCAAGGCATTGAAGGAAATGAGGAAGCAGATAACATTGCAAAAAGAGTAGCCAGAACAGTATTCTATGGTTCAGAGCTCTATTGTGGATTAACAAAAATCCATGTAAGAAATGAACTTGATACTTGGGAGAGGGACCAAATGCTGTCATACTAAACAAAAACGCCAGGCTGAAAGCAGGTTTAACGGTTCATCACTATATCAACAGAGAAGTCTGAACTGTTTTTTGGGATTAAACACGAACGACTTGAGAACAACCAGAGGATTTTTTACAGGTCATTTCCAGTAAGGTATCACCTTATGCAAATAGATAAGGCGGGCGGACAAAACTGCAAATACTACGCTGAAGCGGCAGAAACAACAGAACATTTGCTATGCAACTGCATGGCCCAGTTCTGCATTAACTTAAAACACCTTGGGATGGTGATCTTAACACCACAGGAACTGGGTAAAATAGCTCCCAAAAAGATAGTAGACTAGAAAAGTCTTAACTTTTTAAGCAATTATTAGAAGAAAAAAAAGGTATGTACAAAAGACCCATCGTGGTCGCAGCTCTGAGAAGCCAAAGACCTATAATACGACTCATTAAATAATCTATAATCCACTATGAGTAATTCACCCAAAGAACTTGCCAAAATTTGTCGTCAGTAATTGGTTTTCCCACAAGATTCTAAACTATCCAGACGAAAAGAGTTTTAATTTTATTTTTGTTTACGTTTTTAAATAAATGACGTTTTTTGTAACAAAAAAGACTTGAAAATAAAATAATTCGTATTTTCAAAGCTAATATTAACTTGCGATGCATGTGGTCACTAGTAATTATTCTTTTCTAGTTAATTATTGCAATTAGCACTGTTTCCTTGTATCAAATAATTACATTGCTTAAGTAAAAACAGTATACTATATATATATATATATATATATATATATATATATATATATATATATATATATATATATATATATATATAGTGTGCGTGTGTGTGATGGTGTGCGTGTGGGTGTATTATCACTATTCACGTAGCATTCCCTTTTTATTTGTGTTAAAATACATTCGCTTGTTAATTTTATATCAGCATTATACATTTTTAAAAACTTATATATTTTACCCCCGTCCTTAGGTAAAATTTTATTTCTAATACCGGCGAACACTGAGGACCCCAAGAGGAACTCAGGAAAAACAGGTGACAACTCTGGGATGCCTAGCCCCGGAGCGCAGAGTCGGGAGTTAAAAAAAGATAAGGCCGAAGGGAGCGTCAGGCGACCTAGATCTGCAAAGAAAGACCCCTATGGGAATGCTGAGAGTGGGACGCCAAAGCGACACCGGTCTGATACCTGTACTTCCAGAGATGAAATCGACATTTAAAAGGATCAAGATGGGAACCAGTAAGGAAACCACCAAGTTCTTCAGTGATGCAGTATCGGGGTTAAAACCGAGACGAGACGAGCGACCTGGCTGGGCAGAACGAGGTCACCTTCATCTGGGTGCCGGGTCACTCGGGGGTCAAAGGCAATGAAGAAGCTGACAATTTCGCGAAGAGAGAGTCAGCAGAACCATTTATGGGACCAGAACCGGTCCTGGGCGTGATGAAGAGCACTGCTAGGGGATCCATTACGTCCTGGGTCAGAAACGAACATAAGGTGTACTGGGCAGACTGTCCAGGACTCAGACATGGGAAGTCAGTAATTGAGGAACCCAGTTCAAAGAGAACTATGGAGCTGATAAATCTTAGCAGAGAACATCTTTTGCGAATGTAAAGCTCTGTACAGCCTAGACTAAAGACAGAGCAATATATAATTTCACCCTACCAATTGCTGGGCAGTAGTTCAAGGCACACTGATTTTGGAATGGGTTGAGTAGAAAAGACAAAGGGCATGTACAATAAGCCAAAGGCTGCGGTGCTATCGGGGCGGCAAAGACGCGGACGAGCCCTAAGGGAGAAAAAAAATCGGGGTTGAAGATGGCATTCACTAATAAAGTCCCAGAGGTCAGTCTGACTGAGGAGGAGACAGGGCGTACCAAGACCAGGATCCCCCAAGGAATAGACAACCTTGGCCGAACCAACATTGTACCGACGTTCACAGAGTGGCGACATGGGAAGGGGGTTGCGGTGAACTGGCTGAGCGGTCGGCTGATGCAGGAAGAACCCTGGGAGGGGGCACAACTTCTATTTATAGAGGCGAAGAACCTCCATAAAACTGTGAGGGCGCTGGTGTGAATACCGGGGCCTAAAGAGGAATCGGAAAAAATAATCGCGAGGGTAAGGATAGAGAACCACAGCATAAATACCAACGGTTGACGAGTCGTCGACCAGAAAGCAGATCCGAAGGGGAGGCAGCTTATTTTGCTTATGTATCATAGATCCTGCTATAAGCTGGGGGAAACATGCGGGCACAGAGCGTACGTTAACTTCAGCCTAGTGGCCTTCAGAGCTCTCGGAAGGAAAAAAACGAAGAGGGGGAAATGGTGGTTGAGGACCCTACAGAGGAAACCCAACTAGGGATCAGCGACTAAAATTGACAGTGGCCAAGCTAGTACAAATTAATCTGCGTCATTCAAGGGCAGCTTCGGCAGCACTCGATGCACATATGACAAAGGAAGGCATAGAAATTGCCTTGATCAGAAACATGGGTTGTTAAAGGGCAGATTAGAGAATTGGAGGAAGTTCGAGCTTGGGCCATTTCACACCCAGCAGAGGACAAATCCTAGACCTGCATTGCAACCAGAAGTAACATGAAAATAATACCACTATGGGATTTTTGCCACAAAGACCTTGTGTCCGTCAAACTGGAAGTCAAGAATGAATGGGGCGAGGGGGAGTTGGTGCTAATATCCGCGTACCTTCCTTACGACCAACAGGACTCACCACTAACTGAAGAACTTAAGCGACTGGTAGAATATTGTCTGATGAAACGATGGCAGCTCATAGTGGGCTGCGGTATGAACGCTCACCACATTGTCTGGGGCAGAATATCTATTGGTAAATAAATCACAAATAGCTAATAAAAGATCCTCCGATAGTAACCGTCAATCCGTGTTACCGAAAAACGGTCTGAAAGCCAAGGCCTCGTCACAGGACAATGAAGTAACATTCGTTGACATAAGAAGAGGGTAGGTAATTGATAGCACTATGGGCATGCTTGCAACTGGGTGGAAAATTAGCATGTGTCAGAGGAACCATCACTCTCTGACCACAGGTATATTCGGTTTAAGATTAAACCGGAAAAACCAGGCACTCAGGAATACAGGGGCCTGTACAAAATATGTCTTAAGGAAGAACTCGAAGGATCCCAGAACAAGTCAAACATTTCTATCGAAGTAGAATTGTAGAAGAAAACAAGGCCACCATTGGGGCGTTCGAGGCAAGCGGTTCTAAGTATGAGAGAAGAAACTCGAAAGACGTGCGACGGTGGCACGAGTTATTCTATCGGATCCGGGCGAATGTCAGACGACGTTTCAATGTGTCTAAAAGAACAGAGGAATGGGAAGAATACAAGACGTCACTCACCGAGTACACCAAAGCCTCCACGTTAGAACACAGGGACATAAACGCCTCAGAAAAGGACGAAACCGCTAAACGGTGGCATCTGGAATACTGGAACAAATCTCCTGAACAAAGGCAGGGAAAAGATCTTCTCAAGCTGAGCAGGAAAGAACCAAAACTATTGACAGAACATTGTGAGATGTACGACAGCGTCGCCATCACGGTGCGGAACCAAGTAATATGTTGTCACGACAGCTCCAAATAACACAAATTGTTACAAACTAGAGACTGTGTACAACCAACTAACAATTTGGTAGATTGTCAGCCCTGTCCCATTTCTTCCTTAATGCAGGGACAAGGTATATAAGGCTAGATGTATCCTCAGCATAATCTCGTCCTGTCGTACATCTTATAATGTTCTAGGAGGCTGGCTTACACAGTCTATTACTTTATAGGTGTGTTCTCACTGTAATTAATATACTGTACTGATGAGCTCTAATTAGTGCGAAACCGGTCTGCGGTTGTTATTATGGTGATAATACATCTAGCCTTACACTATTGACGGAACTGACCACTGTCATATGAAGAAACACCTCTAAACATTGGGGATTAAATCAGACCCAATGCGGAGAGCATGCGGAGAAGAGGAAGAAACTCCACTAGATAATGTGCCAGTGCGAGACTTTTATAGAAGCACAGCGCAGATTACTAGGCAACGAAAAGCTAAACTTAGAAGCTCTAAAGACTGTTCACTATAGGATAATGCTGGACTTTATCAAAGGAACCGGCCCTTAGAGAAGTAGGGTGAATTCTGGGGGCACAATGGGCCAGAGACGCCACGCTACAGGGACTCAAAAGTGTACCACCCCTGTATAATAATAATAACAATAATAATAATAGTTATAAATTTTATTTTGATAAAACCGTATTTATTTAGATAAAATATTTGACCACAAATTTGAAGGCACCCTGGATGACAGGCCCCGACTATGAATAATAATAAATAAAGGTCGGCGCAGACAGTCGTAGCTAAACAGCTGATTTGGGTCCATGTCCATTTCATTTCTCAGACTAGGCTTCCTCTGACGTTTTATTTCCTTAGTGCAACGTGTTACTTTGTAGACAGAGACTTTTGCACAATGAGATACAGTCCTTTCTTAAGACATATGTTTCAAGAATTGACGAAAATACCATCTGTAATACCCTTTAGCTTTTTCAATACATACTGTAAAATTAAAATCAACCGAGGTTTTGGCACTGTATTTGTGTTCGCCTTTCAGAGGGGACGTAAAGACGTCGGTTCCGTGCATCATGCGATGTTGGGTACGATAAAGATGCCTACCCTCCTTACAGAAAGGCAGTGCTTCGGCAAAATTTCCAGGATAGTGAGGTGAAACTGCTTACTGGCGTCGGTTATTGGCCATAGTCGTGGAAATAGACCGACGTTTTTTTTTTTTTTTTTTTTGTTCCCTCAGGGCTCGTCCGCGGCCTTGCCGCCCCGATAGCACCGCAACCCTTGGTTGATTGTGCATACCCCTAGTCTTACTCCACCCATTCCAAAATCACTGTGCCTTGAACTAGTCTGCACAGCGATTGGTAGGGTGAAGTTTTATATTGCTCTGTCTCCGGTCTAGAGTGACCGTAGATCAGTTGTCTTTTCCGGTCCAGAGCTATACACTCGCACAAGATGTGCTGGGCTGATTCCTCCCCCTCGCCGCAGAGTCTGCATGCGAGGTCCCCTTCGAACCGCCCCATTTTATGTAGGTGTTTCTTGACGGCCATGTGTCCCGTCAAGAGACCTGTTGTGTTTCTGAGCTGTCCTCTGCTAAGGTTTAGCAGCTCCACAGCTCTCTTTGAACTGGGTCCGTCAATTATTGACTTCCCATGTCTGAGCCCTGGACAGTCCGCCCAGTACACCTTGTGTTGGTTTCTGACCCAGGACTTAATGGCTCCCCTGGCAGTGCTCTTTGACACGCCCAGAGCCGGTTCTGGTCCCATAAATGGTTCTGCTGACCCCCTCTTTGCGAGACTGTCAGCTTCTTCATTGCCTTTGACCCCCGAGTGACCCGGCACCCAGATGAGGGTCACCTCATTCTGCCCAGCCAGGTCGCTCGTCTCGTCTCGGCACTCACTCACCAGCCAGGAATTTACCCGTGGGCTACTTAGTGCCTTAAGGGCTGCCTGGCTGTCTGTGGCTATGAGGATCCGCTTGTTGGTGTAGCCCCTCCTCTTGTTCTCCCGCACACAGTGCAGGATGGCGTACATCTCGGCCTGAAACACCGTTGCATGGGCTCCGAGGGAAATACTGTGACTTACCCTCGGTCCTTCCGAGTAAACACCTGCCCCCGTCCCACGCTCCCCGCCAGATCCGTCCGTGAACCAGACGAGCGCGTCCCGTGGTATGCCCGGTGTCTCCTCCCGCCATGCCCCGCGATCAGGGATTTCCACTGTGAAGTTGTTTTCCCTGCACATTCGCGGGCTCGCGAAGTCTGACCTCATTTCAAGCATGGGTTCCTTCACGATCTCCTGAATTTTGCAGTGGCCCCTGAAGCCTGGGTTGATCTTCAGTCTACCATTGCAGGCTAGTCTGTATAGTCCTAGCCTGGCCTCTCCCATAATAACGAAGTGTAGGGGGGGTAGATCCAGCAACACCTCCATGGCGGCTGTTGGGGTTGAAGACATGGCCCCTGTGATGCCTAGGCAAGCCATCCTTTGGATCTTGCCTAGTTTTTGTTTGGCACTGGATTGTGTCACCTTAGGCCACCAGACCAGTGCCGCATATGTTAACGATGGTCTGACCACCCTTGTGTACAGCCAGTGGGCCATACTAGGTCTTAGTCCCCACGTTTTTCCATATAGCCGCCTAGTGACGGCTAAGGTCATGACTGCCTTACGCAGTATTTTTCCAATGTGACCATTCCAGGTTAGCTTAGAGTCCAATACGACCCCAAGATATTTTACCTCCCTGGCCATTGGAACGCTCCTACCGTATAGAGTGAGAGTTCTGTGGCTTTCACACTTCCTCCTCCTCGTAAACGGCACGACGGTTGCTTTCTCGGGGCTCACCCCGAGCCCTTGATCAACCGTCCACCCTTCCACCACTTTCAGTGCAGTCTGCATACGCTCCCACACTGCCTGTGTGACCTTTCCTCGGACTATGATGACAATGTCGTCCGCATAGCCCTGTACCTCATACCCCCCTCCCGAGAGCCTCCCCAGCAGGCCGTCCACGACTAGACACCAGAGCAAGGGAGACAGAACGCTCCCCTGCGGACACCCCGCCGCGACCCCCGCCAGCAGAGTCCCTCCCGCGAGTGAGGTGAACACCGCCCTGTCCCTGAGCATGGAACCGATCCACCTGCAGCAGGTCTCCTCTATTCCACGCTCCCGGGCAGCTGCCAGAACCGATCCGAACGAGGTGTTGCTAAAGGCCCCCTCTATGTCTAGGAAGGCCCCCAGCGCCACCTCCTTGTTCTCCAGCGTATTCTCCAGTTTCAGCACCAGTTGGTGCAGTGCTGTTTCTGTTGAGAATCCTGCTCTGTATGCATATTGTCCGCAGTGTAGAGGATATGCTTCCAGTACACCGCCCCTAATGTGCCGGTCGAGCAGTTTTTCCACTGTTTTCAGCAAGAAGGACATGAGACTTATTGGCCTCAGGGACTTTGCCTGGTCTGTTGGACGCCCAGGTTTAGGAATAAATACAACCCTGGCCAGTCTCCATGCCCTCGGAATGTACCCCAGAGCCAGGCTGGCCCTCATAATGAGGGTAAGCACCGGCGCCAGTATATCTATCCCCTGTTGGAGCATGATGGGCATTATTCCATCAAATCCCGGCGATTTGTATGGCTTAAAGCTGTTAATGGCCCATCTGATTTTGCTCCAGGTAACCACCTCTTTAGCGACTGTCCAGTCTACTCTAGATGCCCGCCTATAAGGCGCCTCTATTTCTGAGTGTTCCCAGTCCGGAGGTGATTGGTTTATTATGTTACAGCCGGGGAAGTGCGTCTGGAGTAAAATTTCCACAGTTTCCTCCCCCGAGCTTGTAAAGCCTCCCGTGGGTGTTCTAAGGGAGCCTATGTTAGTCTGAGGGCCCTTAGACAGGATCTTGTGTAGTCGAGCACTCTCGGACGTGTTTTCCACTTCTTCGCAGTGCCTCCTCCACGACTCCTTCTTGGCGTCCCTCAGTCTTTTGTTATAGGTCGATAGGGCCTGTCTATATTCATCCCATGCTCCCGACCTTTTGGCCGCGTTAAACAGCTTACGAACCTGCGTCCTCCTTTGCCTGAGGTCCTCGTTCCACCATGGGACGTTCCTGGTGGACACCCTCATTTTCAGGGGGCAGTTGGCGTTATAGGCCGAGGTAATTGCGTCTCGCAATTGGACTGCTGCAATCTCGAGGTCTATTGAATCCCTTATGGCCCTCTCAACCCCCCGCAGTTCCACAGCTAGGTCTGCCCTGTAGGCTTCCCAGTCCGCCTTGCGGGGGTCCCGGTACCATACCGTTTCTCTTTCGACTTTGGCGATTTCAAACCGGATGTATCTGTGGTCTGAGCTACTCACTTCCCCAGACACAGCCCAGCTTTTAACAAAGTCACCCAGAAACTGGGTGGAAACTGTTAGGTCTAAAACTTCCTCACGCCGTGTTGTGACGAATGTCGGTTTATTACCTCTATTCAATATGTCTAAATTAAATTTCATAAAGAATTGTAAAAGTGCCTCACCCCTAGAGTTTGTGTCCGAGCTACCCCACAACTCATGGTGCGCATTCGCATCCATGCCGATGATGGTCTGCCATCCACCTGCTCTGCTACCCACCATCAGCTGCTCCAATTCGTTGGGTGGAGGAGGGTCCGTGCTGTCCCCTGGCAGATAGGCTGACGCGACAGTAATGTCCCTCAGCCCATCCGCTCCTCCACATCGGATTTTGATCGTTGCCAGGTCCCTGGAACAGAAATTCATTAGAGGGAGAAACTCTATCCCTTCCCTGACAAAAATGCAGGCCCTCGGATTCTCGCTGGACCTGCTGTAGATGAGCTTTCCATTAGCTCCGCCGAGTCCCTTGATCTCTCCTTTGTAGGAGTACGGTTCCTGGATGAGGGCCACATCCGTGTTCCTCAGAGCCATTAGTAGTCCGGCCGTGGCTGCCCTACTGTGTTGGAGGTTGACCTGAAGGAACCTAAGTCCCATTAACCCTTAATTGCTTCCCCAGTGGGCGGAAGCTAACCCTTCCCATGCCCCAGAATGCCTTGAAGGAGGTTCCTTCAAGGGCTCTGTAAGATGTCGGGTCGATCGAGAAGGCGAGCGTCTGTCCTTTCTCCTCTGCCTTCCTGCTTAGAACCGACCAGTGTTGCGTCCCCAGTTCAGGGTTCTGGATCTTAAGTCTGCTGATCACCGTCTCCTGCGGGACGGTGTCAGGGATCCGTACGAGGACCTTGCGTCTCTTTGGGAGTTCCTTGGGCTCGACGGCTGTCAAGTCCGCCCCCTCCCAAATCTGACCGAGGCCCCCGATCGTTTTCCGCAGCCAGTCCCGCGACTGCGGGCCGGCACAGGTTATCCAGAGGATGCCCCCCGTCAGGCGCGTCCGGTGGAACTGAGGCGGGCTCTCCCCTTCCTGAAGAGAGTCCACTGCAGCTACCACCGCAGCCTGGATCAGGTCCGCCTTCCCCTGGTCTAGCGTGACCTCAGGATGGCGTCTGTCAATCACCGCCATCCCGAGGCCCTCCGCAGCCTCCCTGTAAGAGCCAGTCTGCGCCGGTGTTCCGGCCTTAGTTCCTTTGGGAGGTCTGTCTGTAGTAGGCGTGCTAGAGCCAGAGCGCGGCGTCTTCCGACTCGCACTCTCCTCTTGCGCCTTTACAGGCACCCTGGCCCTTTTGGAACGTCTGTCTGTAGTGGGCGTGCTAGAGTTCGAGCGCGTCCTCTTCTGACCCGCACTCCCCTCTTGCGCCTTTACAGGTTTCTCGACCGTCCAGGTCCCGGCCGCCATTTTTTGCGCCCTCCGGAGCTTCTTTCTTTGCGCCCCGGAAAGACGCTTGGACTGCCGGGGCAGTCCCTCTACTCTAACAGTAGAGTCCTCACTGGTGGAGGGGCCCCCGGAGTCCGCGGAGCTCGCCGCCCTCCGGTGGGACCCAGCCTCCAGCTTGGGTGTCGGGGACAGGTCTCTGGCCGAAGCTACCCCCTGATCCCCCGTATCTACGCCGGTCGTGGGACCTCCAGAGTCCGCTGCCGCACCCTGGCTCGTCTCCGTTTCCGGGATAGACTCAAGGCTCAAGTCTGTAGCCGGAGCCACTCCTCGAGCCTCATTGGTTTTGGTTTTATATGTATTTATAATCTTCATGTTGTTCCCACGAGAATGGGGGAAATACTGTCCACACCATCAGAACCCCCTGTGTGGTGCAAGGCGGGTTACTCTGGAGGGTTGCCTGGTACTCCAGAGGTTCCGTTCACGACACCATCGCCCTGGTGCCATCCATCCATAGGCACGGGTCACGTGACACCGTAGATTGGGGGAGTTTAGTTCGACCTCCTTGTCTAGATCCGTCATGTTTAGTTATTAGCAGGGTCACCTCGTGCAGGATGCGGATTTTTACCGCGCATGACGGTCTTGGGGAAAGCTTCATCGGGAGTTTATGTTGTTATTTCCACTTCCTCAGCTTGCCCCCTGGAGTCCTTTGGCCCGCGACTCCTTAACCCCTAGACCGACGTTACAGAAACAAAAACACACACACGCCTTTTGTAATAACGGTAATAATATAATAGTGATAGATCATATTTAAAAGAACTCCATTTGATATTTAAGAGGTTAGATTGTAGAAATAAATTATTTAGAATAAAACACATTTCTGCTTTATTGTTCGGCTAATTAGTTATTCTGTCCTTAAATTTCAAAGAAATAATAATGATAACTATTTCTCTAGTAACATAAGCATTCTCTATTAAAGTATGTGATATTATTTAGTGCTTCATTTGAAAAAAAAAAGAAGAAAGTGATGACATCACGCAGATGTGATAACCATGATGCAACAGTATTATTTTTAGATCAAAACTCAGATTTGATATGATGTTATGATCGAGCCATTTCAAAACATTTGCCGGACCTGTATACTAGTCCAGTCAACAGAGCTCAAAAATATGCAAATGGATCGATTAAATTATATAGTTCTGGATTTTTGCATAGAGGAAGGGGGAAGTGTCCTGAACAACCTGCAATAAAGTCCCAACAGACGGGGGAGACGCGGGAGGTGGGGGCGGCATTCAAAGGTACTTTTTTCCAGTTTTTTCAATTATTTAGAAAAGTACTGGTCCACTTGAAACATGTTTAGGCATAAAATTAATTTACATAAAATTTCCCACAAAACTGGCCCAATTTGTTTTTATCGGAGGGCCAATAGATTCCACAGAAAAGGTGGAGGAATGATTGCAATTAGTTTTCAACTATCACATATAAATGAACTATGAACAAGGCCCCCATTTGCACTGCGGGGGCTGCAAAAGGGGAACTTTTGATCATCCCCAGCTTTGGTTAATCACACATGCCACAGGACATCCATAGTTTTCGTGTACGACACCGCGTGATACATGAAAAACCCGTGTAATTTACACATTCCGATTTGAAAATCGAATTCTTAAATCGAAATCAAATTTAGAATACGCACACGGATGTGTGCGGCAGGCCGGCCCTAAACTTACATCATATATCAGCTTACTTATTGTTTTTTCCTTAATAGAAAACCGTTAGCTACCGCACATTGCGCATTTAACTTTGTATTCGTTAGTACTAGTTCAGCTGCGGGTTGCGAGTTATACGTTATACCCAATTTCAGTTTATAGTGTTTATAAGGCAGTGTTTATATAATAGTTTATATGATAGTATAACATATCGGACCCAAGTAACAAGTTACTTATTTTCATTATTTACATTCTCTCAGGGCTGCAACTAAATTCATCTATTGTATTTACCGGTCACCTTCTGACAACAACTTTGTTCAGCTCTTTGATTACCCTTCAGAAAAAAACCGACCATCTGATTTCTGAATATCTTTCCTCTGAGGTCACTATTCTTGGTGGCTTCAATGTCCATAATAAGGAATGGCTAGGATCTTCAAAAACCGATCCACGAGGGAGAGCAGGGGAGGCCTTTGCAGTCAGCAATTCTTTAGCCAATATGGTTCAGCAACCTACCTACTTTCCTCGCATCCCAACACACAGCTCAAATTCCCCGGATCTCCTTCTTACTATAAAACCTGAATGCTATAAGAATCAGTCACCGCCCCTCTTGGTCGCTCAGACGACGGCATGGTCACTGCTTCCTGCGCAATGCAACCTGAGGTCACACAGTCATCACACCCACGTATCGTCTGGCACTGCAACTCCGCGAACTGGGACGAAATGTGGGATTACTTTTCCTCATTTCCATGGGCGTCTGTCTGATTATCTCATCCTGACCCCTCTGATATCTCACAAAACGTCACCGAAATTGTCCAAGCTGGCATGGAATTTTTTTCCACGTACACAGAAAATCTCTTCAGCCACTCAAAAGCCCTGGTTCTCTAAATCCTGTGACAAGGTCAGACTTGAAATGCTCAAAACTCACAAAACGCTTCTACACAATGCCAGTCAAGAAAACCGTCAAGCATTTAACGACGCAAGAAACTGTCCGCATTCTTTCTGAGGCAAAAAACTTGTTTAATAACCACATCAAAAACAAAGTCCTCTTAAGCTAAATCTATTGGGAATAATTTCTGCAAGAGCACGTTCCCACCTCTTGTCTCAGAGGATGAAATTGTTTCTACCGCCCTGGGCAAGGCTGAACTTTTGCCTTGTTGTTCGCCGGCAATTCTACTCTCAACCCACCTCCAAATGTTCAACCACCAACAGTCCCCAAGGTCGCCCATAAAATGACGGATATCATTTTCAAAACTAAAAAGGTGCGAAAGATGCCCTCTTCTCTTAATACCAGGAAATCCTCTAGCCTTGACGAGATCCCAGCAATTGTGTAAAAAAATGCGCACCAGAACTTGCCTCTGTCCTCACTTGTCTGTTTCAGACATTTTACAATAGAGGCATATTCCCTAGTAACTGGAAAACTGCTCGAGTACAAACCGTCCCCAACAAAGGATCCATAGCGCTTCCTAGCAACTACATGCCTATTTCTCTCCTTTCAGTCGTCTCTAATGTAATAAAAAGTTATATAAACATCAAATTACTAAAATTTCTTGAAAAACAGTCTAATCCAAGACAGGCAGTATGGATTCCGTCAGCGCAGATCAACTTCCGACCTCCTTTCCTTTGTCACCCATTCTTGGAATAAGTCTATGGAACTACACGGTGAATCCCTCTAGACATATCCAAAGCATTCGACCAGGTCTGGCACGCAACGCTGCTTAATAAACTTGCGGCCTATGGCCTACCACCAAAACTCTGTACCTGGACAGCAAATTTACTCTCCAACCGCAGCATTTCTGTTGTCGTGGATGGCCATTCCTCTAAACTGTATCCAATTAATGCAGGAGTTCCTTAAGGTTCAGATTTAGCCCCTACTTTGTTTCTTCTCCACATCAATCACCTCCTCTCTAGCACATCCAACCCAGTTCCCAGTTACGCGGAAGACAGCACCCTCCACTCAAATATACAATATTCTAAGCCTGTCTCTTTAGCCTAATTAGTTGAGAATCGCAGACTCATGGAAGGTTCTGTCTTCGTGGATCTCCAAAAAATATTAGACTGTTGAAGTAGTAACGCTTTTTTAGTTATAAGTAACCTACACTTATTTTACTACGTGTTTCACCACATCAAAAAATGTTTTTATTTTAAAGTTTAGTTTTATTAATTGTTCCGAGATTACTGGTATTTATACCAAAACACCGGTTTAGCAGCAGATTTATTTTGATAAAACAGTAGGTAAGTGTTCTTGATGAATAAACTTGATAAAACGGAAATTTCCCAAATATTTTTCTCCCCCCATTATCTTTTGAACCATTGATCCTACGATACAAATGAATAGTGTCACTTTTGTGGGTAATTTTATGCGCATTAATTTTGTACACGAACATTTTTTCGATAGGACCAATACGTTTCGGGATAATTGCACAAATTGAAAAAAGTACCTTTGAACGCCGCCCCCACCCACTGCGTCACCCATCTGTTGGGACTTTACTGCAGGTTGTTCAAGACACTCCCCCTACCTCAGTGCAAAAATACAGAACTACACGATTTAATTGATATATTTTTCCTCTACTGACTGGACTATATGGAACAGAGCTAGTCATGCTTGTTAGTACATGAGTTAGATATATCAAATCAAAATGCAGTCTTACATCTCTCCAAAAGTAATGCTTTTCTGATGAATCAGCGGTTTATGTTGGGGTGATAAAGTATGATTACCGTTGCTGTTTTTCAAAATCCCGCTGGGCAGATCGTTTCTCTTTTCGATTTGATTGATGTTAATAGTGACTCTGTTGGTAAGGGGCTCCATTTCGGATGATGATAGATCGTTTGTTGACTTGGCCAGGTTTTTGGACATGTTGCTAAGCGAAATCCTGACAGAGCCGTTACTTTGCGGCTTTATTTGAGGGATGTTCTTGTTTAAGAGGTTCTCCTGAAATGTAGATGCTTATATGCTGATGAACTTCACTAATTAAGGGTTTTCTACTGAATTCTGTTAATGAGGTTAGTTCTACTTTCTACATATTAATATTAAATGAAATGAAAGATGAGCGTTGATAGTGATCGTTAGATTTTAGTATACCAAACTAACTACTTTTATAAGTACCCGATTTTTATGTTGAAAAAATACTGTGCTATTTTACAAATCATCTTCATTTTTTTACTTCCTACTTCTTGAACTAGACTACTCAATTCTCAAAGCATGGCTCACAAAACTTTTGTCCTTTTTAAATTTGATGTAACATTTGATTGCTCCGATCAAATTGAACTCTGTTTATAGCGTTTGCAAGCACGATCATTTTACTATTATCCCGTTGGAATTGACTAGAAATAAAATTGCTTATGATGCAACCATTAATTTTGAACACTAAAATTTGTTTCTCGTCCGCATAGGTCTAAAAGTGTCGTTAAAAGAAGTCAATTACAAACGGTTGGTTTCCAAAGGAGACGCATTCAAGCTGTCATCTGAAAATGCTCGTAACTAAGATAACGAAAAATACGAGAACAATCATTGTCTTGTCTGTCAATTAAATGAAAATTAATCAATTAATATTTGTGATATTGCCAGCAAATAACGATCCGCAGCATCTATTTCAAGATCAGTTGGTGCTTATTCCACGCTCGAGAGAACGAGGGTCATCAATTGAAGATATTGCTCGACTTTTAGGAAAGTCTAAATGGGTCATAAAGCGGGCAATTCGACTATGGAACGACAACTAAATCAGTTACCAATCCAAAGGAGGATCAAGCCGGGAAACGACACCAGACAATGATCGAGAAGAGTCGCCAGGAGGAACATGACTCAACCTTGACAAAAGTCTGAGCCAAGTTCATATAGGCGACGGGAAATGATATTTCCAGCCAGACAGTTAGAAGATGTCTTCTCAAAGTTGGAAAACATTCAAGAAATCGAGCAGCTTGCCCACTTTTGAAATCATCACATAAAAGAACTAGTCGAGCTTGGGCCCTACAACATCAAAACTGGGAAATAGCAGAATGGTTAAGGTGCTTGTTTACAGATGAAAGCAGGTTTACTTTTTTCGAAAGGACGGGCGTGCCTTAGTGTTAAGGAGGAGGAACAAAAGGTGTATGGACGGTAATATGGAGGTAAGAGCGGCTTTTCTTGGAGGTGGAGTGACTGTCCGGGGTGCAATATCTGTGACTGAAAAGAGTGAATTGGTGATTCTGACGCAATAAAGTATAAATGGTGAGAGATTTGGGTGTTAATGATATTGTGATCACCTACTCAGAAAATTTTGGTAGATATTTTATTTTGGTCGATGACAATGTTCGGACACACCGAACTCGAATCGTCGATGAATATAGAGCGGACGAATTGGCCACGTTTGTTTCCGTATATTAATCCGATAGAACAACTAGGAAGTCGTATGAAGCTAAAGTTGAAGGACAAAGAAGGGCACATGACAAATTTGAATGATTTGTCAAATGCAGTTCGAGATGAATGGGAGGTTAATCCTCAGGAATTCATCAGCAGCTTGATTGAGTGGATGCCAAGAAGGGTTGAGGAGTTGCCACAAACAAGGGGGGGGGGGGTACGCATTATCGATCAATGTTGATTTTTTGGTGTGATATTTATTACTAAAAAATTGCAAATTGTAACGTCACATTAATTACCATTTAACTCATTACATCAACAGGTATTTTATTTTATTGTCCATATACACTTTTACTCATGGCATAGGTAACGCCATCTCTCTTTAATGCCATTTAGTTTATAAATTTAGACACTGTTGGCTGAACTGTCCTTACGCGCCTGGCTTATCTCGTTTAGGACGTTTATAAATATCGGACGTCTATTCGCACGGCCCCCTTTTAATTTGTCACTGACTGCAAATACTAATTATGCAGTCTTAAGTACCTCAACATCTTGCTCATGGGTAAATATATTTTGTGTTAATTTTATTTGCTTGATTTGGTTTCCATGTTTGTACAGTTTAAACATTTTATGTGCAGAAGATCTCTGGTATAATATCACTAATTTGTCACTAAGTTAACCTTATAGTAAAACACTTTGGTTTGATTTAACTTATCTATAAAATATAGTTCAATTAGTTTTCAGAATGACACTGTCGTATTACCGGAGGGTATCATTACTGTTTGTGAGAAGCGTACTGATTATTGTACTCTCTATGACAGGCTTAAAGAGGAATGTAGTAACACTTTTCAGAAGAAGGCAATACACTTTTAAGAGGAATGTAGTAACACTTTTAAGAAAAAGGCAATACAAAAAAAATCACTCATAAGATAAGTGTTACGACAGGAAACTGATCCATGCTTCACATGCGCTTCAATTAACTTACATTCGTTATTATTATCTTTGGGTTTATTTATTATACACAGATAGTCATTTCAAATATTTAATTACCTTTTGCATTTACTATGTCATTACTTTGTAAAACTTTTGTGATATAAAATAAACTGCATGAATTAATATGCTTGTCTTGGTTCCTTGAAGGTGTAATTTACGTGCATGATCTACTAGTGCCTTAGAGTCGACTCACTACCTAAAGTCTCATGCAAATCGACACTGATTGGATACATTTTATATATTTTACATTTCTTTAGTTATTTATCTAATTTAGGTTTCAAAATGAAATTACTTAATTCATAAGTTGTTAATGAACCCTAATTTTTTATTGGAAGTTTCCTTCAAATCGACAACGTAATACTGTGTTTAAGACTGATTTTCTAAAGTGCAATATTTAAGATTAATCTCAGCAAGCAGAAAAAGCGTTTGAGCTGCAATGAAAACAAAATAGAGTCAAGCATAAACTTGACTAAGACCTAGTATGGCCCGTTGGTTGTACACAAGGATGGTCAGACCATCGTTAACGTACGTGGGACTGGTCTGGTGGCCTAAGGTGACACAATCCAGTGCCAAACAAAAACTAGCCAAGATCCAAAGGATGGCTTGCCTAGGCATCACAGGGGCCATGACTTCAACCTCAACAGCCGCCATGGAGGTGGTGCTGGATCTGCCCTCCCTACACTTAGTTATCATGGGGGAGGCCAGGCTAGGACTATGCAGACTAGCCTCCAATGGTAAACTGAAGATCAACCTAGGCTTCAGCGGCCACTGCAACATTCAGGAGATCGTGAAGAAGCCCCTGCTTGAAATGAGGTCAGACTTCGCGAGCCCGCGAATCTGCAGGGAAAACAATTTTACAGTGGAAATTCCCCACCAAGAGGCATGGCGGGAGGAGACGCCGGGCTTACCACCCTTGGTACAATAAACTACTGATTTAGATCTCATTTGTGAGGTATGATGATATTTAAAAAATAAATATTATCAATTTCAAGGATCTAGAATTTTAAATGTGAAACGAGTCACCCTCGATTTTGGAGAACCATTGAATCAAGATATCACTTGCGAGGCATTATGATATTCAAAAATACATGTTGCCAATTTCAAATATCTAAAAATTTAATTTGAAACACATCAGCCTTGAAATTAAAAAAATATTGATTTTATTGTGATCTCACCTGCGTGGCATTATAATATCCAAAAAAATACGCGTTGTCAATTTCAAGAGTCTAAAAATTTTATTTTGAAACGAATCACCATCAATATTAAAAACTATTGATCTTAGATGCCACCTGGGGTGGTACCAGTTTCCGTCAAAAAGTTATAGTGGCTATTGTAAAAAAAAATTAGTAATAATGTGGTGAGAGAAAGAGGGGTGGCAATAGAAATTCAAATGTATAAAAGATGCTAAATAAAAATTTTGCATCGCACTGTGTGAGCATTTTCCTGAAAAGCAATTTTTCCGATATTAATAATTTTATTTTACAAGGTAGTTCCACACTTTGCATATTTTATATTTGTTTTTCTTGAAGAAAAATTTAAATGATTTCTTTTATCAAAGTGAAAAACATGTCGTTTGACTAAAATAAACATTATAAGATAAAAAATGTTTATGGTATTTTTTGAAAGGGATAACAGAAAATAAATGTAATTGAACTAAATACAGATTCAGAGACTACTCTTCCGGCTTCATAGGTGTTTGTTTTTCTCTCTGTAACCGGTTTCGCAGTTTACGGCATCGTCTGACGGTTACAGGGAAGAAAATAAACATTTGTGAAGTCAAATAAGTATTCTCGAAATCTGTATTTCATATCGAGAGGTTTCACCAAATAAGGGCAACATTATTATATTATATTAATGTATTTTAACTACTTCCACATTTATAAATCTAAACATATTGTGGAAAACTCCTAGATATCTTGAAAAGGCCTGACACAAAAAAATCTTCACGTTTATAACATTTTAAAGCACCTACACAAATTTTAGTATTCCCAATCTTCCAAAACTGGCTAAACAATAGCTACATCATCAACGTAAGTGCAAAAAGATAGACAGGTAGACGTGTTAATATATTTCCCTAAAAGTTATCTACAAAAAAATATTTTACAAGATTTTGTACAATTTATTAGCTACTTTTTACAAAAATATTTCGTATAGTATAAATATGTATTAATTATGATATCCAAAAATAATTCTAACTACAATCTAGTGGACTCTGAAGCTACAAACTTGTTAAGTTTCCCATAATAGCTACCCGTATTAGTTTCCACCACCTTCTCGCTACCTTTACCTACCATAGACTCAGTTCTTTTTCTCAGATTTGATCTGTTGAGTGTCTGCTGTAGTTCGGTAGCAAACTGACTAGTTATAGGTTGCTTTGGACCGTTTTTTGCATCATCTTGATTGCAGTTATTCAGAAATTCTAGCTTTCCTGGTTGTCTTCTTAAAGTGGCTGAAGGATATTCACCTATAGTGACACTGACAGGTCTCTGTTTTTTAACAGTAGTGTTATTGGAACACGTGGAGCCATTCGAAAGTTGGGAGTTCAAAGAAGATCTGTTAAAGTAGGTATTCGGCGGTTTAGGTCTGATTCCGTAAGGGTTTTTGAGCTTAAAAGACTCCAGTGATTCCATTTCCACAGCGTCTCCGACGTCTTGACTAGGTTTGGTGCCATTTGCGTATCCGTTCTGCTTTGGCAACGTTGAGGAGTTGGACGAGAGACTGAGAGTGTCATAATCAGGTGTGGGGCAAGGTGGGGGTTGGTAATATGTGGAGAGTGTGGAGGTTTTGATCGGTACAGGGGGTGCTTTAGGTTTTGTTTTGTTTGGCTTTAGTGTGTTAGTTCTTGTGTTGGGTGAGCTGCAGCCGTTTTGGATGATCCCGTTTGGAATACTGTTGTGGGTACCGTTTGTCATTCCATTATGTGTTTCATTGGGAGGGAGCTGAAAATAAGATTAGTTAAATAGTTTAGTATAATTAAATTATTGGTTATAAGTGATCTTTGTGTTTTATATTAATTTTAAATTATTTAAAATTATGGTAAGCTGTTAGCAAACATGCCTTAAATATGCGTTTGTTTCAATGTTAATTTGTTATAACGTTGCCTCAAGAATACTTAATTGTTAGACACTTTCATTGCTGCAGGTTTGATTCCTTGCAAAGAAACTTGCAGGGTTGCGATGAAAAACTTTCAAAGTGTTAAAACTCCTCTTTAATAACCAAAGCAGTTAGTAAGCCAACAAAGACTAAATACAATTTTTAAGATTTTTAATATTATTAATAAAATCCAGCTTTAATATTGGCAGAACCTATGCGAAAACTGGCTGTAAAACTCAAGTAAGAGGATTCATTTAAAATAATTTTCCGTAGGGAGATTTGCATACAATTTTAGTCCACTTATTGCTGAAAAAAATTTTTTTGACTAAAATTAATAAAAAAAATTTGCAGGGAATTTTTTCAAGGTATTTTATATGTATAACACTATGTTCTATGCAACAGAAAAAGTAGTTACCAATTTTGAAATCGCTGGTATATCTGGTCCAATTTTTAGTGACAAAATCTGGTTGAAGTGGCTTCGGTGGTTCAGTGGCAAGAATGTAAGTCTCTGAAGGAAAGGATTGTGGGTTCGAAACGCTGTAAAAGAGAGGGGGGGGGGGGCTCATTATACTTTTCAGTATATACTGTTCTTTGATAACTTCTTCACAAGTGCTACTCTTATCAATAAATTAGGTGACACAGGTTTAGGCGAAACAGGCACTGTATGGGAAAATAGAAACGACAAATGTCCCGTTGAAAATACTTAGACCATGAAGAAAGAAGAAATGGGAGTCTATGATAGTGCTCTTAACAACAATAACAATATGAGTTGTGTAAAGTGGAAAGATAATAACGTTGCTATCAAGTCAATACGGAGTATATCACCAATGGGCAAAGCAACCCGATATTCTGTAAAATATTAAAATAAGATAGAAAATCACACCAAACCTGATTCATAATTATAATAAATTTATGGATGAGGTAGACCCTGGACAATATGGACAATAACGTTGAAAATTACAGAATAAGTTTTCTTGAAAAAAAAAAGTATATACCTATTTTGTTTCGAATATTTCACGTTTCTATGAACAACACTTGGATTTTGTCACGTAATTTTGGTAAGCAAGTGGACAATTTAGAGTTTAGAAGAATAGTTGCGATATCTTGTTTACAAAAATATGGAAAGTCTCCTATGGCTATTGGTCTTACGCCGAAATTTTATTAGTCCAGCGTCTCTCCAAATAGGACAACATTTAATTATTATATTAATTTTTTTGGGAGCAACCCCCAAGCAAGTTACGGGACCTGGGGCGAATATGGGTATTGTGCGCGGTAGACAGGGTTTCCAGGAGGTATTGCTGCAAAACGTAAAAAACACATCCTTTCAAAGTCCGACTAAATGTTTTTTTAGCATTTTCCGCTCATATTTCCTCCCCGCCCAGCACCCCTATTCATTCTTGGCTTCTTAACTTTCTTGGGGGTTGTTTGCAACAAATTTGTCTTTGGGTTGTGCATCCAAGAGGGGGTCAAAGCATGTTCTGTGAAATATTTTTCTAGTAACCCTTCGTGCAGTAAATTCCAAATTTAAAGAAATTACATTCCACTTCGTTGCCTATGCCTTTTTCAGATACAGCAGTTAATTAAATACGTTCACTTTTTTATATTACATATATAAGCACAAGATTAGTATAATTGGGGGGCGGGGGGTTTTGTTTAAGTAAAGTTCTGGCAACACAACCTTGAAACATTTTGATGGAAAACTTCGAGGCACAAGCGCTCAATTCATCCCAACTTAAACCAATCTGTTGGTTAAGATACGTTGACATTTTCTCTGTCTGGTCACACGGTAAAAAAATTCTACACGAATTCCTTTCTTACTTAAATAACATCAAATCCAGTTCACCGTAGAAATGAAAAACAATTTTTCTTTGCCTTTCTTAGATGTATGCATCACTAAAAACCCAGCCAGAGGATTTTCTTACACTGTGTATCGAAAACCAACCCACACTAATCGTTACCTTAACGCCCAATCTTACCATTACCCATCGTGATTAATTCCGTGGTTCGAATACTAGTAACACGATCCCTTAACCTAACTGACAACAACAAGAAACAGACAGAATTAAACTTTTTAAGACAGACATTTCTAGAGAACGAATACGACAACAATCATATACTACGAAACATTAGAAACGCACAACAACAAACCACTACACCACAATACGAACATACAGAGCCACACAAGAACACACAGCGTTTTTACCATACATTAAAGGTGTCACCGATGGCCCCATTATATCAAAACCATATTCACAATAGATCAAAAATTGAAAATTTTATACAAACTCTCAAGGACACGATTCCAAACGAATCCCACGGAGTTTACAAAATTCCCTGTTCTGATTGTTCCCGAACTTATGTAGAACAAACAAATAGACGCATCCACAATAGAATATATGAACACACCCTCGCAGTTAGAAAATCCAACCCCTCATCGGCGCTGGCCATGCATCATATTCATACAGGACACAAAATAGACTTCGACAATCCCAAAACAATAGCCCCGGTTTACAACTTCAAAACCAGAATTATCCGCGTAGCAATCGAGATTGAAAAACGTCCCGATTGTTTAAATAAGAGACATGATGATCTTCGTATTCCGATTACTTGGATTACTTCATTACAAACACACAAAAAACAATAAATTTAATAGAAAATATCATTTCCCCATTATCTGTCTCAACAAATGCCTGTAATCCCCTTAATCTTCTTAATCCTCTTAATCCTTTAAGTACTGTGACTAAAGCCCCTGACCGTGACCCGACTACTTTCACTGATAACGAATCAGGTAGACGAAATGATACATACAAACGGTACATACAATACAACACTGCAACGAACTGCCAGATCTCTCTTAGGCCTAGGGTTGAACACACTGAGACCTTGAAAACGATATCCGGCGAGATTTGGGGAGTAGGCAGATTGAAACTCCGTAATTCAGCTCCAACAACCCAACCCACCGTTGTCCACCGAGTAGACATATTGAGGGCTTAGAGTTCATGTCCTTACATATTTCCTTTACCTATTGAAAATGGCTTCAAAACAGAAGCCGAAATTCTGGACGCGGTTTAACCCGAGAACGAAGTAAGTCTTATATATATATATATATATATATATATATATATATATATATATATATATATATATATATATATATATATATATATATATATATATATATATATATGAGAGGGGAAAAAACTGAAGATCACCCCGGACAAGGGTTATAGGAGGCCTAGTTAGCGCTGACTTGAAGAAATATATTCAGGATTCAAAAGACGCGGGAGCGAATTTTTTCTACGAATATTAACTAAAAATTATAGGTACTAAATCTTATATTATAACTAAAATTACTGCCAAGGTATCAGAGAAGGGGTTTATTTGAAATGAGTTTTCTGAAAATATTTCAGTAAAATGAAAGACAACAACAACGGTTGAAACTGAAACTTCAGGGTTAGTAAAACACAATCCTTGCGACATTTTCTCTACATACCCGTATTCGTTTTAGGCTAATTTTGACGTTTCAAATCGCGACTTTGAGGTTTCAAGAGGAAAAACTATAAAATTTTCAATATAATTTTTCTGGCGTTTCTGGACCTTTTTGCGCAAAAAAACTTAATCTATGTCTGTAATATACAACAGGTTTTCTTATACACACAAAATATTTTGTTTTTGTGCGTTTTTCTGGTCATCAGTGACACCCAAAATGTTTTTCTTTAAATGCCTATAACTTTTTTCTTTTAACTTACTGATCTAGATTTTTATACACAGTTAACTTTTTGCGGTGTAAAAACGAGTACCAAATTTCGTTGCCCTAACTTTGTTATTTCCGGAGATATACAAATTTTCCGAAAGAAAAAACAACATTTTCCGAGAAAAACTGGATCGATTTCCCTGGATAACGAACTTATCCAAATATATATATATATATATATATATATATATATATATATATATATATATATATATATATATATATATATATATATATATATATATATATATATATATATATATATATATATATATATATATATATATATATATATATATATATATATACTAACCCCGGATATGGGTTCTAGGGGTCCTAGTTTGCGCCGCTCATTTGAAGCCATTTTTTCAAAATTCAAAAGTCGCGACCTCCTCATTAGTGATTTAAAAGAAAATTCACTAAAAGATGAACTGGCGCAAATACGACAATGCACAGGACAGTAAGCGTACAGAGTTATATGGCAAAGTTTCTGCTAATCACCGTGAGAAACAAAAGAAGAAGCAAAATCGGAATTATCTGGATGAAGCTTAGTTCGGATTTACACCTAGCCGTGGAACTGGAAGAGTGTTACCTAGGCCAATAGAAGAAAGATGATTTAGAATGACAGAAATATGTTTATCACCTGTGTACACTTTGGAAAACTTTTAATAATGCAAATTGAAAAATACTGTGTCAAAAACTGATTTAAGTTTATCTTTTAGATAGATGTTTTAACAGCCTGAAATATTATTTTATTTAAATAGTCTTGTTTGTTAGTTTACGATACTATAATCTTGCTGCTTTGGTATTAAATAATTGTACATATATGCAGTTTTACGCATTTGAAATGTTGTCTTGGCATTTTTCGTAACTAAAGACACTGGCAGCATTGGAAATTAAGATATGGAAACTGCAAAATGCCAGGAGCTAAGGTAAAGCTATTCTGCTTGTAAACGAACGAGCAGTGTACCTTCAATTGCTTTAAAAAGTTTAATATTCTGCCGACAATATAATTACAGAGGTAGCAGTTTCGTCATGTTTTACAATTATTAATTAATCATATCTTGAAATGAACCGCGCAGAGTAGGTCGATGTGATATCTCTTCCAGTTTATAAGTACGTTTTTGTTGTGATTTTGCTTAAAAATTATATGGAAATTGGTATGAACGGATGCAGAAAAGTGGCCATTTCAAAGTAGTAAAGTTTTGAATTAGAACAATAAGTGGTTGCGCAGTAATCAATTGTTTTACCAAAAAATTATTTGTCCTCTACACTAGGTTGAAAATTACAGCTCTCCCAAAACAACAAAATGGTATTGTCAAGATCTCAAGAATCTGAGTTAAGAAGTTTTGTAAAAGTTGAATTTACAAAGTGTTTGGAAGATATGAGCATATTTGAGAAAGTAACAGAAAAAATAGTGGAGGCAGTGACATCGAAACTTGAACAGAAAGTTGAAGAAATGTTTTCTAATTTTAGAACGATGAAATTGAAAATAGATACTCTCGATAAAGAGAATGAAATATTAAAGCAGAAGGTAGATGACCTAGAACAAAAAGTCAATAATAGAAACATTCTAAGAATGTATGGATTGGAAGTACAAAATGACAGCAGCACTTCTGATACGGTAATCCAGTTTTTAAAAGAAAAGATGGGTCTGGATTTTGGATGCGAAGTTGTTGATGTTTCCTACAAACTGAGACTGAACCAAAAAAATGGAAATCACAGTCCTTTGGTTGTAAAGTTCAAAAGTGATGAAATAGTAAATCAGGTACTGAGTAAAAGAAAACTTTTGAAACACTCTAATGTTTATATTGTGGAAGAACTAACCAAGAGAAGGTTAGATTTGTTAAGCCGTGCAAAGCAAAAATATGGGAGAAGCAAAGTATGGGTATGGAGGGGAAGTATTTACACAAGAAAAGATGGAGTAAGAATCGCGATAAAAGATTCAAGTGAGTTACAGGCTTAGAATAACAAGGTAGGAAGAAGAGACTATCAATAATGTAGGTTTTTTTTGGATATTTACATCTAATATTGGTAACTATAGAATTGTTAGTCTGTTAGTTTTTTTTTACGTGCTTTATAAGTGCATTAAATTTTGTTTGTGTTTTTTTTTGTTCAATTTACATAATCGTTATATTTTATTTTGTACATAGGTATACTGTTTTCGGATTGCATTGTGGTAGTGGATAAATTAACGTAGGAAAAATTATCCAATAAAGTTTGAGATTTAAATTGGATTGATACGATAGAGCTATTTTGGATATCTTGCAACTAGTGGGAAGGAATTGTTTAGCTTGTCAGTAAAACATTTTAAGTTATTTTGAAAGATAAATTTCACCGTATTTATTATCGTTTAATTATTTAGATAAGATATTTAATATTTGTACATAGGTGCGTTAATTTAAATTTATACCTGTTTATTTTGATGGATTGCCCTGCGAACTAGCTATTAGGGGTAAACTTTTTGTATTGATATCCTATAATATACTTGAGGTTTGGTGTAGTTTGGTGCAGTTTCGTACCTTCGCGGGATGGGAGATGTGGCAGAATTAACTAATTTGTTAGATAATTATTGTAATGTGGAAGAACGACAGTGCTATAACACAGATGACTACATTAAGTTGATAAAAGTAAGTAAATTAAAGTATAGTATTGTTAGCCTTAACATAAGAAGTTTAAAAAAAAAATTATGATGAATTTATGATAATGTTGGAGGGATTGATGGGTGGGGGAATCATAGCAATTGTTTTAACCGAAACTTGGCAACTAGATAGTATAGATAATTTTGCTATACAGGGTTTTACAGGTTATTATAATGAGGCCTCATATAACTAAAATGACGGAGTGGTAGTTTTTGTGAGAGATGATATAGTAGTGTTAGATATGATAGTTACAGATATTACAGATGTGCGATTAATGAAGGTCTCTATGGATATAGACTCCATCTCAGTCAATATTGTTTGTGCTTATAGGTCACCCGCCACAAACGTAGCGTTATTTGTCGATGAACTGGACTCGTATCTACGTGCTGATATTGCAGGGGATGTTAATATATTTGTAGGAGATGTAAATATTGACATCTCGGAAAAAAATTGTGACAAAGATCCGATGTCTTCACATTACATGGGCACTTTATATAGATATGGTTTTATGCCTTATATTCGCTCTCCGACACGAATAACTGATACTACCGAAACGTGTATTGATCACATATTTGTTAGAATAAATCCAACTATTCGTAACAAGAATAAAGTTTTTGAGTTGCAGTCTGCTAACCTTCATTCGCATATTACAGACCATAATGCTATTTTATTAAACTTTGGTCTTATTGGTTCCACTGAAAAAACTATGGCGAGACCTAGGGTGCTAAGGAGGATAGATTTTCATAACTTGCATGAGAGGCTGAGAAATGAAACCTGGCAATCTGTGTTTTTTGAATCAGATTCACAATTGATTTTTGATAATTTTGTTGATATCCTAAATAAGCATATAGACAGCTCTACATACAGCATACAAGTTAAGTCAAATAACATAAGAATAAAACCTTGGATAACTGCCGGGATTATAACAGCCATGAAACATAGAGACGCCTTAAAGCAGAAATGGAATAGGGAAAAAACCGTAGAGTCGGAGGTAGCATTTAAACACTACAGAAATATGCTTACAAAACTGATAAGAGTGACACGTAATGACTATTATAAAAACTTGATTACGTCACAAAAGGGAAATTACGGCAAGATTTGGAAAACTATTAATGAAATCACAAACAGTAATAAACGTTCTAATGTAGTTAAAACAATAATAACAGAAAAAGGGAGTGTTTTGACTTCGGCGAGGGATATTGCATTGGAATTTAACAATTATTTTATTGAAGTGGGAAAAGGTATATCTCAGAAAATTAAAAGGCGAAATATAGAAACTAGAGCAAACAAGCAATATGGAGATTCCTTTTTCTTGCATTCTGTGACGGAGAACGAAGTTATCGGCATAATCTCTTCGCTGAGGTCAGGCGCTGCCGCTGGAAGCGATGGTATTTCGGCCAATATGATAAAAAATTGTCATCTGTTTTTGGCTAAACCTTTGACTCATTTAATGAACACAATATTTCGGACAGCTATTATTCCATTGCAATTGAAAGAGTCTATAGTACTGACCTATTAGTCTACTTAGTGTGTTTTCAAAAATTTTTGAAAAACTATTAAATATCAGATTAAATGAATATTTGAATAAACATAGCATGTTGTCCAAAAGGCAATTTGGTTTTAGACGAGGACTATCCACTCAAGATGCATTGTATGAATTGACAAGTACTGTTCTCGGAAGCTTTAATAGCAATATGAAAGCTCTAGCTGTGTTTTTGGACCTAAAAAAGGCTTTCGATACAGTTTGTCATAAAAAGTGGTTGGCTAAACTAGAGTTGATTGGGATAAGAGGACATACGTTGTCACTTTTTGGTAGCTACCTTCATGAGAGAATCCAGCGTGTGAGAGTGGGTGACTGTGTGAGTGAGGGACGAGTGGTTACGTGTGGTGTACCACAGGGAAGTATATTGGGTCCAATATTGTTTTCTATTTATGTAAATGATATAATTGAAGACCTTACTTTGGACTGTATACCTATTGCTTATGCAGATGATACCGTTCTGGTGTTTGTGGGAAATCAATGGGAAAATTTGTTTGAAAGAGCGGAGACAACAATCAATCATGTGAAAGAGGTACTAGACAGTAACCTACTAGCGTTGAACCTAACAAAAACATCGTATGTGGCTTTCTCACCGACAGCAGCCGGAAGACCATCCTCCAGTCTATCAATTAGTATACATGATGATTGCTGTAAACTAACTGAGTCTCACAGTGTCAAATATCTTGGTCTGCTGGTAGACAATAATTTAAAATGGCAAGAACATGCAGCATATATGAATGCAAAGGTAAAAAAGATTATATACAAATTGTTTACCCTGCGAAATATTTTAACAACAGAAAACCTAATACTGGTTTACAAGTCTCTCGTGGAGTCTTTTGTGGGGTATGGTATTATTTTCTGGGGTGCGTGCTATGAAAATGCATTAGTTGCGCTTCAAGTTACTCAAAATAGTATATTGAGAGTCATTCTTCATAGGGATTCTAGGTCTAGTACGAACTTTCTTTATAGTAACGACTATATTAAACTACTCGATATAAGAGGAATGTTTATATTAAATGTACTAAAACATATGCATCATCATTTTCGGGCAATAAATGTGGCGGACCACACATATGGCACAAGTTGTAGAATAGGTGAAAACTTGACTATTCCACCGGTAAATAGGAGCGTTTATAAAAGATCGGTTTTATTTTGGGGTCCAAAGTTATATAATCAAATACCAGCAAATTTGAGGATTTTATCTAAATCTAAATTTAAAAAGGAAATTTTTAGCTTTGTTATTTTGAAACAGGTCGAACTGAAAGCAATGTTAAAGTAGAGAGCAGTATGATAGTTGAGTGGTATGGAGAAAGTGGAGTGGATGTGTTGCCTGGACAAGGTGCAGGTAAAGTAAGTGTGTGCTGTGTGTGAGTGTGCTGTCGTGAGTGCGTGTCTGTGTGCATATGTGTGTGTAAATATAATATGCATGCGTGGAGAAATGGGTGGGTGAGTACTATGATGTGTATGAACATTTTGATTGTGGGTGGTATAGAGGTGTTGGTTGTATGGATATCATATATGTAGAAGAAAGATATGAAAAAGGGAGACTAAGGGTTGACAAAATGAACTATATTGAGTGTAGGATATGCTGTTGATTCCCCTACTGAGGTTAACACTAAGACATTGTTTTGGTTTAAAGTTGTATCTCATCTTTTGAGGATCGGGGCACATCTGGTTAGATAGGGGCACAAAAAAAAAGAGGGAAAAAAAGTAAATATTGTGGATATTAAGCGGTTTAAATTAATGTACTGGCGATTATGTGGAGTTAGCTGTAAATGATACAAACAAGTCATGTTGACTTAGGTATCCAAGAAAATATATGTTAGTTGTATTAAGAAATTTCTGATATTTGGAAGTGTTTAGAATCTTAAGTTCTGTGTATGATCACGTGTAAGGGTGGATTGAATAAATAATAATAATTGCTCAAAATTGCTCAAATTATTAATTCATAATATCATATTATGTCATGTGATTATCGAAAATGGTTGCAACACCAAAACAATCTGTCAGCCAAATAAATTATATTACCAAACCTCTTTGTCATTTTTAGCGACTTTCCAAAAAAGTTTCACGTCTGATGAGATTGCGACTGTGAGATCTAAAAAGAAACTTCAATTGAACCAAAATCAGGACCCTTGGAACCCATATCTAGAAAGAAGTCAGTGTGTGATCTGGGAAGTAGGCATATTGATGCTCCGGAATCGAATTACAATAACGTAACCTACCCTTATTCACCGCCAAGGCGTAGGCAGATTGAGGTTATAGAGCAGCTTCCTTCCATATTTCCTTAATGTGCATACAGGTAAGTATATTATTTCTGGCCCTTAGACATGCGGCACTTCTTTATTGCAGTGGATTTTTAGCGAACCTGGTAGCCTGGACATGTACTTCATGACTGTTATGCAATCGTTTCTTCCAGACCCGTAACAGAACAGCAAACGAAAACAACCATAACTTCAGCGTGTCTATACAGCAGCTCTGAAGGGTAATAGTGAAAGGCTGCTTAAGTATTATTTTAAGAAACCACATCTCCATGATTTAAAGGCTCCTTAGATGACAGTTATAAGCTCCACCCCATACAATAATTCCATATTCTATAGGCGTTTTTACAAGTTCATTGTATAACAATAGTAGCTGTGGCAAGCCAAGAAGAGTTCTTAAAAAGCTGAACGCATAAAAAATCCTTCTTAACTTCTTTAACAGTTTAGTAACATGATCTTTCCAGCATAGGTTTCCGTCAAATGTTACTCCCAGGTAATCTATAGTGTCCTGTCAATTTCCCATTAGTCATCATGTGTGTTAAAATTCAATTTTTTATACCGTGGCATGTGTAGAGAGTGCGTCGAAAACTACATGATACGTATCTTTACCTTATCCACAGTTAGTAGATTGCTATCGAACCAACTCTCAATCTTAGGATAATTAATTTTCACTTTAGTCCTTAACATTTCCCAGGTGTCGTCCTGATAAAAAAGTACTGTATCGTCTGCGTGGCTTATTATATATATATATATATATATATATATATATATATATATATATATATATATATATATATATATATATATATATATATATATATATATATATATCTGCATCGGTTTTAACAGAGAGCAAATCGTTCAGATATATTACAAACATAATTGACCCCACCACAGTACCTTGAGCGACGCCATACTCAACAGTACGGAAATTACTTCTTACATTATTTATTTCTACACACTGTTTCCTGTCCTCTAGGCAGCTCTTCAACAATCAATATACGACTCCTCTCGAAAACCCAGCATCTCCAATACCTGAAGTAGCAATTTGTGGCTTATCGTATGGACAGCTTTCTGTAAGTCAACAAACAAACACAAAGACTCCCTGTTCTTATCGAGGGCATTATGTAATTTTTCAGAGAGTAGAGTGAGGGCATCCTGAGTTGAAAGTCCTCCTCTAAAGCCGAATTGTAATGGTGCAATTGTAACCACATTTGTCTAGATAACTCGTGATACGCTTTTTCAGAATATTTTTAAAATCTTGCGATTATCGAGCTTGGTTTGTAATTTGCCACCTTTTTGCGATTACCGCTTTTCCAAATAGGGCACACCACAGCCATCTTCAAGACATCAGCCTTAATACACCTATTAAATATAATTGCCATTGGTATCGACACCTCTTAGGCTATCGTTTTAATAGTGTCGGCACTCTGTTCTTCATATCCAGGCAATTTACCTGATTTTTATTTCTAGAATAACGTTTTTAATATATATATATATATATATATATATATATATATATATATATATATATATATATATATATATATATATATATATATAATTCAAACGGACCTTGATTTTGGGTTATAGGGGCCCAAATTCGCGCTAATTTGAAAACATTTTAGCAACGCCTCCTCATCAAAACAAAACAGAGTAGTATAGAATATGTTATTGCAATTGGTCGTGTCTTACTGGGTGTTCGGGTTTCTTGGAAAGTCAGTATATTACATCGTTTTAGATTATATCTTCAATAGTTGATATTGGCAGTGCGGTGTTTTTGCAGTGTTTGATTTTTATATCCTGTAAATACGTGCATATGTTTATTTATGATTTACAGCTGTTTTGCCGAGTTTTAATTATGTTTTTATTGTGTGATAATTTCATTTGTCTAGTATCTTTAACGTACCATATGTACTCTGGTATCAACTGTTGCGAATAAATTTTTTATTATTATTATTATTTTTACTTTATTTGTTCTACTTACAGGAGGTGGGGGTGGAGGAGTTTCCATGTTTGGTTTGCTGTTTCTCCTGTTAATATTTGTCGTCCTATCATCCTGATTTTCCTGTAATGATAGGTTTGATAATCGTTCTGACAACTTCTGAGACAGTTCCTTGCTGGCAAGACGATCCTGAAAGTAAACAATAACAACAATAAGAAATTGTTTATTATCAGGTCATTATATAATTATACGCTTAACTAGCGAAGTAAAACGTACGGAAACCAACTGTGCTACTGGAAGGTAATTCTTTAAAATTACAATAATTAAAAAACGAGTTTCTATTGTTCTGTGAACGTACAAATATCCTCCTATCCGACAATGAAAAGTGTGCATGAAAAATGTGTGTATAGAACCACCTAAATATCAAGTAAATAAAATTTATAAATCCAAATGCGTTTAGGCCAAACTTGATAAGAGAGTTAAATTCATGTATTGGTATAGTATTTCTTTCTGGTAAAATTATTCAGTTATCAGCTTAAAGGGTATGATGCCATCGACTTCAAATGTGTTACACTTTTAAAAATTTTAAACTATATATTATGTATAATATAACCTAGAATATAGTGCAAACAAACAATGTAAACGCGTTAAAAGCTTTAAACAAAGAGCTGCTGTATGTGGCTGATACGTATATAGCAGCAACATTGGCATACTTGCATAATCCATTTCTTACTGAAGCACATTATCAAACGAGGACTAAAAGCACAAACGGCTTGTCAACATCTCTGCTTTGAGAGCTAACAACAGCATTAATACCTAAACTTAAGGCAATGACTACAACCGTCTCAACATAGGCAACCACTCCCGCCATAAAAATGGCAATTAAAACAATATCCAAATAGCGTGTCATACACAGCAAAAACAGTAACAAAAAATAATATGTTACAATCCAGCAAATGGATAAAAAACTATAGGTATTCTTCAGATCAATCACTTGATTAATACGGAGTCGGTTTTCATTCAGTATCAATTTCTTCACTTGTTTCTTGAACAATATAATGGAGTTGGCAGATTTTATATCGCTTGTAAGCAAGTAAGGCTAGATGCATTCTCGCAACAATTAGAACCGTAGACCGGTTTCGCTCTCATTAGAGCTCTTCAGTACGGCATACTAATTGCAGCAAAAATACACCTATAAAGTAATGCCGCTATAGTAGCCAGCCTTTCAACACCAAGTGAGTGGAGGACGTGCCGCCACCTAGTTGCGGAACCAAGTATTATGTTGTCACGCCAGCTCCAAATAACACAAAGTGTTAAAAAATAGAGACTGTATACAACTAACTAACAATTTAGTAAATTGTTAGCCCTAGCCCAT